>WOVY01012134.1:432500-442107 GCA_013436015.1 Rhipicephalus annulatus | reverse complement strand
GTCGGTCACAATGGTGAAATGGCGGCCATGCAGGTATGGACGAAATTTCTGTACTGACCAAACGATGGCGAGGCACTCCTGCTCGGTGATCGTGTAGTTCCTCTCGGCTGCGGAGAGGACGCGGCTGGCGTATGCAACGACTCGCTCTCGCGAAGAGTTGTCGCGTTGCAGGAGCACGGCTCCTAAACCGCGGCCGCTAGCGTCTGTGTGCAAGAAGGTCGGTGCATCATCGTGAAAATGAGCAAGTACAGGGTCGGTCGTGAGGGCACTCTTCAACCTGTCGAAAGCTGATTCACATTCCTGAGACCACTGAAAGGGCATACCGGAAGCAAGTAGCTTATGAAGTGGTGCGGCTATGGAGGCAAAGTTTTGTATGAATCGCCGAAAGTAAGAGGCGAGACCAAGGAAACTTCGCAAATCTTTTGGTTTGTCAGGGCGAGGGAAGCGAAGCACTGCAGCAGTTTTATCAGGGTCTGGGCGAATTCCGTCCTTGCTCACAATATGACCGAGTACCTTGATAGATCTGCTGGCGAAATGGCACTTTTTGGTGTTAATTTGAAGACCAGCGCCCGCAAGACAGTCAGGACCTCGTCCAAGCGTTGCAGATGTTGAGAAAAACGTCGATGAAAAGACAACAATGTCATCGAGGTAACATAGGCAAGTCTTCCATTTCAGGCCACGCAGCACGGTGTCAATCATGCGCTCAAAAGTTGCGGGCGCATTGCATAGACCGAACGGCATAACATTGAATTCGTATAGGCCGTCCGGCGTTGCAAACGCAGTTTTTTCTTTATCATCTTCGTGCATGGGGATTTGCCAATAGCCTGAACGCAAGTCGAGGCTCGAAAAGTATTCAGCACCCTGTAAGGAATCTAGGGCGTCGTCGATGCGTGGCATGGGGTATACGTCCTTTCTAGTGATCTTATTGAGTGCTCGGTAATCGACGCAAAATCGTACGGAACCGTCTTTTTTACGCACCAAAACCACTGGAGACGACCAAGGACTGGTTGAGGGTCGGATTATCTCCCGTTGCAGCATATCGTCTACGTTTTCCTCAATGATTTTTCGTTCGGCTAGGGAGACGCGGTACGAACGACGATGCACAATGGATGTTCCGTCGGTCTGAATACGATGTGCTGTAGCAGTTGTCTGACCCAGGCTGGATGAATGAACGTCAAAAGAGTTTGCATGCTTTTGCAACAAATCAAGCAGCTGCTGCTTCTGCAAGTCTGTCAAGTCCTTGTTGATGGCTGCTGTAAAGGCCGAGGAAGCAGCATGATCTCCAGGATGGCCTTTAGAGGAGGCAGGGGTAAGAGGCACGACGCACACAGGCTCCAGATCGGCAACGGAGGCGACAGTAGTGCCCCGCGGCAGTAAAATTTTATCTGGTGTGGTGTTCGTAGCAGCGAGGACAGCTGATCCATCGTTGAAGCGAGCCACACCTGATGCCAGAGCTATGCCTTATTAAGGCAATACGGTGACGGAGTGACCAAAATGTCACCAGAGTCGACGTCGTTGGACAAAACTGTCACTAATTGATGTTCGTTTGGTGGTAACTCGATGTCTACTGCAGCGATGAGTCGAAGTGGCCTGTAGGTTTCGTCGTTGAGCAAGTGGTCCGTGTCAGTAAGATGGACGACACGTTGTGCACAGCAAATAGCCGCAGAAGCAGAGGAAAGAAAGTCCCAGCCTAAAATGAGTTCATGGGAGCACGGGGATAGCACAGCAAAATTCTATATGATGAAGAATTTCGTCGATTAGTACACGGGCAAGTACAGAGAGCGGAAGGGCGAATCATTGTTCCCTGGGCTGTAACCAGTGTCGGTCCATCATAAGGCGTCGTGACTTTTCGAAGACGGGCACACAAATCAGCACGAATAACAGAAAACGCAGCCCCAGTGTCCACCAAAGCATCAACGTCCACTCCCTCAACTGTGACCGCAATCATATTGTAGGGGCGCGCTGGAGGAATTGGAGTCTTGTGTTGGAATGCAGTTTGTCCTCCAAAACTGCATCGCTTAGTTTTCCGGACGCCGATCAGAAGTAAGGGAAGCGGGCTGAAGAGGAGAAGAAGAGCGACGGTAAGGCGACGGTGAACGGCGTCGGGTTGATCGGTGACTACTGCGCAGTTCACCCGATGCTGGCGGAGATGGAGACCGACGCGGCGGTGACGAATAACGGCGACCCTGGTACAAGGCTCCTGCGGTATAGTCCCGTTCGCGTATGTCATACCCTCGGCGCTCGTCTTGCTGGCGCTTGCGGCAAAAGCGTGCAATGTGACCACGATAGCCGCAATAATAGCACGTAGGCCGAGTCGATCGATGAGGAGGGTAGTAGCTTGCGCTAACTGCACCAGGAGAGAGAGAAGTCAGAGGGACAGGTGACGGCTCACGCGGTGGTGATGAAAAGCTCGTGGGAAAGCTTGTGGGAGGGGCGGCAGCAACCGACGCGTACGTTCGTGGCGGGGACGTCGAGCTGACGGTGCCTGGTGGTGCGGCGGCGGTGTGCGGGAACGATGGTAGAGTACGAGAGACAATGGGCTGCAGGTTGGCCATGTGGGTCATGGACGTGAGCTCTTCCCTGATGACATCCCGCAATGACGTTGAAGAAGGCTGAATGGTAGATACTGATGGTAGTGTGAATCCCATTGATTCTAATTCTTCGCGTATTATCACCCTTATCGTTTCTCGTAGGTTTGGATCAGTCGTAGTACGGGCCGCGTCACTGTCCGGTTGTAGGCGCATCGACTCAAGTTCTTCGAGGCGCTGACAGGTTGTCGCAACGTCAGCAAACGGTAGCCGGATTCTGGATTGCAAGGGCATTGAATGCGACGGGTCCAATGCCCTTAAGAAGCTGGCGTACCTTGTCTGACTCTGTCATTGGGGTGTCAACCCGGCGGCAAAGTGAAAGGACATCCTCGATGTAGGATGTATACGACTCCCCGATGTGCTGTTTCCGAGTCGCAAGAGCTTTCCTTGCGAGAGCTGAACGGACAGCCGGTGTGCCAAAGACATGGCGAAGCTGATCTTTGAAGGCTGACCAGTCGGGGATGTCCATGAAGTGGTTGAGGAACCACGTCTTCGCGACACCCGTGAGGTAGAATGACACGTAAGCGAGTTTGTAGGTGTTATCCCACCGGTTAGCAGCGCCGACCCGTTCGAAATCGTCCAGCCATTCCTCCACATCTTCCCCGCGCATACCAGCGAAGGGATGGGGCTCACGCTGGAGGCTGTTAATGACGTGAAAAGGCGCGGCACGCGGTGGCGGAGTGGGAACGGCTGCAGCACCGACCTCTTCTTGGTGCGACATATTTCCGGACACCTGGCCCAAGCGGCGACCTGAACGTAGCTCCAGGGGGTAGAGTGGTCGAGAGGATGGCGGGGGGATCCAACAGCACGCTCCACCACGTATGGAGTCTTGGTTTGGAAGACCTTTATTAGGCCCGAAGAACCGGCAGCCGACAGCTGAGATGATCGGACCAAGATGATGATGCTACGCGACAACGATGGGGATGCATGAGCCACACATGATAATGATGATATTGTACCGATGAAGAGGATGCGTATACTAAATGCCCACAATATATATATATATATATATATATATATATATATATATATATATATATATATATATATATATACACACACACACACACACATATATATATATATATATATATATATATATATGTGTGTGTGTGTGTGTGTGTGTGTGTGTGTGTGTGTGTGTGTGTGTGTGTGTGACCAAAAAGAGGTAGTGATGACCACTCACTGTCGCTGCTTAGGAATTAAAAAAATATTAAACAGAACGCCTGCAGCCTTGTGTCGTAATATTCCATAGCATTTGATAGGTATAGCTTAACGATCTTACCGGAGTAGCGTGCCTAGTGGTATAGCGGGATCAAAATGCGCATGCACAGTACGCTAAACGTCCCGTAACGTTTAGCGTACGCACGCTATTTTTTTTTCTATTCAGCGTTACCATGCTTGCGCGGTTTACGTGGTGCACGTGAAGCAGTGTGGTGATTCCGGACGCCCGCTTCGAACTTAACTTGGCGTAGCTTTTGAAGGAATGATATTGCTCCCATCAAATAGCTGTGGTAAATAGCTTCACTTGCCTTCAGGCAGCTTCGATGACCGAGTATTAGGGGTTACTTCACATCGAAGTATTTGAGGGTCGCTCCCTAATTCGAACGTCCCAGCTCTAACAAGGTTGGGGCAGACAAATCTTAAACTCAAATTTTTGCTTCTTGTGCGTGGTTCATATATGATTAAGTTTATAATTACTAAAGAAGTATTCGTATTGAAGCACGTTGCTTTGCTCCTCTTTCTTTTTGAAGAACATTAGAACGTTCGCAGACTTGCGGACCACCGTTACAGCGCGGAGATCACCATATGTAGTTTCGCACGCACACGTGCGAGACAGGTGAATTTGCGAAATTTTCCTTCGCATATGTTTCACTTCCTGCGCAACCATAGCAATATATCTAGGCATTTTTATCTCTTCTGGTCCCTGAAAAGTATCCTGGAAGCGCTGCATATTGCCCTAAAAACCAAAAAAGAAAAATCGCCTGAAATGCGTATATTTGGCCTGTGAGCCCCACGCATCCACCTGTGGGCCTTAAGCTTATCATGGCACAATACAATTATTATGTGAGTACGCGTACTTTCCTGCCATAAACGTCGGTAAATTGTACATCAAGCTGTTATCCCACTCAGCTGAGTAATGAAGGAAACAAAACCAAGTAAAAGCGCTATAGGTGCCCTGTTGAAATGAGATTGCGGGAAACACAGAGGGAAAAAATGTAGTTGATGGCACTTCCTGCTCACTGCTGATTAACCTAACTTATCAGACGAGTTTGTTTTTGTTTTGTTGAATACCTAAGCACTGTTTGCAATGCTGTGCAGCGCAGTCGCTTGCGACTGTTCTATCAGAGGCTATTCAATCTGGCAACGGCGCGTTATCTGCGCTTCAAGAACCCGATTAGGGCACTTATTTACATGGCGTTTGGTCTCTTTACTTACGTTCGTCTGAACGATCGGCGTGTGGTGTGTACATTGTGGAAACAATGGAAATGGCACGCAAGGGCGCGAGTTATTTCGGGCCCAATCGTACCGAGGCCAAAACGCCATTGTTGCTTTTAAATACGAAGCATTTTTTAGCGAACAGCAGGCACTTTGGCTGTTCATATCTATCTATCTATCTATCTATCTATCTATCTATCTATCTATCTATCTATCTATCTATCTATCTCAGCATATAGCGTCAGGGTTTAATTTACGAGTGGAATGCAAGCATGATTTGTGTCCAAGACAACAGCAGCATCGTGACTCCATACTGTTTCCACTGGCCCAGCTCCTGAAGATGACATCGCCGCAAATATGACTTGATATTCTTCCGGTCCCCAATTTTTGTTTCTCTGCAGCACAATTGAGCTAAGTGTTTCTGAAGTACAACCGCTTTCCAAATGGCGGCGGCTGGACAAGGTATTTGACCAATTGTTCAGGAGGTCTGTCGAGTATATGGCAATATCATGGGGTGTATGGTGATAGCGACGAGCTCCAGAAGAGCTACTTTACGCAAAACCATGCCAAAACCAATGGCGTGCCTCAGCGGCCAATGGCAAGGTTTAACCCGGCAGGGTTCCCGGGTGTGGGTATACATTGTGCCAATTTCGCTACTTTTACTTCGCAGCCGCTGGAGTTCGAGTATGTGCGTAACAACAGTGACAAAAGATGACGTTTTTCCCTCTGAAAATTGAATTTTGGCACTTGCAATAAATACACACACACACACACACACACACTCAAACAGAGAGAGAGAGAGGTAAAAAATAACTTTTGAACAATTCACTGCGACTCCGAGTAAAACTTGCTTAGTGCCTCATTTCGTAGACAACCCATCGTGGAACTCTATAGTTGAAAATGTAACCGGACGTTCACAGGACGACCTCAAGGAGTTCTACGTCCACTATAACCTGCACTCACCAAATTAAAAGTCGAATATTTGACGAGCTGCTGGTATCGTTTCTTTGGGTAATGTAACTACTGTGACTCGAGAATATATAGACTGCTCAGACTTCGTTACCACGCGACAAACGCTTCTGGAAGAGAGCACAACTTGTGCTTCGAGTGCCGTTGGGCCACTCTCGCCACCCGGCAAGCGCCGAGATTGTGGTGCCGTGTCTTGCACAAAAGCGAACGGACCTTCACGACAGCAGCAGCGATGCACGCTGGCACACCAAGACACTGAGGCGCTTCCCCCTTCTAAAATAAGCTTTGCAATGGATGCGAAACTAAAAATGAAGCCACGGCGTGATGCTCCCAAAGGCCTAGGTACCCGGCTTCTCTGTGGTAAACGTGAGAGTTCTTAGAGTGCAACATCAGATCTCCTCTGCCATCATTATTGTCGAAAACCAATGAGGGCTCAATACTGCCATCATCATCGCCTTGCCCCGCCGTGGTTGTCGAGTGGCTAAGGTACTTGGCTGCTGATTCGCAGGTCGTGGGATCGAATCCCGGCGGCGGCGGCTGCATTTTCGATGGAGGCGGAAATGTTGTAGGCCCGTGTGCTCAGATTTGGGTGCACGTTAAAGAACCCAAGGTGGTCGAAACTTCCGGAGCCCTCCACTACGGCGTCTCTCATAATCATTTGGTGGTTTTGGAGCGTTAAACATCACACATCAATCAATCATCATCCCCTTGACGACGCCCACTGCGAGCCTTCTCTGGCCACATAACTTTCTTCCTGCCCCTCATTCACTTGCCTTATCTCGTTCTTTTTTTTATTGCGTAAGTTTGCCCTACGGCATCAATGCCTTCTCATGTAATCTAACCTGTTACCCTTATGGCTCATTCGTGCGGCTGTTTGAGAAATCTCTGGCCTCATTTAAAAGTGATGAATTCCGCAGCTGTAAAGCTTTACAACGAGAACAAGCCAGTATGGCGGTTACGTTCCTTCTTGCTTATGATGTATTGGCCCGATGATTTTGGCGGCGATGCTTAGTTGCTATTTCACGTAGATTTCTTGAGAACCTCTAAGGCGCTCGAAAACGACCAGTCGAATGTACCATTAATAACCAGCTGTCATCTTGCCGTAACCCTGCTTGCTGAGCCACCGCGGAGCGTATCCGACTAAATAGCGGTATGGGTCCCCATAGCACGCTTTTAAGTAATTAAGTGTGAGGGGTGACTCTCCTCTCATCTCATCGTACGTAACTATTTGGCCCAATATTAACTAACTGTAGCCTAACGACTTCCTTTTGATAACGAGTTGACCGACCGTGTTTTTATTTTTGTCTTGTTCCGTTCTCTCGCATACATGTTTTCACGCTTTACCTACTTAAAGGATGGAGGCCCACCAGCTATTTCCACTTTCTGTCGTTATAAAGAGATAGCCTTGGATTTCCGGCACACGTAATTCAACAGGACGTTTAAACCGGATGCACGCGTATAACATAAGGGTGAGGGGAAAAGCTGTTACAATATTTTCTGAATAATTTACGGATGTCACACTACGCCTACACTACTGCGACCTAAATGTAAGTTAACGCAGGTATTTCTGCAATAGGGGAAGAATGCTAATGGACCTCTCGAGGCCCCAGGAAAATCAAGCGTTTTCTTCCTATATAGTCTCGTTTGCCCGTATGATTCGCTATAGAATTTACGAATAGTATTGTATTAGTGACCAAACGGAATGCTAAACGAATAATGCCAGAGGCCAATCAAATCGCATGCTAAATATTTATTGTGGATAGTTCGCAAACAACGTACAGCCGTTCTGTATATCGTCATCCAACAGTATTAACTTTATGCCATCAACAATATAGTAGACACCTTGTCAAACCGATGCCCGTATGTCGTACGAACTTGCCCAAGCATCCGCTTTAGTTCGTGTCGTCTTCTTCTCTCTTCTCGGGTCAGTATTAGTGCGCCTAATGTAGTTTTATAACGAAGCTATCTGTACTTTGATCTGTCTATCGTAGTCGCGTGCATGGGAACGTTGAACGCTACACGTGCACGGTCTGTAAGCTTCTCTGCACCGGAAGTTCTTACAGTGCTCTGGCAACGAGAATAGCTCGACCTTGTCGACAGCAATTTCCGGCGCTCGTTTAATGACTGCACTTCATTTACAGGAGAACACCAAGGACTGCGAATGCGATGGCTCGCAGTAAAAATATTACTTGCCATTTTCCTTTCATTCTTATTTTTTTCGAGGGCACAACTGCGCTTTATTTTTCATATAAACCATGCACTTTCGAACGGATTTGCCGTTATAAACAAATTCTTAATAACGCATATGTTACTATTTTATAAGCGTAATAATTTATGGGTTAATTATTTAGAGCTTAATATTTAGAGGCTATTCAGAAATAAATTTCTTGATAACGTAGGTGTAAGTTTTCTTGGATGGCCGATGAACTGGAAGACGTCTGATTTTTTAGAACATGGGTGTTCTATCTATAGGAGCCTGGAATTACGTAAGCCTCCATTCAACACAACAAAGAGACACTAAGCGAAAAAGTAATTCTTCTCGTACTAGTCATCCATCTGTGTCGTTGAATGACAACGAAACTGATTTGCTAAGCAGGATGTTGTTGTAGCCCCGCCGTGGTGGTCTAGTGGCTAAGGTACTCGGCTGCTGACCCGCAGGTCGCGGGTTCAAATCCCGGTTGCGGCGGCTGAATTTCCGATGGAGGCGGAAATGTTGTAGGCCCGTGTTCTCAGATTTGGGTGCACGTTAAAGAACCCCAGGTGGTCAAAATTTCCGGAGCCCTCCACTACAGCGTCTCTCATAATCATATGGTGGTTTTGGGACGTTAAACCCCACATATCAATCAATCAGGATGTTGTAGTACAACGTCTCTGTTAAAGGTGTTATTATGTTTATACAAAGGAATATGCTATGCCGTTCTGCTCATGCGCAGTGATCATGAGATGGTGTGACGAGTATAAATTGTGCTTTCTTATCGAGTTAATGGTCAGGCGATAGTCTACGGTGGTCCTTGTGAACCTTTTGTTCGTGTCTTGGTGCTGTGGGCGCAAGACTTTTTTCGTACATGCAAACCAACTAGCCCGCCTTTCCGTACTATAACGGCGTAACGTCATACGGAGTTCAATGACGTCACACGCAAAACTTCTGCTCAAGCCAGGTGACGTGCTTAAGGTGGCGAGCTGGGCGTGCTAACACGTAGTTACGTAGTACTGCACAGCGAAGAACAAGAACTAATATTAGTTGGGGTTTCACGTTTCAATACCAATATGTGTTTATTTAATAGAGGCCCTCTTGGGGGGAGGGCTCCAGAAATTTCGACAGCCCAATGTTCTTTAACGCGCCCTGACAGCACTGGGGCCTGCACGTCATTCAGCCTACATTTAAACACGAACGCCAGAGCGGGGATCGAACACGTGGCCATCAGGTCAGCGGCCAAGCAAACTAACCGCTGGTCAACCGCGACAGACAGCGCGAAACACAGATGCGAGAAGCACGAAAAAATGGCGCAGTTTCGTACCGGAGGCGCCCAGCCTGAAAGAAGTACGATGCTTGGCAGCCTACCATGCGTCTTGTCAATTTTGTTTTTCTCTTTTCCTGTTTCTGCCTTGTT
>WOVY01012134.1:0-427500 GCA_013436015.1 Rhipicephalus annulatus | reverse complement strand
TGATGATGGATGGATGGATGGACGGATGGATGGATGGATGGATGATGGATGGATGGATGGATGAGATGGACGATGAGGATGGATGGATGGATGGATGATGGATGGATGGACGGATGGACGGATGGATGGACGGATGGACGGATGGATGGATGATGATGGATGGATGGATGGATGGATGGATGGATGGATATGGCTGTACCCTTTAGATCGGGCGGTGCTAACGCCACCAAGCCGTAATACTTAGTGAGCCAAATACTGGATTTATCTTTTTTTTTTCCTTTAAATAGTGAGGTAAGGACTGGTACTTTGCACTGAATGGTTGAATTTTGACTCGCGCCTTTACTTTAGCCACCACTCAGATAACCTCCGTCTATTTAATCCTATACCCGCTTAAAGTCTATTTTGCCCTCCCTGATCTAAACCCCAGTGCTTTGAAAAACTCTGCGCCATCATCCTGAACTATAGGGTGAAGCCCTTTACAGAAAATTATTAAGTGTTCGGCAGTTTCTTCTTCCTCTGCATACGCACTGCATACCGTGTCTACCCCTCCGTATTTGGACCGATGTCTTGGTTCGCAATACTCCCATCCTGGCCTCAAACAGTACAGAACTACCCCGAGTATTATCATAGATCCTTTCCTTGGCAATTTCCTCCTTAAAAGTTTGATAGATCTCTAGTACTGACTTCTTAATCATGCCGATTCTCCACATATCTGTCTCAGCTTCTTGCACCTTCTTCTTAACCAGTAATTCTCTTTGGTTTGGCCACCTGCTGTTTTCGAAGTATTTACCAGTCAATTTTCTGGTTCGCTTCCTCCATTTTGTATCGACATTCTTCATGTACAAGTAGCTGAAAACTTTCCTAGCCCAACGCTCCTCCCCCATTTTTCTCAATCGCTTCTCAAATTTTATCTTGCTGCTAGCTTCCCTGTCCTCCAATGATGTCTATCCCATATCACCTTATACTCCCTGATTTGGTGTATTCCCGTGAGCTCATAAGGCAAGCCTACGGATTCTACGTTGCTTAATTTCTAATTTTGCTTGAACTTATGAGCTCATGCACAAGACCACATTGGCGAACTTTAGACCAAGAACCACGAACCATTTTTGTTTTCCTCTCACAACATCATACCTATTGTAATTCCACAGTGCCCTGTTTTTCATCATCGCTGCATTCCTGTTATCTTTAGTCGTCACTTATATTTCGTGTTTCCTTCGGTACTCGGCCCTATTGCTTATCCATACGCCCAGATATTTGTATTTATCTGTTATCTCTAGCGTGATCTCCTATATTCTAAGCTCACTACCTTCATTATCATTAAAAATCATGACTGCTGATTTTTTCTTGCTGAATCTGAAATCTAACCTATCTCCCTCATTACCGCAGATGTACATCAATCTCTACAAATCTTCTTTGTTGTCGGCCATTAGCACTATATCATCTGCGTACATCAATGCTGGCAGTGCCTGCTCAATGAGTTTTCCTTGTTTGACGAAAGAGAGGTTGAAGCCAAGTCCACTTCCCTCTAATTTAGCCTCTAATCCTTGTAGGTAAATCATGAATAACAAGGATGACAAAGGACACCCCTACCTATAAGCCCGCGTTTAAAATAGGAGAGTAGCGGTACAGTGGCATCTAGAATCTCCTCACTGAACTGCAGTTTGTATTCACTTCTATGAGACAGCGCCGTTTATTATACTGTCCGGGAGATACTGCCTTCCTTTCTTTCTCGTCTCTTCTCTCGGTTACGCCTGACGCAGAACAAGGTTAGGCTATTTTCCGTGCGCCCAACACACGCTAAGAAATGTGTTTTTTTTTTACATTCCGCGATCGTCGAAATGCAGGTGACCGCCCATTTCACATGGCACTCCTGGCACTGATGGCGCTGGACATCGCAAAGCTAAAGCCGGACTGATCCAATCACGACGGATCAAGGCTGTATTGGAGAGTTCGTATTCGTATACGGGCGGGTCGGCACCGTATACCTTGAGAGCGCGTTCTGAACTTCTGAAGCCCGCATTCACGTGTCCAAAGTTGTGATGAACTTCACTAGACGGAGTGGACAGAGCAGTTGAGAAAACACGAGCGGTTTCAACAATGTCGGAACAGGTATCTGTCTTAAGAGGCTGCAGCCTTGAGCCCCCAAATACCAAGGATTCACAATTGTAAAATAACTTCTTGCTTCTAACGCATAGATGGCATAAAATAAAAAACCTCTTCATCTTATCCCTCTTGTCCTCTTATATAGAAGCCTGTGTGACGTGTTGATTCGGCGCTTAGATTAACCGAAATTTACGGATGCATTGACACTACGAACATGTCATTGCTCAATTCAGTTGATGGCCATGATATATTATTTTAAAACTAGTTAATAGAATGGGCGCATCTTTGCGCTCTTTCACCATATTTCTTTTTTTTTTGTTTCTCGCGCTCTTCTACAGAAATATGAACGAACTGGCCCACACCAAACTTTCATTTTGATAAAATAGGTTCCTGAACCAGGGAATGTCGTTAGGTTTAGCCCTTATAACCCTTTCCTGCTAACCCAAGATTCCTGCTAACTCGAAGGTCGTGGGATCGAATCCCGGCTGTGGCGGCTTCATTTTCGATGGAGGTGATAATGTTTGAGGACAGTTTACTTGGATATAAGTGCAGGTTAAGGAACTCCAGAGTCGCTCATAATCATATCATGGTTTTGAAATGTTAAACCCAAGTTATTATTATTATTATTATTATTATTATTATTATTATTATTATTATTATTATTATTATTATTATTATTATTATTATTATTATTATTATTATTATTATTAGCATGTGGCATTCAAAAAAGTTAACCGTTTCATGGGAGCCAACACTATGGCAATCAGGACACTGAAGGTGTGCTGAAATTTCTTATTCTGGCGCAACTCACGACTGCGGTATCCGTGAAGCCAGTGGTTAAAGTGAAACACAAATTTCGAGACCTTTTATGCATCTTTTTCAAGGGTATGTGTTGTGCCAATTTTTGATCTTTCTCACTGACATGCTTTGACCGCAAAATGACACACACACAAAGTAAAGAAACCCTCAACGACAAGCACAAGAGGCACTTCCAAGCGGCCAAAGCATGTCAGTAAGCAAGTACCAACTAGGCCAACAATCAGTATTGTTACAACATATTTCTGATCTTCCATTGGGGAGGTGCTTTGGCTCGTGTAGTTCATAATGTGGATCTATGCGCAGATCGTCAGACCAGCTGGAACATATATACCAAATCAGGCACTTCAGTATAAAACCAGAGAACGGAAAAGACTGTTTAAAGGACATAGTTTCATAGAACAACGGTTGCGTAGACTGGGAACGAAAGAAAACGTAATCTAAAGAAAGTACCTAAACCAATTAAACACGTAATATAACACACAGATATCAGTTTCGTGAATGAAATGGTAGCGCTGCGTTTCTGGGGACCTAGATTTTACTAACACAGAAAAAAAAATACTGGACGTCATGCCTGCTACTCATCTACAGAAAGTTATGATTGGAAATGAGTGTTCGAAAGCATCTGTCCCTGTTTCGATTGATATGTGGGGTTTAACTTTCCAAAACCACCATATGATTATGAGAGACGCCGTAGTGGAGGGTTCCGGAAATTTCGATCACCTGGGGTTCTTTAACGTGCACCCAAATCTGAGCACACGGGCCTACAACATTTCCGCCTCCATCGGAAATGCAGCCGCCGCATCCGGGACACGAACCCGTGACCTGCGGGTCAGCAGCCGAGTACCTTCGCCACTAGACCACCGCGGCGGGCTTTGTCCCTGTTTCGGAAATATTGGTCGGATAAAGTTCACTCCACCAATAACGAATTCTCATCCTTCTTTTTCTTTCTTTCTCTGGCGTTTGCTGAAGCTAAGCACATTGAGAAGTGATAATATTATCTGGGCTTTTGCGTCCCTAAGCCATGACATGAATATGAAAGATGACGTAATTGAGGGTTCCGCAAATTTCGACCTTATCGTCGTTGACGTGTACAGAAACCGCACCAACCGCAGTGACACCTTTGTAATTGTAATTATAAGGGTGTGGGATGAATAGTTCTATTTTCTTCGTAATGCATTAATTGCAATGGTTAGTACACTTACTTCCGCACTCGCTTTGCATTCGCATCCGCCATTTTTCTTTACGTCTTCTGATTTGTTCAATCCTGCCAAATAATCCATGCCACGTGCCACACCGCAATAATAGCTGACGTCAAACGCGCATCTATTCGAAACAAATGTGCTTATCCACATCAACCCCGCTCCATCCGCTCGTGTGAATCCCAGCATCCTGCAGAAGCGATAAAAACATTCCGTCGAGACCTTTTATTTTGAAGTTTCCGCTATCGCTCAAAATACTAAAATGGACGGTCGGTGTGGTATTGACGCAAATCGTCCTGTAGATGTATCGCAAATATGGAAATATGTATCGCGTACGTCATCCGGCGCAGGCGCACCTGTTGACGTACGCACTGCATCCGGTATCATTCACAGTTAGCTCTCAGTCAATAACGGAATACGCGATTCTCACATCGGGAAAAAAAACAACGTCACAAATGGCACACGCTTTCAAACCGCCGCGCGCTGGCTCTCGAAACATAGAGCGACACAACACAAACAAACTCTCCCGATTCGTGCCGCCACCTGGCGGCGAGGCAGTGCCGTCTGGAAGAGGCGCGCGGTACAAAACGACATGCGGCTGCTGCGAAACCCCAAACAAGCTTTCAAACAGCCGCGCGCTACGCTTGTCAGCGTACAGCTGACACTAGGCCTAGCGGTCGTAAACATAGGGAGGCGCGCGCATCGTTGGACGCAGACGACGCTTGGTCACAGAGGGATCCTTACCTACGCCGCTCTGCTACGCTTTCCATTGTTACGCTTCTATAGCGTGTCATAACAATCTAGAGGCGTTGTAATCGTAATCGCCTTATCTTCACCCGGAGGGGCTCCGAGATAATGAACCGCAGCCTTATCATCGCGCCGAAGCCGAGGTCGCTGCCGGCGTCCTCGCGGCAATTGGCACGACGCGGAGTGCGCGACGAGAAGCGACCGCATCCGAACAGCGAGGACGCCATGCAGGTTCGACAGCGGATCATGAAGGTGGCACGCCGGCTGGGCCTTGTGTTTGGCGTGCGTTCCCGGTCGACGGCCGAGGAGTCCCTGGTGATGAGGTCGTCCATGAGGAAATCGCCGTCCGCCGGGACCCGGTCGCCGAACAAGACCAAGAAGACCGTGCGATTCGAAGACACGGCAACGGTGAGTGTCGTTCGTAACCACCTATCGAAGTTAACTATCGATGTTGGAAGTCCTGAGGGACCTCACAGTCAGCTTCGTAGTGGCCTTCAACTAAAGTCGTCATCGTCAGCCTGTCACGTCCGTAGCATGGCGAAGGCCGCCCTCAATGATCTATTTGTCCTGTCCTTTGCAAGCTGATGGCGTCTCCTACCTGCACATTTCATTGTGTAAATTACATTACCCCTCCTGCACTGAATGCAGCCCTCTGCTGCAGTCCTCATCCTTTAGTGTCCATTCCGTAGCACTCACCGACCATCGGTTTTTATTTTGTTTTCGTTCTGTAAATTACGATACCTGGCAAGGCACATTTCCTTTCTCTGAATCTCAACTAGGACACACACTACACCTGGTTGTCGATTAATTTCAAGAGATTTCTTTAACCAACGGGATTTAACTGTGAACAGCTGAAAGCCATCTGTGCAGTATTCCCTTTCTGGCACGGTCCAGGAGCATCTATTCTGAACTTCGTGATGTACCTGAAGTAGCTCAGATTTACGTACAGTTACTTTGACTGCTTGTTCCTTGCTTGAGTTGTGTCAAAAACGCAATATGAACATTCATGAATGTTAAATTTTCATGCCTCACCTGGTCGAGGAACATCTGTGCTAGACTTCGCAATGCTCCGCCTCCATCTCAAATTCACCTACAAATCATACAGGAAAGAATTTATTCCTGCAGTTCCATAACACTGAATATTGCGCGTTAAGAAATGATAGCTGCCAGGAAGGCCGAGTCGAGTGGGTCACCACTTGACCTCCAAATTGTTTGGTCGAAAAGATGCGATCGACTCATCAAAAAGGGAAGCTCACTACTTGCGTTTTCTATTTGCCAACAACATCTCATATGCGCATTATTCGCCCAGTAAATAGTTTAGAAAAAGAGTCGGTTTTACTCGTCCATGTTATGGAAACTCTTCGTCAAGTGAGTTGGGTGTAATCCGTATCAAAAGGATACTTACATAGGCTGACAGAAACAAAGCTCGCCTACCTACATTCACTATATAAGTTTGTCTACGCTTATTTTCATGCCGGCGTGTTACACGCACGTGTTTACGAATATGCGCGCCCATTTACGCGCGTATGTTTTATGTTGCGCGCTTACATGCGTGTGCATTCTTTTTCCTTTTATCTCACAATATTCCTGACGGTGCTTCCGAGAATACTTCTTTCCTTGTCTAGCTATTCGATTTCACCCGCCGTGGTATAGCTATATATGGCTTAGCACGCAGGGCGTTACGCTTCTAAGCTCAAAGGCGCGGGTTCGACTCCCGGCCGTGGGCGCCGCATTTCGATTGAGGCGAGACGCAAGGCAGCCGTGAAATCTGTTTACGCGCACGTCAAAGAACGCCAGGTGGTCAAAATTTGCGGAGCTTTCCCACTACTACTGCGTCGCTAATAACTATATCGCGGTTTTGGCACTTGAAATCTCCATTATACTTATCCCACTTTGGATGCTATCTATCTATCTATCTCACAAATTATCGCGTGGGATCGCTCCTCAGTTGCACATATCCGTAAGCCGACAGACTGCTGCGCTTTCAAACAGTCTGAACTTGAAAAGATGCGCGTGATGAGGGTTGGTGTTTTGGGTGAGGAGAGAAGAAATGGATTGGTAGAAACAGGAGAGAAGTGCATTTTATGCAAGGTCTCGCGATGTGTCAGTTAGGTGGTTCAAAGGCATTGAGTGGCCGCAGAAACAGCCACGTCACGAAACAAAGCGATCGACGTTTTTATACAGTTGCGAGCGCGAATTACAGATCCCCATCCAGTTCGGAGCAGTGCGTGCTTAATGAGAAAGTCGCTTCATTATCTCGCGCCACTCTGTGAGAACGAAACAGGTGTTTCAGCAGGAGCAGTCTTTCGGTCAGTATACATTCGAAAAGAGAGAGAAAGGTGCAAGGAAAGACAGGGAAGTTAACCGGACGCACATCCGGTTTGCTACCCTGCACTGGGGAAGGAATGAAGGGGAGAAAAGAGGTCGGAGAGAGATAGGAAGGTACGCACAATCACAAGCACACTCGGGGGAGCACACAGTCTACAGTAGGTCGCTCAGGTTTGTTGTCTTCAAGTAAAGTAGGAGTGTTTTAGTCGCTTTCTGCGCAATTCAGGCAGACGCCCAAGGTCTCAGAATCTTTTACACACAGAATGTTCTAGAGTCCAGTTGGTTCAAAACCATCCGGAGCTGGCATCGCCGCGTGCCGTAGCAAGTGCAGCTGCACTGGACGTGTTCGATGGCCTCTTCAGCTCTGCAGGAGTCACATGTAGACGTACATTCGAAAAAATGTATATGATTCTTGCAAGCTCGAATGTCGAGGAAAAACGAAGCGGTAAAGTAAAAGAACGCTTTAACACTATTATTTGAACCTATAGGGACGGATAAACTACTACGTAAAAAGAAAGAAAATGCCACCACCCAGGACGAAGAGCTGTTTAACCAGTACACTCAAGCACCGTACTGCAAAACACAGTACAGTTTGTTAAGCAGCGAATTTGAAGCGTGCGGCCGTGGCAGTTATCACAAGGTTAATGCCGGTTGCTTATGGTAGCCTTTCTAAATTATTACTGGTTTCATTTGTCCTGAACTTTTATTTGATGTTTGCCGCCCGCGTATACCCCTCTTCATTTTTAGGGGACCAGTGGTGCGAAGTAAACGGATGTATTCGATTTGCTTATATATTCGTATTCATTTCAGTATTATGCTCTAGCGCCAAAAGCGCACCACCCGGCAACAGCATAACAACACTCTACTATTCTTCGAAAGATCTTGTGGTGGGTGCTACCTCCCCCTCCCCCACTAAGCAGTAAAAAAAAGGGGAAAAAAGGAAAAAAACAACCTGGCACCAACCCTGCACGTGGCCTCGGGAGATGCGATTTACACGACAGCCTTGACTGCGCGCATGCGCAAGTGTCTGTTTGTCAACACGTCTCTCACCTTGAACTACGTCGCTGCGCTTTTGCAACCTTAACAACGGCCACTTTTTGTTTCTCTTCTCGCTTTTGAGGGAACGCGATATCGGGAGGCCCTTACAGCTGGTATTTCTTTGCAACCTCCCCCCTCCTTTTGTCTGTGTGTGTCTTTTTTCAAACAGAGAACTTTTATTTTTATTTTTTGAAAGCCGGAAATAACTTCGAATTCACCTACAACAAGCGACCTTTCGCTATGAACTATTCTGCATGTAAAATCAAACGAAGCCTTTTTTTTCAATTGATATATACAGGTAACACTCTTGTTCCGACTATGTCACAGGCCTGCATTTCCGATGGAGGCGGAAATGTTGTAGGCCCGTGTGCTCAGATTTGGGCGCACGTTAAAGAACCCCAGGTGGTCGAAATTTCCGGAGCCCTCCACTACGGCGTCTCTCATAATCATATGGTGGTTTTGGGACGTTAAACCCCACAAATCAATCAATCTATGTCACAGGCGTTACGGAACGTGCACTTCACCACAAGCAACTCACCCTATGCAACGAAGTAATGAAGTACCTTCAAGGCCTCGAGCAATTGTTTATGAGGGCGTTTGACTGCACAGTCCAAGAAACTCGAGAAACTCCTATGTGGGACAGAAGCAATACAAAACTACCACAGTTAACAGCTCAGAAGTTCAGCTTATCTTTTTTTTTCCTTCTGTGACTCTCCAGTGCAAATACGATATCGATCGGATCGTCGCTGTCGTTTCAGTTTTCGATTCGCAGTGGTCCACTCTAAAGGTCGGTCTGTGCAAGCATGTTTTCGCTACATCTAACAAGTTTATTGATAAGACCGAATGATTTTTAACAGCGACTGTTCAGCTGGAGTGCACACAGTGATTCAATGGGATTCAATCATGCTCCCCGCGTAAATTCTTTTCTTTTTTTCCTGCTTGACAAAGCAGGCGAAAGTGGAGCTCATCTCCATCGTGTCATTCTTCATAGCTTCCTTCTTTTTTTTTTGTATATCAAGATAACTGTATGCTCCGTTAACTTGTTAATTCTACAAATGGCCGGTATAGGCCATAGCACGTTGTACAGCGAAATGGCACAAAGAAAGCAACAGAAAGAGGAGAGGGGGGGACCACGCAGGAAGGTCAAACGGACCAGTGTCCTTGTCTCATTTCGCTGCCCTACAAAGAGAACGTGTGAAAGGAGGATAACGTAAAGAAGGAGAGAGAAGTACCGCGTGCACCCGAAAGCCTCTCTTCATTCGCGCTCGTTTCCCCTCAACCCAATGATGCTGCGCTGGGCACGCTTAGGGGTTGCATAAATAAGCATCGCTCATTCCTTCGAACTACTACTATTGCTACTACAGTGCTACTAGTCCTACAACTACTACACATGCTACTATAGCTGATACTAATACTATTTCTACTACCACAGCTGCTATTACTAATATGTACTGAACAGTAACACCGCATAACTTCATTTTGTGCACATCTGTAACTGCGTTATACGGTGCGAGAATAGCTGGCCGCGTCAGGTAGTGAAAGTGACTATGGTCACTGCCTATCCCTGACCCGGAAACACTGCCTCCGATTTCCAGCCGGACTATCGCCGTCCGGGTCAAGATATGGCAGAACGGCGCCCTACATATAGCCACGAACAACCTTTGACGCCTCGTTCAAGGCTTCTTTCCTGAGCGAGGCGCAGTGACTCTCTCCAACAGAGCGTGCTATGGTCGGTCAAAACTTACAAATCACTCTCCGGACAGAGCGACTGCCATCACTGTCCCGGAAAGAGCTACATTGCGTAGGCGTTCCATCCAATCACATTTGCTCATTTCCATGACGTCATGTATTTTTCGCGTGTTTCCAATAGTTGTTGTTCTCCATACAGGCACCTGTTCCTGTCACTGAAATCTTGAGAATCCTAGCAAGCTTAGTCAGAGATTGTGAGAGTAGCCAAAGGTCATATTTAGGGCGTGGACACGAACTTTTAGTTTTTGTTAGTTTTTGCTAGGCGCGTTATTTACAGTGTCACGGAGAAGACGGTTAGGGTTTTAAAGGAAACCAGCTGGCACGACTTTCTTACACATTGACATGTGCAACGGGGTCGTGCCTTCGATAAGTGCCCATGAAAAGTGGCATTCTAAGCAGTTGGTCATATGGTTACCTGTCTTTATTATTCTATATCAACACAGGGTTGTTGTTTTTTTTTGCTAATTATGACGTTCCTACTCCCATTTCAAACCTAAAATTTGGTACATACTCTTCTGTACACTATATGCTTTAACTGCAGTTGATGATGATCTTGATGATGACAACGACGAAAACTTTATTGGGGTCCAAAAGAAGACGTAGCAAAGACCCCACGTCATCCACCTAGTCCCGCTGCAATCGATGATGAGGATGAACAAACTTTATTTAATTAGCAGAAAGATCCTCCTCCCCTTTCAGGTGCGAGAGGAGAAGGGAGGACCAAACCTAGACGACGGCCATGATCCCATGGGCCCTGGCGGCATCTTCGGCCTGCCGTATTACGCGGGCTTGTAATTGAGAGTCAGAGCTGAGGAGCGTGGCATCCCATCCACTCCCGTCTGGAAATTCGCCTCTCATGGGGGCCTCGGGCATGCCCATAAAATGTGGCTTAAGTCCGCCTTGTTGTGGCAAAATTTACACTTGTCCGAAGGAAGTTCCAGCACGCAGCGGTCCAATGTTACCGGACTAGGAAACGTGTGGGTCTGGAGTAGGCGCCACGCCACCACCGCCTGTCCTTTGTTCAATGACGAGTGTTTGGGAGGATAAATTTTCCTGCTTAGCCTGTAATACTGCGTAATATCCGCTCAAATCTCTCATCCGCTCAAAGTGGTCATCCGCTCAAATCTCTCATCGTCCTTTATCGAGATTTATTTTTTTAATTGCAGTCTAAAATATACGCGGGCTTTGCTATATAGCGTTTTTTTTTCTTTCTCTTGAATGAAAAGTAATCAAATAATCAATATAACGGCTGGGATGCACGCACGGGACGCTCGACGTACCCTTAACCTGCATACTCCGATAACAGGCATTGGGTAACTATAAGCGTCAGCTGCAGGGCGTCTCAAACCTAAACAGAACTGATACGTCCAATAGAATCATAGCGGATAACCATATATACGCCGCTTTTTGACAGCGCAAGCTTTTCTACCTTTGATCGCCACAGCTGTGCGGGCTTGGCGGACGTCAAGTCACCGTCTCGACATCAAAATTGGGACACTTTCGCTGCAACCATCGTTTCATTTGGCCAGCACGCGTGTGCTGCGCGCGCATGCACTTTTCTGTCGCTCGTAGGTGTAAAGTAAACGCGAGGCAAGCTCGGAGCCGATTCCCTTCACATCGAAATTCCAACGTTTTTTTCTATTGCAATCGCGTAGAGACGTCTGACGCTGAGAATTCCGACGCACAATACCAAGCCTTCTTACACGTGTTCGTGCACAAGTTAATGATTTAGTTTTCACATGGACACTTTTGCTTTTTTTTAGGCTGCCATAAAGAACCTCAGGTTTCTGCATTCATATGTACTGGCGGCATGTATTCCGTCACACATCTGCTATGTACTGGGTTGTTTCTTTTTGTGGGTGACAAGGAGTAGCTATGTAGAAACGAGCTAACATCTCTGCAATTTCTTCATGATATGAAAAAATTTTTACTTATAACATATGGAGTTTTACGTCCCAAAACCATGATATGATTACGAGAGACGCCATACCAGAAGGCTCCGGTAGTTTTGACCATCCGGTATTCTTTACCGTGCATTCCCAGAAATGGGAGACATGGAGATGTAGCGCCATCTATTGGCAGCAGGAACAGAAGCCTGCCGTAACTGAATGAGAACCTTATCTTGTCTTATCTTATCTCTCTTATCTCTCGAAAGAAAGGTAGTTATCCAAAACGACTACGGGTTATATGTAGCAGAGACCCACTGGTACATCCTGGTAAAATTGCAGTATTGCACTAGAAAACGTGTAGCTTCCCAGGACAGTTGAACACCGCCAATAAAATGCGTGGGATTCCATTGTGAAATATTGAACACTCTGGAAATCCAAGACGTCTGTAGTGCGGCACTGTAACTTTGCCAAAGTGTTAAATTAAGTCTCTGCTGTATAAAACCGGGAGTCGTTTTTCATAACTAGCTTCTTTCGTCAGATACGATTTTTTTTTCGCCTATTTTGCATTCAGTTGCGGCACGCTGCCGCTGTGGCCCACGAGCGATGGCGCTACCTGCACATGTCCCCAAATCCTGGTCACGCACTGACGTCGCACAACACTCGGGCTTCCATAATTTCGCCTCCATCGGAATGAGACCTCCACGGCCGGGATTGAACCAGCGACCTTCTGGTTAGCAGACGAGCACCCTAGCACTTGAACATATTACAACACAGCGCACGACTACGCCGACACAAAAAGAAGCGAATAAAAATTCAGTTGCGAGTCAGCACTGCGGTTTGTCTCTTCTTCTCTCGTGTCCGCGTAGGCGCGCGCTGTGCTATAACATGTTCAAGTACTATCACCAACTGGCCCAGCTTTCAGTCCTTCTGGAGCACCCTAGCCGCGGTTCCACCAATAAATATTCAAACGTACGAGAGTACACATAACCTTACTTTATAGCGCTTTTAATCAAAATTTCCGGTTTTCAGCAAAGGTGCGAAATCCGAAAGAGAAAACACGCTGACCTATAGGAGGGGACATAGGAGGGGGTCAAACCTGCGCCTTGTAATTTACGCCAGCTGTCTGCCACCGAGCTTGTCACTCGAAGCGACTGACGTCGTACTAGTGCTCTGTCGACTAGTACGGAATGGTGTACGCGTTCGAAGTCCCTCCTGCGTCATATAGTCATTTCGTGTTGCTCTTTAACTTCTTTTATTATAGTTATTGAATATCGCGTTCGATGCTCTAACCGCTGAGCTATCACAGCGGCTTTATTATAGTTATTGTTTTAGGAGAATAGAACAGCTAATTATTTTTATAATTATCCTGACGTCACTGCTCCTTTATTTTATTTTTCTTCTCTGTTCGCAACTCGCTAATATCGAGTCATTGGGTTCCTCTACTTCACCATTATTTGTTCGCTCAGAACAAATGTGTGATAAGTCCGCGCGCATTTTTGCCCGTTTGACAGCTGTGTCCCAGTCTGTTTGTTCTTCCTTTTTTTCAGTTTTTTTTTCTTAAAGCGTATGACAATTGGATACGGTTTACACGACCCGCAGCACACGTCAGTTTACATCCGTTCTACATCGAGAATCGCCTCATTCAAACGGCTGCTGCTGCTGCCCCTGCTCGTAGTGTAGTTCATCCCTCTCCCGGGGATCCTGTCGCGTCGTCTGTAAAAAAGTCTAACGTATTCAACTTCACGTTTCCACAATGGCTAGGCATTTTATTGCACACGCCGAGCAAAAGAAACAAAAATACCCCTCGTTCGACGATCTCATACACAGCTGCCAATGACACTCGACCTCATTTTTGCATGTAGGCGTTGGGAGACCTCGCTCGCGCACCCCGTGGCGGCCGGTTCGTTGACAACACAGCACATTCTCGCCACCGTCTGACTGCGCTATGGTCACGAGTAAAGAGAAGAGGGGGTGGCAGGCACACAGGGACAAAAGAAAGAGCCTATATCAATGACAAATGACTTTGGCTCGCGTAAACGCTGGGGAGGACAGTATCGCTTAGATAAGAGATGCACGAGTGTTTCCCACGAGCACGCAGACGCAGTGAGGCATCCAGTCGTCGAGATATGCGCCTAAATTAGTAGACGCACCGACCCCTGATAAGAACTGGTGCACGCCTTTGTGCAAAGCTCTCGAGCACTGTCCGATAAATATACGCGTCAAACAAGTTGTTTAGGAAAGTTGGAAGGCGCACGGCCAGAGGGGGTGGAGTGTTTGGTCAGTGGCTTGACTAGTAAACTTTCTACGTCATAATGCAAGAGTTTATGTGGTTCGTGACGTCAAGCTAGTTGGCAGGTGTTTTCTTAGCATGTTTGAGACATGGGGGGGGGGGGGGGACCGTGAATGTGATGATTTGAGAGCACTCCATGGTCGTGAAGATACTGAATGAGCGGCTTTAAAGGGCTATTTTAGGATATCAGCCAGGTACGAAAGGTATTCCTCTTTCTTATGAGCGAGCAAAGCCTGACTGAGCGAAACTTTATTCGCTTATAAGTGCATGCTTTTCTGCAAACTTTTCAGTGCTGTCGGCACACACCCTTACTCAAGGCCAACGTGACGTGCCACTTATCCATCACCTTGAACTACGCTGCTGTTAAAGCAACATCTTGCAAGAAAAGAGAAAATGTTGTGGTCTTACAGGGCTTGTCCCAGTTGACAGGACCCTGGAACCTGCTCGGTTCATGTAGACGTCCCACAAATGCGGCACCCTACGTGAAGACCCGCTTGCCATCCGGAATGAGCCATGATTGCCCAGAAATTTCCATGCGACGACCTCCATGGAGTTCAGTGGAAAGGTTCACCGTCTATCCGCTGCATCAAGAATGTGCCAGGAAGGCATGCTGCGCTGAGCCGTGCTGAGCCCAGTCGTGCAGAGTCTTGTGGATAGCAGCCCTGTGTTCATGACAGCCCTGCGTGTTCGAGGCTAACGCACAAACGCTGGTAAGCACAAGCCCTGACCACCGGGAAGAGGCTACCATCGGTAAATATCCACCCTCCACTAAGGCGTAGACGTTTCAAGCACAGATGGCCGTCCAGCTGACCGTGATAACAGAGCCGTATTCATCGCTACAAAGCGGAGTTTTCAAGCAAGCGGAGGCACCTAGGAGGTGTTTGTCCATTTGGTGCAACTTGAGACCACCACCGTGCTGGATAACGCATGTCTCTGGCCTAGGCGTATGCAGAGTTCTCTGTCACGTGGGGGCAAAGCCTCACCGTTGCACCGTCACCCTGCGCCCCCTATTCCTTGATCGAGAATGAAAGCAAACAAGCTTTGCCATAGACGCCAAAACAAAAGTGAAGCAATGGCGTTCATCTCACAACCACCTGTATTTGAAACTCGGCTTTCCAAGGATATAGTTGAACAGGAAACAATTTTACGAACACAACTTCAGGGGCCCTAGGTCACCATTATCATGAAAAATCTGCATGGACGTAATCTTGCACTTCAAATGGCGACGTGACAGGCTTGACAAAGTAAAGATATGGGAAGGGCTTGGTGCACACCTTTAAAAGTTTAGCCCATCGTCCCCGTCCAAACTTTGTCTTTTTGTGCGCATACCTATGTCTAGACCAGGAATACTGGTAGAACAGTGGCCTTATAGCATATGCAAGGACCTCTCTGTGCTCGTCTATCTTGAATCTGTCACTTCAGAGATGTGCGAATGGGAACGCCATTAGCGCCCTCGGCAGCATGAATGGTAAGTCAGAGACAAGAGTATAGGATGGAATCGTGACGCCTGACGCCTTATTGTGAACCGGTAGAGTCACCCCGCCACAGATGGCCCGGTGTCGTAACTTGTGACAGTCTGTGTTAAAAGAAGATGAGTACCAAGCGCACAGTACAGAGTACTGTGCGCTTGGTATCTATCTATCTATCTATCTATCTATCTATCTATCTATCTATCTAGCCGCCTACGACCTTTAGCTTTCCTGGCCATTTCAATAATGGTATCAATACCAAACTTGGCATGGCATAACATGACTGTATGGCGGGCATAAGTGACCAGTCACAACATGAAAATCATGGCACGTATGTCATGAATGTCATGATTTACATTTCATGGTCCTGCAGCTCTTGCGGTGGTTTCAGTCACATGACATGTTACAAAACTGGTATGGTATGACATGACTTCATGGCGAAGACAAGCGATAGACGCTAACATATAAATCATGACATGTGTGTCATGTAACAATATGACTACATGCCACATTCATGATGGGCTCACGGCCATTTCGGTAGCTTCAAATATGCCAAATTGGGTATTTTGTGACGTGAATGAATGACGAAGGTATGTGGCGGGTGCAAACATGATAATCATGAGATGCCTGTTTTGTAAGAACATGACTACATGCTACACTCAAGGTGCCAATACACTTTGTTGTGACCCGTTGCGCGTGCGCGCCAGCGTTCGTTCCGTCGCGTCACACCGGCGATGCGACGCCAGGTGCCGATCTGCCTGCCATACTCGCAGGCACGCGCCCCGCTTCATTGCCGCAGTACAGCGCATGCGCGTTTGAGTGCACCCGGCGTCCCTCCGTCATGAAGAGAGGCAGACGCAGTGCTGTCTGGGTAATATCATCGGCGCGAAGTGCAGCATGTCGCATTCCGCGCTGCAGTTGCTGCCGGGCAGCGCTGACGGACACTGCTGGTGTCGGTCACGCCTGGCGTCAGACTATATAAAGTGTTAGCGTTTTGCTGGCGTAGCATCGCTGTGCCCAGCGTACGCGCGCGTCAACGTTACGTCAGAGTATATTAGGCCCTTCATGATGCGCTCGCGGCCGTTTCGCTAGCTCCACATATACCAGATTTGGTGTGACGTGACGTCAATGAATTACGAATGTACATGACTGGTGCAAAACATGAAAATTATGACGCGCATGTCATGTAAAAACATACCATGCTCATGACAACATACCATGCGCTCGCGTCCATTTTGCTAGCTCCACATATACCAAATTTGGTATCACGTTACGTGACACGTTACGTTACGTATCACGTTACGTTCGTGGTGACAATGTCACCCACGAAGCCATTCTCAGCGCACTAGAAGGAGTGGGACTCGGTGGCAGGATATATACGTGGGTTCAGAGCTATCTACAGAGTAGATCATTTCACGTGCAGACAGAGAATGGCCCGACACACGAGTATTACTGCAGCCGAGGAGTCCCGCAAGGCGGAGGGCTAAGCCGGACGCTGTTCAACCTAACACTCATTGAACTAGTTGGCAAGCAACCAAGCAGTGTACGACTTTCCATTTATGCTGATGACATCTGTGTGTGGACATCAGGTGTGACTCGACTTCAACTTCGCGCTCGACTTCAGAAGGCAGCATCAGTGACATCGTACCACTTACGCAAACAAGGGCTTGAAATCGCAAGTGAGAAGTGTGCAGTCGTGGCCTTCACCAGAAAACCAATGTCCGCTTACGGCATATCAATTAACGGGCAGTTGGTGTCATGCAGCCGAAGTCACAGGTTCTTGGGAGTCGTAATGGACCGAAACCTGTCTTGGACACCCCACGTAAACTACGTGAAAAAGAGGCTGACTGCCATTTGTCACTTATTCAGGTTTCTCGCTGGGAAAATTTGGGGAATGTCTGTCGAGTCTATGTTACAGCTGTACAAGGTATTATTTACTGGATTCCTGCGGTATAGCCTACCTGTTATATCTAACACGTGCAAAACGAACCTGCGCACAATCCAAAATATTCAAGCCCAAGCGCTTAGGATATGCCTTGGTTTACCCCGCTGCGCATCGACAGCTGAAACAATTGCCATTGCACAGGACTACTCGATCATGACGCACATCACCATTGAAACGATGCGTACGTACCTCAGACAACATGCAAGGAATCCTCCCCACCACTTGGCAACCCTTGCTACTGAGAGGCCCCGCACGAAATTTAGTGCAATTGTCTGTGCTCATCGTGCGTCGTTTACGTCAGGTTTTACGCCTGCAGAGAAACTGGTGTATCCTCCGTGGTGCCTGACACTTCCACAAGTACGTGTTTTAATTCCAGGAATACAGAAAAAATCAAATTTGCCTTCATCATCCCTAAAACAATTGAGCTTGAGCCATCTGCACGAAATGTACAACAACCACGTGCACATATACACCGATGGTTCAACCACAGCGTCTGGTTCTGGTGGTGCGGTGGTGATTCCAGCTAGAGGAATCACTCTGCGAATCAAGCTGTCACACGTCACTACGTCCACAGCGGCAGAACTTGCGGCTTTGCGTGGCGCCATAGAGTACATCAAATCCCAATGACCGAGTAAATGGGCTGTGTTTTCCGACTCAAAACCAGCCCTACAGAGCATGCAGTCAGTCCTTCGACGAGGTTGCCATGAACAATTAACTTACGAAGTTGTCAAGCTCGTTCACCACGTCACAGAAACAGGCCACGAGGTCAAGTTTCAGTGGCTTCCTGGCCATTGTGGGATCAGTGGCAATGATTCCGCAGACAACGCGGCTCGCACATCGCACCAAGAAGAACACACCCTTCCGATTCTTTTGTCAAGGACTGACGCTGCAAAGCAACTTCGTCACCTGGCACGTAGTCTGAGTCTGCAGGAGTGGAACACCCCAAGCATAAGACTAACGAGACTATACCAAATAAACCCTCGACTGGAACTTCGACCTCCATCCGGACTTCGTCGACGTGAAGCTTCACTTCTTTGTCGCCTTTGGTTGGGGGTTGCCTTCACAAAAGCATATAGAAACCTCATCGGATTGACCGACAATGCGGAATGCGACGTCTGCTGCACCAAAGAAGACATCGACCATCTGATATGCCATTGCCCTTGATTTGCCTCTGAAAGACAGAAGCTTTCGGACGCATTGCGACAATTGGACGATCGGCCACTCTCTGTGCAGATGCTACTGGAACACCGTCATCGCCTTTTGTCGGCTCAAAAAGCAGTCAAAGCTGTCTTGTGCTTTTTGAGGACTACAGGCCTATGTGACCAACTTTAACTTTTGTGTAGTGCCACCGCTGCATACGCGCCAGCCGATTGACTGACAATCCTCCTTTTTTTTCTTTTTTTTCTCTCTCTCTTTCTCTTCTCTTTCCTCTCTCTCTCTCATCTTTATGCCCCCTTCCTATTCTCCCAGCGTAGGGTAGCAAACCGGGCATGTGCCTGGTTAACCTCCCTGCCTTCCTTCTTTTTGTTTACCCCCCACGTTACGTGAATAGATGGTGAAAGTATGACACGTCCATGCATGATAATCATGACATCCTTGTCATGTAAAACGTGGCTACATGCTACGCTCATAGCACTCTCACGGCCATTTCGCTAGCTCCAGATATACCAAATTTGGTATCAGGTGACGTGAATAGATGACGAAGCTAAATGACGCGTCCAAACATGATAATCATGACATGGAAGTCGTTTATGGCATAATATACCTCCGCCTCGTAACGTCGTGCTGACTTTAAAGTCACATGTCAACTTTCCTCATTCGTGCTTCGCATATCATCGATTCGCACTGTACGTGGGATTTGCCTTTTTTTTTGCCAAAACCTATACAACGGCGCAAAATGTGGAGGTGGCGAAAAATCTGCAGTTTGTGCAGCTTGACCAAGCACCATCTATACCCTATGACAGGAATGACAGGATTTCTGCAGTGTCACGTGTACCTCGTCCTGTTATTACGTAGCAGCAGTCCTTGTCGCAGCAGCAACCATATTACATTTAAACGCTCACATTTCTTCGGAATGCAAGTGCCGCCTTTCTAGTTGTCCCGTGCGTCGCGCACTGCTGATATGGGGAGTATCATAAAGGTGTCATCGCAATTGCATGTACTGTAGCATTCTGCACCACCTGTCACCGTCTTCACGCAGCCCTGCGGCTTGTCTCTGCGCAATACTTTTTCCCGGTCTGAGGCTGGGTGTGTTAGTAATAACATCCGGAGCTTCGCTTGCGAAAACCGCGATATAATTGTGAGGAATGCCGTAGTGAACAGCCCAGGAGTTCTCGACCATCTGGAGCTCATAATATCTGCAATGGCATGTCAGTGTGTGGGCCTCTATCATACTGCCTCTATCGAAATAGCGGGAAATCCTCCACACTTACATCGTAGTTTTGCACCGCTGCATAACTCGCACAAGAGATGTACGTATAATGTTTTCAGAACGACAAAATATACTGTGACCGGATGTGAAACAGACGACTTATGAAAACCACCGGGTTGTCTTGAGTAATAAACCCGAAGTTTTCCAAGCGCCTCATCTGTGGCCTCTTAATTATTTGCCGCCAACCGCGTACTATTTTGCTTCGCTAGCCATGGCGTACTGGCAGGATTATCGTTAGGCATCATTCATGCAGCCGTCAAACGCTTCGCCGCGTCACCCGCACGTCAAAAAAAAAAATCGCAGCATCTCCATCGAGTGAAGGATGTAGAGTGGGCGAAGCTCCGGAGGTACATCGGTAAACCGTGAAGCCCACTCGCAGCCGTTCCATAGTTGCAAGTAGCCTGCCTTAGTGTACTTCCACGGCAGAAAGCGTGCGGAACGCATGCGGTTCGCCCAGCTGGTGAATTACGGCAAACGTTATTGGCGGCGTTCTTGCCAGTATTGCACCGTGTTGGGTATGCCCCGCATGAAGGCCAGGTCTCGTTGTAGCACTTTTTTCATTACCACAACCGCTAAACAGGATACCACATATCAAACATGCCATATACGCGGACGACGTTACAATCTGGACAAACAGTGGCTCGGACGGTGCGGTAAATGACGCGTTACGGGAGGCAGCCAACGTTGTGCAAGAGTATGTTTAGACACAACGTGTTAACATGCTCGCCCTCGAAATCCGAACTCCTAATCATTAGAAGTAAAGCCAAAATGACGCCAGGTACGGACGCCCAACAACAAGCACCGATAAAAATTATGTTGGATAGCGGCCCGTTTCCTCCGGTTCTGATCATTAGAGTGCTGGGTATGCTAATTCAACATAGCACACAAAATACCATGGCCCTCACGAAATTGCACAACACCGCCAAACAAATTGGTGGAAGTAATCACGGCCCCAACTGTGAGTTTTCGCCACCAAACAGGTCGAAAAGTAACCGATTTGGCGCAAAATAGCCACCAATTGCAATGGTGGTTTTGGGACGTTTAAACCCCTCATATTAATCAAGCGACCCCACTCGAAACCTGCACGTGGACAGGAAAAGGAGAGAATTCTGGGAGGCATGGCCGCAAATGGAAGCGTTTAAGTCTTTTCAAGCAAGGACGAAACTTTATTTTCGTTTTCTGCCTGCACGTGCGAGTCGTACGCGACTGCGCGCCCTCACACAACTGTCCGCATCCTGGGCTGCGTACAGCACATGTGGCCATTCTCAAAAGAGAACAAATAATGGCGCGGTTGCAATCGAACATGGCGCGCGCTCGGTGGCGGCCATGTCAATGAATTATGTCAAAGTAGAGTTTGAGCGTGACTGCTCATAGCGGAGCGTTTTTAGGCAACCGATTCCACCATGTTTCTCTCGTACAATCTACTTTGTGAAAGCGCTTACTACTATAGTACGAATGACACCCTCATTATGTTATCTTCAGTTGTGAGCTATTTCATTGAGCCAGACCTTCAACTTTCATAAGTGCCGCTTTCAGTGCTAGTTGGAACAGCGTTCACTTTATTTTGGGGCACACTATAAAAAAACGGGGGGGGGGGGGGCAATGAGATTCGCAGAACGTTCCCATTTGTTGCTTTCTTTGCGGCACACGGTTTATTTCAAGCTGGCAATATTCAAGGGCTCCTTATCAGAGGTTGGCAACACTCTTGAAATAAATTACAATTAATTAATAAAGGTGCACAATTGATGAACTTTGTCATGGCGTGCATGGCGATATCATCCATGGGACAACCTACAGGCACTCCAGCTTAGGTACAGTACGAATGTGCTTCTGAGTAGTGTGTTGTGAATAAGCTCTGGAAATGACAATCGATGAGGGTGGCGATCTGGGCTTGTTGGTTGGTAGCATAATAATTGATGGCAGCGCAGACTAAAGACATGGGCAAAACAAGGCACCAACTCCACAGAGCTGTGGTGTCTAAAATGTGCCTACTTTTGTCCGTGTCCTTAGTCTGCGCTACCATCAATTATAGAAACGACCGGTTGAATATCAGAAAAAGGGAAATAGTGTTAATTGACCTCTAAATATTTCGTTAGATGAAAGTGCTGGATACGTAAAATTTTGGCGCACTGTAGCTTACAGTCCAGCTAAGGCTATACTTCTTTCCCACCTCACGCGATGCACTTTAAGCTCTGCATAAGGGCATATGGACAAACGAGAGTGCTCCAGAGGTAGCTGGAAGCAAGGGTCTCAAAGTTACTTAATCTAGCCGGCCGAAATCTAGAACTTTATGACACACTCAACTCGTCGTTTTCGAGAGCTCCGGAAATTCTGATGAAAAAAAAAAACTTTTGTAAAATAACAGTGAAGCATCACTGCTGAAATGATCGGGCCGATACGTTATGAGGAAGGATGGACATGACTGGCATACCTGCTTGTTCTAAGTGTAGAGCTTCAGAGCTATTCAATTCACCACATTAAAACACTGTCCGAATGCTCTCAAATGAAAACTCTAACTTGGCATTAGTCTCACGCAAAGTACGGGTCAATAACGAAGTTCTTTACATACATTTAATTAAAAAAAAGGTTCGAGCGGAAGGGCGGAGGAGAAGTGGAGGGGTGAATGAAGTGTCGTGTAACGTTGCTTTTTTTTTTAAGAGGGCCTTTCCAATAACTCATATATGGGTGATTACTGGGGCAGATTTGAAATCCTGTTTCAAGAAAGCCGGTAATGGTCCCTATAAAACGGGTCAGACATGGGCGCCGATTCTGTAACGTACAGTGTTTCTGTTTACAGTTATGTGCCAACTCATCGTGGCCGCATGCGATGCCTTATTCCTCTGTAACTTTTTCCAGAAATGCTTTCCCACAAATCTGACGCTTTAGTGCCAATAAATAAAATTCACGCATATCCACAAAGTGAATGCTGATTATGGAAAGTCAGTGCGCATCGGATCATGAATTATGGCCTTGTATTTTGTTCTGGTTAACAGCCGTCTATTTTCTTGTTAACCTTTGATTATGTTTCATGCTTCCATCGATGGATGGTTCAATGTCAGCGCTTTTCTGCAGTCGCGGCCTTTTTATTTATTTTTTGTTCAGCTTAACAGCCATTTAATTACCTCTTCGTTGTTCACAGATGTTTCACCCCACTGCAGTGGTCTAGCGGCTAAAGTACTCAGTTGCTGACCGGCAGGTTGCGGGATCGAATCCCGGCTGCGGCGGCTGTATTGTCGATGGAGGCAAAATGCTATAGGTCCATGCACTCAGATTTGGGTGCACGTCAAAGAACACCAGAAGGACAAAATTTCCGGAGCCCTCCACTACGGCGTTTCTCATAATCATAAGGTGGTTTTGGGACGTTAAACCCCACATACCAATCAATCAATCAATGCTTCAGCTTACACGTCTGCTGTAGACGCCAGGTGGCGGTTTATGCATGAACGGAGAGACATTGTGCAGTCTTAAAGAGCCAGTCAACAGGCTCTGAAATGCGCAGGAAAAGGTCACGCATTTTTCCTGCGCGTGACCGACCCCCTTCCACGCGCAGTCACGTCAACTCTGCAATCGGTGACGTCACGCAGCGCGCAGCTCGTCGATTGGTCTAAACCAGGTCTCAACAAAGAGTAATGAAGTCAACGTCACCGATCACCGAGTTGATGTTACTGTACGTGGAAGGAGGTTGGTCACGCGCAAGAAAAACGCGCGAGCTTTTCCTGCGCGTTTCGGAGCCTGTTGACTGGCCATTTAAGGTGCTTCGCCCTTAACATTCAGTGTGAATTATTTGTGGGCGCTTATTTCATGTGTTTGCGCTGTTAAAATTCAGTGCTTCACGACAAAAAAATTGCAGCAATATCTGGGGTTTTACGTCCCAAACCCACGATATGATTATGATAGACGCCGTAGTGGAGGGAAATCTCGGCCACCTGTGGTCCTTTACCGTGCACCTAAATCTGAGCACACGGGCCTAGTCACATACCAGTCACAGATTATAGTCACATACGTTAACTGTTGTAAATACCCATTACAAAAATAAAACATCAACTATGAGACTACGACAGTCGCTCTCAGGTCGGGCAGCTAGCGAAAGCTCCACTGGCCGCATGTGTGAGAACGCCTGGTTCTGGAAAGCGTACCGATAGCAGGGTAAAGACAGAGTCGATAACGACTTCCATGTCGTTTATTTAGGCAACCGAAAAACCGCGACTGTTAAGCCTCTTCATTGCGGGCGTCCTAGCAAGGTCGAGGCTACGTGCGGGACCCAGGAGACTTAATGAACGCGGGTACGTTGGAGGGCAACAACAACCTTGACCGAGCGGGCGTCAGTTGCGCAGCGAGACACCATCCGACCGCATCGCCCCCTACGTTGTTTTCCTTTCCTTTTTATGAACGATACTTTTTTTTTCTTTCGAACGCGGAAGTTACTCACTGTATCTCATATAGAAAGCGTCACACGCTTCGGCCACGTTCCAAAAGTTCGGTGCGAAACGTCTTGGCACCGCGGTGGTCCATTGTGACGTATACACGCATGTCACGTGAGCTCTGTACGCCCGACTGCGCAACCACACACGTAGGCCGATATTTACGACTTTTACGTGCTTGTCTTTTTTTACGGCTTTCTTACGGCTGTAGAGACGTATATTGTGCCGGCTGTATTCTAGTCACGCGTTACGGAAACATACACAAGAAATTTGCCCACAGTGGAGGGTATGGAATATTTCGCGAACTCCCACGGCTGCAGGAGTGATTTGAATAAATGACTTTTCTTTTTCATTTTTCGTCAGCACTCTATATAAGAAAAAGAAAATAGAGATTGCGATATAGGCAAGGCTTGTCAGTAACCTCGTTGGTGTAACACGTGAGAGCTCTCACGTACAGGTATGCAGAAGCCACGAGACAAACAGCAATCAACCACCCGTATTAGTTGTGGTTGTTATCTATGTACGAATGACGCTCTCCTATACTCAGGCAGACCGTGTGCTCAGATTTGGGTGTATGTTAAAGAACCCCAGGTGGTCTAAATTTCGGGAGCCCTCCACTACGGCGTCTCTCATAATCATATAGTGGTTTTGGAACGTTAAACCCCACATATCAATCAATACTCAGGCAGATTGGCCATGATTGAGTGTACAACTTTATTATTATAAAGTCATTTGTTTATACCAAAATATACTGATACCAGAATGCCAGGACTTAGTTGAAATGTTATTCATTTTTTTTCTCCTCTTTCTAAACTGTGCTGCGTTAGTGTATTGATGAACTGTACTGTATTACGCTGTGTTAGTCGAAATATGCATGGTTCTGTACTCTGTATCGTTCGACTCTTTCCGTTTTGCAGGTGTAGACACGTCCGCTATGGTCTCTTTGTGTGGCATGTATACCTGCCTCTCCGATCTTCATTGCGTGATAGCTCATAATGGGCTGTCATTTTTCTAGCGATATCATTTCTAACGCTATCACGGAACAAATCGTCTCCCCCAAACGCGGGAGAGGTTATGTAAGTCCACTAAAAGCTTGGTGTGTGTTCGCAGTGCACACAGTGCAGATGGTGGTATGAAATTGTTTTAATTTTTTATACTTATTTTTCATCAGCCGATGTTACTGCATTCCCGAATGTTCTGTACTAGACTTTTTTTGCCAATCACAGTTAGATAACGACCGATACAGAGTGAAACGCAAAGCAAAAACACGACCTCCTGCTGATCTACACAGACGAAATTTCACGATTACACCACTGTGTCCCTGATTACTTCGTATCTGCCCCGTTTGATGTGCAGCTTTGAATATAGATACTGAAGGTCAGAGATCACACACAACCATGCACGCAGGCACGATCGACAGATTTCACATATAACTCGGAGATAACTTACAGCTTTCAAACTCTTATTAAATACGCCACCGGCGAGCACACAGCAATGCGGTTTTCGGATGTGTGCTGGTCACACGCGTACCTGTACCACCCGCCGTTTTTCGATAAGCTGATGTAATCTCGAACGCGGGTATGACGACGATCAACCGTTTTCTTGTTATTTTTTATCGGGGTGACTTGTCCTTTCGGGGTTGACGATTCATTGTTGCCCGTATGTGAATGCGTGGCCGTCGTTTTTGCCTGCAGTAACTGAAGGGTGGCGCTGCTGAACACGCGAATAATGGTCCGATCCACTTCACGGAGGAAGGAAGCAGTGAGGAAGGAGCATTGCGCAATGAGATAGACGGGTGGGTGGGTGGGTGGGTGGGTAGGTAGGTAGGTAGGTAGGTAGGTAGGTAGGTAGGTAGGTAGGTAGGTAGGTAGGTAGGTAGGTAGGTAGGTAGGTAGGTGGGAATGTTCAAGGAAAGTATGAAAAAAAGTAAAGTAGCAGATTGGGCTAGTTGGAACACGCTCATTTCGATCAGCGCACAAAAATGACAAAAACACAAGAAAGTGCAATACACAGCGCTTGTCTCGCGCCCTTTCTAGTGTTTTTGACCTTTTTGTACGCTGATCGAGATGATGAAAAAACATGCACATTGTAAGTTTCCCTTTACCAATTCTTCCTATAGTACAAGGAAGCCTGACTTCTTCCGATATATATATATATATATATATATATATATATATATATATATATATATATATATATATGAGATATAACACAGTAATGCCAAGGAATGTGCAGGGGAAGTTATTAGAACCAATGGAATGTAAATAAGAAGAAAGAATAGTGGATGAAAAAATTACCAACTGTGAGCAGGTAATTTTTTCATCCACTATTCTTTCTTCTTATTTACATTCCATTGGTTCTAATAACTTCCCCTGTACATTCCTTGGCATTACTGTCTGTTATATCTCATTAATATTGTGTTGAAACACGGAAAAACGAGCCCTTAGGTATACACTTTTTTCCCTTATATATATATATATATATATATATATATATATATATATATATATATATATATATATATATATATATATATATATATAAACACCGTCAGAGTTCTCTTTCTCACCGATGGAATGTCGCGATTACACCGTGGTGTTTTTGGACATTTCGCTTCCGTTCCATTTTAATTGCTCTTTTTTTTTTCGTATCAGAAGTTAAGTGCACACCACGCAACCTTACACCACTCGTTTCAGCTAGTGTTCTCCCATTACGACGCATACCGACCGCTCCACTTTTACGCAACGTCGTCCGGCGTTCAGTCTCTCGTCGCTCAATTCAGCCCACGCTTGGCAGGACTGAGTTTGTACAGTGTGTGACTAGCATTACGACACTTCGAATAGAAGTAAAGGTCTGAGCTCAAAGCATTACACTGTGCCTTATGCATTGGTTAAAGGCAAAAAGAGAACAAAGCGAAGGCCATCTTCGTCTTTTACTTCGGAGTCAATTGTACTGAACCCCACCGCCTCTTTTTTTTTTTTATTGGGTGGGAGGGGGGAGGGAAAATGCAGTTTCTGTACCTCAACGTACGTGCTTGGGTTACTGCATATGCTACCTCTAGGTAGCAGAGTTGTGCAACTGTATCCCCAACGCCACTAGCAACCATGCACGCGCTGCGGAGAAGTTGAACTCCCCAATAAACCTGCAACGAACAGGTTTAACAAGAGGGCTCCAGCAGCGGCACCATTGTCCGCCGGTGGACAAAACTAGAGAGCAAAACTATTTTTTTTCGGCGAATCAGTTAAGTACCGCGACATGATGCGAAAATTTTTAAAAACGTGTGTGGAGACGCCACCGTGAGGTTTCCGCACCAAACAATCGGGACATAAAACATTTTGAAGGCGTCTAAAGGCTCCTGCATTGCTTCCACTAAAAAAAAAAAAACTTTGAAGTACGTTGTCATCTGTGGGAGCCATGCACCTCGCATATAGTGAGTTTCAGATAAGTTCATCGAGCCATTGTCGCGAAAATACGAGAAATGCATTTTCACATTTGTTACTTCACGTGCGGAGATGATTGGCCCGAAATTTTAAAAAAAAATCAAACTTCAACCTTGATTTTTTTTTCGCCAATATTGAACTCATGGCAATGAAACTTGTGGCATTACAGTTCTCGAAGAGCAGTTTATCAAACTCTAAACCAAGGCATTGTTTCTCTTCGGTGTCCTCGCCCAGAAATGCCGAAAAACGATGCGACGCCCCTTAATGCAGTGCTCCATTAGCGAGACAATTACGGGCAGTCAAACAGGCCCGTGAAAGGGTTGAAAGGTTGTCTTTCGGCACCAACGTGGGAGCGGCCCACTTTGGGCTAGGACACTAGAGCTACCTATTGAAATTTAATAAAGTTCTTTTATCCCTCCATTTATCTGAAATCCACCTGTGCAGACAGCATTTGTACCCCCGTTTTAAAGTCCTGCAGGGAGATGTTTCTGCATTCATCGCTGCTCGTTCACGGCAAAAACGTTGATCGACTCCAAAAGTTGAATGCCGCTTCGACGCATGGCTGTGGTTGCTAACCAGACCTATGCACTCCGCTCTTGTAGAGAGCATAATCAGTCACTCCAGTGCGTGATTTCGTTGCGCCCCCCTCTAACGGTACATCTCTGACATAGCGACGATGTGATGTGAGGACGTCACCGTGGGACGTCATGTTAACGTCGTCGCGACGTGATTAGCCCTGGTGGTTTGTGGCATAGTCATGGCGTCATACGATGGCGCCATCAAATAATAATGATAACTGCATCACTCCTGCTGAATCCACCAACGCTCGATTTTCGTGTTCGATGAAGCATCTGACGCTTTAATATTAAAAAAACTGCAACAAATAATAGAACTTGCTTCGAAAAGAACAATTTCCGCTGTCATTATCGCGACCACCGTATTGAATAACCTCATAGTGCCACGTGCAAAAGTTTTTAAACGTGTTGGTATGGTTTTATGTATCCAGGTTTTTTCTGCATGTTCATTTTTCGCGATGTTTTGAAGCCACGTGGAAAAAAAACCAAGGTGTGCATAGTTTGCATCCTAAAGCTATAGTAATAATTACTAGAATTTCACGTACAAAAACCACGATATGATCACGAGGGACACCGTACGTGGGGCTCCGGAAATCTCGACTATGCCTGGTGTTTTTTAACGCCCACTGCCATATTGTCACGTAGTCGTGAAGGAGTGCACGTAAACGGTCCTCTTCCATTTCACCTCCACCAGAAGACGACCGCCGCGACCGGAATCGAACCCGTGGCCTATTGGGTCCACAGCCGGGCACCATAGGGCACTGATCCACCGCGGAGGACATCGCCCACATTGGTTTCGAGCTGCCCAGCTCTATAATCTATACAATCCACAATCCATGCCGAATGCACCTACAGTCGTATCCAACAGAATAGAAAGCCACACGAGTGAAGGAAATTTGCACCAGTTATAAATCACGAAAAGAAAGAGAGATAAAAAACGGAGTTCATTGCTATCCTGTTTACGTGTTGTCCCACGGTGTCCTGGTACGCGATACATAATTCAGGCCACCGTGTCCGGATGCCTGCGACAGGGCTCAAAGCCGATCCGAAAGCTCGGAGAAGTGAGCCGATTCTCAAGACGTACTGATTCGTTATTTAAACGTGCATTCCTATTACACAAGAACGAACGGTTCATGGGCCTAAGCCTCGGAATTCCTGTCGTTGCCCATAGAATGTTTCGTGCGGGCCATCGAAGCAGGCAAATAAGGCGGCACAGATGACTTGGCACAGTATAGAAGACGAGAATTCGAACTACGTAAATAAATGATGTAAAACACGCGATGATCTCGGCTTGCACGTTCCTTCTGCGCTTTTCGACCTTATCGAGACTCGCCGAGGTATAGATTCGTGAGGTACGGTATTGTGCTTTTTTAAGCTCGAGGACCAGAGGGCGGTGCCAGTGGCAAGCCTGGGAGAGTGGCTGCACCTGTAATATTTTTGTCTGCTGCCCCTTTGCAAATCTGAAGCAAACGTATCATAAACGCAGCGCATAAGTTTCCCGCCTCACTACACGACTGAAAAAACTCAGTCACCACATAAATGCTTGACTATAGAGCTGTGTCCTTTTCTGGTAACAAGCAGCATACGTACAAGAGCAAAAAACGCAATGCATGAATGAGTGCATGTAGAGAGGGAAAGCCATGTGCTTAAAAAAACATAGGTGAAATTGATATAAATTCGAAATAACACGTTTCTACAAAGTTTCAGGAAAAAAAACAAAATATATACATAATTTAGACGTACTTGTGTCTCAAACAACTCACTAGCGCACGGCGCAACAACTACGCACAAACGACGCGCAACGTAGTACATAAAGACCTAACACACGCGCTGCCACGCTCCCTCGGTGACCTGAGCTGACCGCTTGTTCGGCCCGCCTTATTAGCGGTCTGTTTACAACTACAGGAGCAGACCGACCGCGATTGATCGTCACTTCCTCATCTTGTCTCGTGTCGCATATCCGCTACCCTTGGTGGCTCATTCGTGGCCTGTCTGTGTGAGCTCCCCGCCACTCTCTTTTTTTCTATTCGATGGCGGCCGTCAACAACTCTTCGTTTGGCCTTTCACTCCATGCCGCCGACAGTCTTCGTTTGCTGAACAATAAAGCCGTGCCGCCGTCAGGCATGGGAAGGGGGAGGGAGGTTTATGGTTCTGTCTGCTGGTACAGTTGTATTGCATATACGTTCAATGGGGAAAGGCAGACAGACAAACAGAAATAGAAAAACATTCGTTTCTTGAGACGGTTGTCTTGCATCAGCGTTTCCGGCTGACAGATGACGCTGCTATAGACGTCGTCGTTAATCATCCCCGCATCTTCAGGACGGTGCCAACGTTGTGCTGCCCGACGAGGTTGTCTCTTTATAAAAAAGTTGATATCCTCTCCTTTCTAAATGTGAAGCATCAATCTATAGTGGGACACAACTGGTCCGCAGTGTTTTCTCCTCAAGGCAGGTGCCCACGTGCCTGCACCAATGGTCGCGCACTCCTGGGTGACGTCATGAGCTGGAGAGAGGCGATTGGCTGCCGTGCTGCGGTCGCCTGGGAGAGGCCTCTCCAGACTTCTTAATATGTCTGTCTGTCTGTCTGTCTGTCTGTCTGTCTGTCTGTCTGTCTGTCTGTCTGTCTGTCTGTCTGTCTGTCTGTCTGTCTGTCTGTCTGTCTGTCTGTCTGTCTGTCTGTCTGTCTGTCTGTCTGTCTGTCTGTCTGTCTGTCTGTCTTTGGTGAAAACATTGAAGGACGCCAATCAAGGTTAAATTAAATATATGCCTTGTCGTTTCGACTCCAGAAAGCCTTAACAACATTATCTGGTGTTTCACGGCTCCAAACCAGGATGATATTTTAAGAGACACCGCAGTGGAGGGGCTTCGAAAATTTTGACCATCTATTGTTCTTTGCCTAGCACTGACATTGTACACTATAAGGGGCTCTACACCAGTTCTCCTCCATCGAATTGTGACCACCGCGACTGAGATCGAACCTTCGACCTGCAGCTTAACACCGTAACCGCTGCTCCATCGAGGTGGAGCACACACGGGAGCCGTTTTCACAAGGAACGGGGAACGTCAGTAAAATATTCGCCCCATTAGTCGGCGTCAACCAATTTACCTATTCGTACCGACCGGACGACATTTCGTCAGACCCTCGGCTTTACCTATTTAGCCACTTTTGATTTCTTGATCGATAGAAGTTTTGTTTTATGAGCATGTATTCTCTCCGAAGAATGGAAGCTTGGGCGAGTTTGTACGAAATCGAAAAACAAAACAAAAAAACGAAATTGAAAAACAAAAAAACAAGGATCATAAGGTGGTTTTGTGACGTTAAACCCCAGATGTCCATCAATCATCAAAAAACAAAAACCGAAGAGAATAGTACACACGACAAGCGCTAACGATCAGTATGCGCAAGTGTCCACGCATGTGCACCGTTCAAGAGGGGTGTACCTTTTTTTTTCGTTCTCTTCTCCTTGATCCTTGTTTTTCGCGCTTCAAATTTTGTTCCTTAATGTATTATCAACCGAAGTGTTTTATACGCCGCCACAAACAGCAACAACCACAACAATGGCACCTCGTGCTCGCGCCACAACAGTCATGTACGCGCGAATTTCGCACGAGAATTCTTATCGAAGGGCGAGACACTTGTTTGTGATCCTTCGCCTTTGCTATCGACGACGGGGAATGTACCGGTGACGTCGCGACGGTCTCCTGTTCGTAAACATCGGCGTCTTCCGCGGCGCTCGTATATCAGTGGCGGTTGCACCATGTCTGTGCGAGTGTGCAATCGACGGCGACTCGAATGGCGGCCAGGTGACTGGAGCAGCTAGGGCCACGCACGGTGTGCCCTGATGCAGCGCGCTTGATCCTTGCCTTAGCATAGCCGGAGGATATGGGGGACGGTTTTGTCACGTCGTTCTAAAATTTTCATTTTTACCCCCTGTGTACTCCCTGCAGTCTATTTTAAACGCACACATGCCAACACACACACGAATATACACAGAGGTTGGTTGACATATCCACCCTACCTTTTTTTGCAAAAAAACTTTTTTTTGCCAACGTAGGTGTGTGTCTGGAGGTTCGGTCGGCTGCCTTTCGGAATATCAGGGTTAATTCACTCGGTGGTGATGGTTAACCGGCAAAGATCGATAACCATCTGCACCGAGGTTAACCGTCTGCACTGAGAGCGAAGCTGGTCAACCATCTGCACCGAGTGCTGCACCGAGATTAATCATCTGCACCAAGTGAACTATCTGCACTGAAAGCGAAGCTGGTTAACCATCTGCACCGAGTACCGCATTGAGCTTAACCATCTGCACCGAGTGCTGCACATGTGAACCATCCGCACTGAAAGCGAAGCTGATTAATCATTTGCACCAAGTGCTGCATCGAGCTTAACCATCTGCACCGAGTGCTGCACTAAGGTTAACCATCTGCACATGTGAACCATCTGCACTGAAAGCGAGGCTGGTTTTAACCATCTGCCCTGAGTACTGCACCGAGCTTGATGAAGCACCGAGTGTGGCACCGAGGTTAACCATCTGCACCAAGTGAACTATCTCTACTGAGGGTGAAGCTGGTTAGCCATCTGCACCGAGTGCTGCACTGAGGTTGATAATCTGAACCGAGAACGAAGCTGGTGAAATAGCTGCGCCAAGAAGGAAGCTGGTTAACCATGTGCACCGAGGTTACCTATCCGCACCCAGAGAACCATCTGAACCGAGAGCGAAGCTGATTAACCATCTGCATCGAGTGCCAAAGGAAGCACCAGAAATGAAAACAGAGCGCCACGTTGATCCCGACGGTACGTGAAAGGTTATATGTGGGCTTTAACGTCCCAAAACCACCATATGATTATGAGAGACACCGTAGTGGAGGGCTCCGGAAATTTCGACCACCTGGGGTTCTTTAACGTGCACCCAAATCTGAGCACACGGGCCCAAAACATTTCCGCCTCCATCGAAAATGCAGCCGCCGAAGCCGAGATTCGTGAAAGAGTCACTCAATTATAAATTACGTATATCCAGAAATACAAATGCTGTTTGCCATCTTTTTGCTCTTTCCTCATTCTTGATGGACCTGTTATGATTTGTGGGATTAACCCGTGTACCTTTTGCACGCGGACGACTTCTTAATTATTAGTGGATAGTGAAGAGTAGTGATACTTACCTAATTATTAAGGCACATACGCGTTAGAAGATTCTGCGTTCGCAAGGACGGACGAATTCTGGCTCCGCCTCTCAATACACAGCTTAATTCTAAGTAGCGTAAGACTAGCGAGACCACTCTGCTGGATTCAGTTTGCGAGCTGCCTCACTTCGCAGATGGGGTTCAGTCTTCGAGCCCCACATGGTAAACATGTCGCCACGGCGTTATCAATGCGTTGCAAATTACAGGAAAAATGGTATTCAAGCTTCCAGTTTGTATGAGCTTCCAGTTCATTTCATTGGAGCACTCTCAAACGTGATGGAGCCAGTGAAACGTAGTCAGGTCATCCCGGAAAGATACAGTTGAAAGTAAGAGTTCATTTTATTGTAATTTAAATATTCTAGGCCGAGTGATTTAAAACTGCGTGCCTCCATCCCTGCCGTTTTTGCCACACGAATCTATTCGGCCTTCAGTCTACGCAACCCACAATTATTGATTGATTGATTGATTGATATGTGGGGTTTAACGTCCCAAAACCACCATATGATTATGAGAGACGCCGTAGTGGAGGGCTCCGGAAATTTAGACCACCTGGGGTTCTTTAACGTGCACCCAAATCTGAGCACATGGGCCTACAACATTTCCGCCTCCATCGGAAATGCAGCCGCCGCAGCCGGGATTCGAACCCGTGCCCTTCGGGTCAGCAGCCGAGTACCTTAGCCACTAGACCACCGCGGCGGGGCAACCCACAATTATAAAAAATAGTTATTGTCATTATAACATTAACATGTGGGGTTTTGCGACCCAATACCAAGATAGTATTTTGAGAGACACCACAGTGGGGGGCTCTACAAACTTTGACCATTTCGTGTTATTTACCTGTGCACTGACATCACGCACTACACGGGCCTCTATGAGTTCGCCTCCATCAAAATGCGACCGCCGTGGCTGGGGTAGAACCCAGGACCTTCAGGGCAGCAGCCAAGCACGTACCCTATAGCCACTGATCCACCAAGGTGAACAAAAAAAAATTGTTAATTTATGAAGTCTAAAAAATGGTTGAACAGCCCTTTAAACTCGAGCCGAGGGTTAACCCGGTGTTAGGAGTTCTTCGAAAGCTTATGCAGTCCCGTTCCGATGTCTCCTAGAGAGCTACTAGGGTCCGTATAGGCCTTACGAGTGGAGAATATCAGCGCTCCCATAGCTTCCGCTCAAACGTCCATTCATTTTCAAACGGAGTGCGCAGTTGGATGGCACACACGTATGTCTAAAACGGGACGCAATTATCTCTTGCCCAAACAGCTTTCAAATGCTCGGTGTGTGTAGCAATCTTCCTTTTCATTAGTTTTGTTCTTCCTCCGCTACGCCCGTCACGATGCAGAGAGGGGGGGGGGAGGGGCTCAACTTTTCCAGCGTCGCTAAAAACAAGCCAATTACGCGGACGCGATTCGGGTCTCGGACGCACGAGCGTGACCTCTATTAAGCGGTTGCGCGAAGGTGCTCAAAGTGCGTGGCCGTTACAAAAAAAGTATATACCGTAATATGGCACCTATACTGCCTACGTGTATGTCTCTCTCTCGCTCCGTCATGTCTTCCTCTCGGAACCAATGTTGATGCTATTTATTGGTGTTCAGGTGACTTGATTGATTGATTGATTGATTGATTGATTGATTGATTGATTGATTGATTGATTGATTGATTGATTGATTGATTGATTGATTGATTGATTGATTGATTGATTGATTGCACCATGGGAGGAGAGAAGGTTCGTCAAAGTACAGAAGCGGTTGACGGGAATACAAACAAATAAATTCATTCACTGAATCATGGTCACGTGGCGAACTTAATTAAATAGTTAATTGAGATTTTTTATTGAGATGATGTGGACATATGCTGCCTGTGTTGAAAGAACTTAAGGCAGATTAACTCTGTCTCACTAAAGTCTGTCCATTCGTACGTAAGCCGAGGAGGAGAGGCGGAAATGATAGCAAGAAACAGCAAACGCAGCATCAAAGAACAGCGCAAGAGTAGCCGGAAAGTAGATACTATATTGCCCAACAAGCTTTTGTCTCGCATTCCAACAGTTTATGAGTTTCTGTATATCCCGTCATTTTATAGTCATTTCACGTGATCCATCACGTGATCAAGCAACACGTGATCCATCGCGTCTTCACAAAGCAAAGCTTCACATTTGCCATGGAGACTGATTCCAGCAAACACTTAACCGCCTCCCGGCTCCCCGTGAAAGCATTAAGGGACGTGTTTTACACTGCCCTCAAGTTCGAACTGGCTGAATTCTCGTCTCGTAGATAGATATGTTGGGTTTAACGTCCCAAAACCACCATTTGATTATGAGAGACGCCGTAGTGGAGGTCTCTGGAAATTTCGACCACCTGGGGTTCTTTAACATGCACCCAAATCTGAGCACACAGGCCTACAACATTTCCGCCTCCATCGGAATTCTCGTCTCGTAAACATTTCTTCACGGGCTTCGAAGGTTGAGGCATCGCCAACTGGGCACTGCTCACAAGTTCAAGGATTACAAACAGGAGGAGGGAGAGAAGCAGTGGGAGAGGGAGACGTTGGCGAATCTGCAGTGGCTAGTGAAAGTGCGCGAAAGTTGCATTCGCGCTAATGGTATGTGGCCATTGCAAGGAAATCCCATTCTCCGCCAGTCTCAGTCAAGGTCAACGTCTCTCTCCGATTCCAACCTCGATGCTCCCCAGCCGGAGCATTCAGTTCACGTCGCCCACCCGATACAAAACAAAATATATTAGCTAAGATCCACGTGACGTATAAGAAGCCACTTCGGGTGTGTCTTGCAATCATTAGACGCTGCAGGTGTACGGCAGGTCGTGTAAGCTCATCGCCGCACAGTCGATACCGCGGAAGCGGCCATGGACAAGCAACGCGAGAGCACTCAGGTGAGCGCTTGGCCATTTTGGGAGAGAAATGAACGTCGATCCGCGCAATGCCACAGTTTCCCGGGCTCAGTTCACGAATGTATGTGTACGCTTGCCACTGAAAGTGCAATGCTCACTTGCAGGAAGTGAAACGAGAGTGGCGTTTGTTCTGGACAGATCATGACGGGAAGCCAGCACGTCGCGTTAAAAACATCACTGAAAGGCGATCCGGACGTGGTGCTGTCCATCGTAGTGGGCCCGCATAGTTGGCGTAAAAAAATTAGTTACCGCTAGGTCTGAAAAAAACCTTCAATTTTGACTGCATTCGGTTCGACTACATATACAGCTTACATGCTGTTGGCGAGTTTTAGACCAGAACAGATATCCAATCACTGAAGTAATGGTATTACTCAGCTCTTTATTGTGGCTCGTAGTTTCTCACTCTTTGCCGCTAACCATTTTAGCGTTTTAGCAAATGGATGTTTGCTAGAAAAACGAATTTAAACAAGCGACTGTGACATTGATGTCGCGGACACCAAGCCCGCGTGATGGACATGTGACTGACAACATGTTTGTGTGTGTGTGCTGTATCACGGCTATCTTTCTCTTTGTTCTGCCTCTTTCCATCCCCCATTCTCGTTCTCACGTGTAGGGTAGCAAACCTGCTTTCCTGGACAGGTTATCTTTCCTTCTTTACTACTTCTTTGCGTACGCGTACCGTCAGTATGTCCTTCCCGCATACCCAACTTCAATGTCTCGCCACTTCATATTCGTACAAACGTACCATGCCTAATAGTTGACAAAACATTTTTACAGCGAAAGTTGGTATGAGATCACAACTCTGGTCACGCACAGTCGTACGCCGCCACCTCCACCGGTTTCCGTAAACACATAAAAAAAAACCTAGCACCCATGACACAGTGGGGCTCGGACCCGAGTACGCTGAGTGCCAGCCCGGTATTCTACCACTGAACCACGCCGGTACTAGGGACTTGTTAGCAAACTTGCCTGAGGCAGGCTTGATGTCTGGAAAGCAAACGCCTTAATATGCCTTATAGAGCGTTTTAAAACAGCGAAAGAACAACCAGTCGTCGCACAATGAGAATAGCGTAACGAGTGGGTCGCCCAATGCTCCAAGCCATTACAGAAGCTTGTTTTTGTTCAGCTATTTACTGTGGCGCATACCCACTTCAGCCATAATTCTTCATCGTCGTCAGCCCCTGCATGAACAATTGGCACGAAATTCCTTGAAAATGTTTAGTGGATACCACGCTTCTCAGAATAATGACGAAAAATGGCATAGCGAATGCCGGCCTACTACCCAAAAGTTTATTATTATTGCCCTAGTGGGTATCAGGAAAAGGTGCTTGCGGTAGTTACCCAATGAGTGTTTAGAAAAGGCTCTAGCTTTCGCTGACTGAGCTGCGCCTTCCGCACAGGTCTGGCTTTTTTTTTTTGCACTGCTTTCTGTTTCTACGAATGTTCTCCTGTGTTTGCGTCTGTCTGTTCTTGTCGTTAGTGGGATCTGGTGTATATTGAGCATACACTGTTCTGAGCCTGCAATAAGCCCGAAATTCTTCCACGTAAATAGTGGAAGCAGTCCAAAAGGCTCAATGAATGAAAGGCTGAATGGAGAACGTGCCTGCAAGAACAGGCCAGGAGACTTTTTGGTGGGACCCGTTTCTGTTGAGGAGCTAGTTGCGAAGCAGCGGGAAACTGCATCGACAACCAAGGCTAACACGCCGAAGATGACAAAGCACGTTTAGAAAAACATAGGTCCCCCAATAGAACCATCACCCGCCCTCGCGGAAACATCTTCTCCTGTTCATTCAACCTATCCTCACATCGCGCTTCGAATCCTTCGGCTTTCACCTCGAGTTTAGATCACCAGCCAAAAAAAGTTGCACTCTTGGCCACGGCAACCATACTAGCTGATCGTTCTTGACTTTGTGTGTGTTAATATCGAAGCTGTTCGTATACTTGAGGCTTCGTCGTCGGGTGGCAGTCGTAAATAGGAAATGGGTAGGGGCCCCTATATACTCAAGACTTCTACTATTCGCCACCAGGCCACTAACTACTACCGCTTCTCCTCTCATTTAATTCGTCTACTTCATTGCACTTCATTCAACTTCATTTAACTTATCGCACTTCAGTCAAGCTCACTTCATTAAACCAGCTGAAATGATTCATGTTCACCTTCTCTTGTGGCTCACACCCACTCAGGGTGATTGGGCAAGAATTGAGTGGTCTCTGAAATCTCATGATTTAGCGTAATGAAAGCTATATGCCAAAAACATTAAATTTCAGAACGAAATTTTGATGCTCACTTGTTGTAACAACTATAAATTGTATATAACAACAATTATATATATAAACTATATATAAACAACCAAATAGTAAATTTATTAAACTATATCAGCACCCTAATTTTCCAAAAATATGAACATAAAGTGAATAAGATAAAAGTTATGCGTGTGTCGGCACAGAAGGATACTATTATAAATTAGTTTGTTAGTCTTTTTGTGTGGTCTATATGCAGATAACTCTGCAAAAGAACTATCTGAATTCTTTGCATTACTCCACGCATTGACAGAGGTACCCACCTGGCAATGCACCGCCGACACTCTGCAGCCTGCGCATTGTCGTGGTAGACACGGAAGGCGGTACTTCAGGTGTGACGTAGGCGAACTGATTAAAGATGATAGGCATACAATTGTGCACAGAAGAGCAAACTCACAATAAGACCAACGCCGGCGTTTGCGCTGTCCTGACTTCTTTGTTGTGTCCGTGTTCCAAATACGCCCATTATCTTTTATTACGAACCCCTAAGGGACTAGCTCAGCTTTTCGCCCATTTAAGACAAAACATTGTAGAGCTATATTTTAGTGCCAAAACCACATGACAGGAGCTTCTTTCTTTCAGAGTTTTGTGATGCTCAGCACGGGAGTGCTAGGGAAGCACTTGATGATTGATATGTGGGGTTTAACGTCCCAAAACCGCCCTATGATCATGAGAGGCGCCGTAGTGGAAGGCTTCGGAAATTCTGACCACCTGGGGGTTCCTTAACGTGCACCCATATCTGAGCACACGGGCCTACAGCATTTTGGCCTCCATCGAAAATGAAGCCGCCGCAGCCGCGATTCAGTCCCACGACCTGCGGGTCCGCAAGTGAGTACCTTAGCCACTACACCACCGCGGCAGGGCAAGCAAACGAATACTAAGCATCCATGAGATGTCATGTCGTATAGCTGGGCTTTCGATAAGACTTACAGACTACGACTACGAGGCAATCAATTGCAATCTACAGGCCTTCGCACTGTCGAGATCACTTCAGGAGTGAGAGCACTAGGATGCTTTGAGGCATTTAGAAGAGCAGTCATAGGGCAGAACGTGGGATCATGGCCGGAAGGGGAAGCAGCGAGTAACCAGTGTTGTTATGTGAGGATGAGTTCAATGCAGAACTCGACGTATACTGCTAAACGGTGTCCGAGTCACTGTGAACTGCGTATGTGACACTGGAAATGGGTAAGGCTCATTCATCGGCGTAGCTATAGACATGCGCAGGTTATTCAGTAAGAGTAGGTGGCAGTTGGCGCCTACCACCACCTCACCACTCGGTGATGCCTTTGGTCACACACTCACGACTTTATGGTGCTTTTTGGTTGATATGTGGGGTTCAACGTCCCATAACCACCATATGAATATGAAAGGTGCCCTAGTGGAGGGCTCCGGAAATTTCGACCACCGGGGGTTCTTTAACGTGCATGCACCAAAACCTGAACACATGGACCTACAGCATTTTCGCCTCCATCGATGACCCTAATAATAACAGTAATCGTTGGGGTCTTACGCCACGAAACCGCCCTTTGATCCATGAGGAACGCCGTATTGTGGAGGGGGCTCCAGACGTTTCAACCGCAGCCTGGATTCAGTACCTTGACCTTCGCGTCATCGTGGCTCTGCCCATCAAACAACTACAGTTATAGGACATGCCCGACTGAGTTGAGATTTCGGGCTGACTTAGTGCCTCGAATGATGATTCAGATGGTAAGGCAGATGCACAACCCCTCCCTGTGCACGCGCCTATTGGCGTAGCAAGAAGCGTAATCTGTCGCGATGGCGATCCGCTTGCTCTCAGCAGGCAGCAGACATAACGGACCAACTAATGTAAGCCTGACACGTGCGAAAGTGATAGCACGAACGGAGACGGCCAAATGGAGGCGTGGAAGCAGGTTGCGGCGTTGGCACAGGTCCCAGGTGGTGACATCTCGCCGCACGCAACGGTAAAGACTGGCTCGAACGGCGTTGGACATTGATCGTGCGTGAAATTAGCGCCGAGATAGCCAGCTGTACGAGCGTCACAGAGCTGCTGAAAGACGGTGGCCAAGAAATGCGCAGTGTGAATTTTGATGAAATTTATATTCAACGCTTGTTCTTTGGGCTTTGTGCTCACCAGTACTTCCTCCATACGGGCTGGAGGATACCACTTAGCCATGAGCTTCGTGACCAGACAATCCCGTCTTCTCTCACCGTAACTTTTAAAAGCATGAATTCCCATAAAGCTCGCAACACGCATTACGTGACCGAAATAAAGTTTTAGTTTCAGGACATTTCTGTGGAACGCGTACTTAGGAATCAATATCTTCCATTAGCGTGAATTTTGTTCGTCTGGGATGCCTTGGAATTTCCAGAACTCTTGCATTAGTACAGATCAAAATAATCAAGTTTTTTTCTTCTTCTTTATATTACACTTTATTTTATTAGCCCACAGCTTGACCAGCTTGTCTCCACGAACGTTTCGGAGCCTCAAACGTTTTCCTCGGCTTTTAAGTGGTTCTATGGCACGCCTGCAGGCTCCTGCAGCAAGTCGATCTATATATGGTCGTCTAGCCTAGACTATCTAGTTAGAAGCCCCTAAACATGCCGTCGCTCAAATATTATATAATATTTTATGTCCCCAAAGCCTAACACTAGTTCTTCAGCCCACAATTCTTGTTTTCAGTACTCGCAATTGTTGCAATGGTTTCTCTAAAGTCTACAAGCGGCTCCATTCCAAGCCACAAACATTATTTACATTGCCGTAAATCTTACAACGCCAACATTTGTCGTTAGTATATTTTACAGTCCCCTCCGCGATGGCCTAGTGGCTAAAGCACTCGGCTGCTGACTCGCAGGTCGCGGTATCGAATGCCAGCCGCGGCGGCCACGTTTCCCATGGAGGCGAAAATGCTTGAGACCCATATGCTTGGATTTAACTGCACGTTAAAAAAATTGACCCGAATCTACATGTTTTACTGTAAATGTGGTCGAAAGACGATAGTCTTGAGTGTGGAGAGAGTGAACAAAACGTTTATTTGATGTTCTGCACAAGAAAATCGGTGAATGGTATTCTAGAGGCGCTGCGTTAAAGAGCCTCGAGGCACTTTAGACACGAGCGCCATCTGGCAGTTATCTTCGAAAACGAAGGCGTGCGCGACCGCGGAGAAAGATGCGCGCCAGTCTCGGAGGTGATAAGGTGTAGAATTCAAAGCGATGGGCAGGTGCCACCACCGTGCCGTCGTAGCAAAGCGTTGGATACACCTTTTTGAGCATCGCGTTGCACTGTCACCACGGCTCGATAAACGCTACAGTCATTAGAGCTACTTGCGTGTGCCTCTTCTAATATAAAGGCAGACATACAAAACATAGACGTGTTGTTATGGTGCCTCAAATATGCGCAATAATTGCTTTTTTTTAATTGAAAACCGCACAACTATGAACGCTAAACCTTGAGCAATATTGGTGGGCGCTGCGGATGGGGTTGGCCGTTCAGTGCCGTGAGGTATCGTCAGGGAGGACAGACGGACGGACGGACAGACAGACCTAAATTTTTTCGTCGAAAGTCCCCAAGAAAGACTGTCGGCTTTAAAACTCCAGGTGGTCAAAAGTGTCGGTGTCCTAGGCTACGGCATCTTTCGTTATCATACGGTGGTTTCGGCTCGTTAAACCTAAAGTATATATGTTTGGCCATGGCTGGACTGGAACGGTGTAAAAGTGTTCCCGCGCTTTTCCAGTCTGGCCGTGTGGTTCAGCATTCCGTTCGCAGAAATAGATACAAGCGTTTTTCTTGCGCATAGTTAGAATAGTGAGATCATCGTCGGACAACTAGCCTCATCATCGACGGGTATTCGGCGCATGTAATGGCGACGGAGAAGCGCCTATCATCTTCACTACCTTACAATCTGTATACTCACTGAATCACCCGAACGTGAGGTAATCTCGCCTATATATGAATACATGCACATTCTATGTATAATACATTAATGATCGCCCCCTCTTGCACCCATTTTAAGTGTGGATGAGGGACTTATAGTGGTTTCAATACAGTAGTATGCTTAATTCCTTGCAAGAGCTTGTCGTATTTTTTAGCGATAGCGTAAAGAGCTTGTTTCACAGAAATTCTGGCGTTGGTTTCGTTGGCTGAGAGAAAAATATCATCATCGTTGCTCAACCGAAAACTCGAGAGTGATGTAAGTAAAGTAAATAGTAAAAAATTTTTGGTCTGAGTGGAGATCGAAACTGGGTCGTTTCTGTGGCAAGTGGGTGTTTTACCACACAGCCACGTCTGTGCTTGTGAATACAGTGAAAGTTACGTCTTCTGCCTGAAGATGAACTGAAAGTAACTTTCATGCTCTAAAACACACACGTGGTTTGTATACATGCTTCACAATGCAACATCAAATAGTGCCGTAATTAAGCATATACATTGCCATCAGGCGTCCGAACATGGGTCATAATAACTTCATCGTTTAAAGCCAGTCACCCACAGCAAAAGGCACACACGCTACTTAAGGACACGTAGTAGGTGTATAAAGAGTTAGAAAATATTTCATACACCAAGGTTTTGAAGCACGCACTAGGAACAGAGTCCCCAAATGTTCTGCCGCCGTCATTCGTGCAGACGGATTTTCTGCAGGTCATTTTTTTAAACTACTGAGCAGTTTAAGGGGATAAATATCCGCTGTCCACCCCCACAGCGTCTCTCATAATCATATGGTGCTTTGGGGACGTTAAATCTCACATATCAACTACTCATTTTAAGGGACCACCCTGTCACGTGGTTTGATGCCTTGCGTCGTCGTCGCAAAGGTTTTGTGTCGGACATTTGGTGTCATACACGTTCGGTAAACATGAGCCGAGCAAGCTGCGCATCTGGAACGCCAGCACTTTCTTGCCTGTGAGCACCATCGTCGCCGGAGAGCTAATTCGTCTATTTCGACTAATTCTAATTCGATAGCTAATTCGCTAATTTGGCAGCGGAGCGACAGCGAAGCGCTAGTGTCGGGAGTTAGACGCAAATCTGCGGAATACAATCGCATTGTAAATGAGACAATCGCAGGAAACGAACAGAAAAGTGATAGAAAATATCACAGAATGTCACGAACACGAAATGAAAGAAAATAAATACAGGAAAAGAAAAAAGAACAGAAAAGTGCAGTTAAACACTAAATTTATAAACACTAATGAGCTCTGGTGCTACTTCCTGCACCACATACTGCCTACGTGTGGGGCGCGGGGAGTAGCTCTATAGTTCATTGAAAACTACCTGAGTCACCAGCATTAAGTTGTGCAAGTAAAGAACGCCACATCATCGAAACTAACCGTAACACAGGGAGTTTTACCGGGGTCAATACTGGGACCTTTTTCTATTCCTTGTTCACATTAATGATAATTTAACTATACATAACTATCCTGAAATTATTATGTATGCCGATGACACCAACATCTCTTTTTTTAATCCACAGACACAAAAAGTATGGAAACTGAGGTCAATCACTACCTTGTATCGCTCTCGGCTTGGCTAAGACAAAATAGGCTGCAACTTAATATAGCTAAAACAAGGTTACATTCGTGCTCTAAACAAAAATATCAACCAGAAAATAGCCCTAACTTTTCAAGGGCAACAGTTAACTAGGGGTTAACGAGCAAAAGTTTCTTGAGGTCTGATTGCATGAGCACCTTTCATGGAATGCTCAACTTAATAATTTAGTTACCGAACTATCCAGAACTCTTGGATGCTTGTATAAATTGCTCCCTTAGCACCTATCTGGCTGAAACAAAACTTGTACAATTCATTATTCTATTCGAGATTATCCTACGAAACAATAGTTTGGGGTACCACAACAAAAACCAACCACAACAAGCTTATTCTTCTACAAAAGAGGATATTGCGCATTTATGTAAACTATCAGGGACCATGTTACCAACTAACCACATCACCAATATTTTTGATATGTGGAATGCTTCAACAAGCCGAGTTTCTGATTTTAAATTATTACAGCATATGCATACCAATGCACTACATATATAGGTAGCAGCAGTAACGAAGTCCCATATACGATATGAGACTGAAGAGAAGATGAACACTAAACACAAGGACTATGGTAAACAAACAACCAGCTACCAAGTGCTAACAATTCTAAGTAAGCAAGAAGGTAATATTGACTTCAACACGACTAGAAATGCATTCGAAAATATTATAAAGGAAATGCTACTAACAGAGAGTTTGAGAATGTGATTGTTAAAGCAATATGTGCATGTGTGTAAATATATGTGTGTACATATGTGTATGTGTACATGTATATAAATATGTATAGCTTTTTCATAATAAATATGTATATGCTCCAATTCGTTTCTTCATCTCTGTATACTGTTGTAATTTATACGTTCAGCGCTACGACTTACCGTTTTTTATATTAGTTGTTTTATTCCTGCTATCAGCACTTTTTTCTATACTATGGTCCATGTTTTAAATAAAATAGTGGCACAATAACTTTGCGAGCGTAATGGTGTGCAAGTTTTTTTTTCCCTGTATTATCGTATCGCAAATTATAACGATTTTCTGTGCGTTTTTTTCGTTCACTGTCAATGAACTACCACTACATATTGCAATATGGTGTATTAATGTGTTTATGGGCGCAGGGGGCCCCTGTCAGGTGCTGCTCACCTTCAGCTCCTGTACTTTTCTTGCAAAAAAGTATTCAAGATGAAATAAAGATTCATTCATTCATTCATTCATTCATTCATTCATTCATTCATTCATTCATTCATAGACAGAAGGGGAAAAAACACAGTGAAATCGCTGCTGCGCAGCTCGTATACAGCTCACAGCAGTGGTGTAGCCAGGAAGTGCCACACCGGACCCGTGCCCCCCTCCCCCTGAAATTTCTTTTTTTTTTGCCATGACATCATCATCATCATCATCAGCCTGACTACGTCCACTGCAGGACAAAGGCCTCTCCCATGTTCCGCCAGTTAACCCGGTCCTGTGCTTGCTGCTGCCAATTTATACCCGCAAACTTCTTAATCTCATCTGCCCACCTAACCTTCTGTCTCCCCCTAACCCGCTTCCCTTCTCTGGGAATCCAGTCAATTACCCTTAATGACCAGCGGTTATCCTGTCTACGCGCTACATGCCCTGCCCATGTCCATTTCCTCTTCTTTATTGCAGCTATGATATCCTTAACCCCCGTTTGTCCCCTAATCCACTCTGCTCTCTTCTTGTCTCTTAAGGTTACACCTACCATTTTTCTTTCCATTGCTCGCTGCGTCGTCCTCAATTTAAGCTGAACCCTCTTAGTAAGTCTCCAGGTTTCTGCTCCGTAGCTAAGTACCGGCAAGATACAGCTGTTATATACCTTCCTGCCATGACATAAAGAGCGAAAAATGACCATTTGAAGGGGGTGCCCTATCTGAAATCAAAGAGCCCCTCCCCCCCCACCCCCCCAAAAAAAATCTGGCTACGCTATCACAGTTAGGGTGGAACTCTACTAGATTTTATTCCTTACTTCACCCTACTTCTCACCACATTTCGGGGAGTGAACCAACCATTATTTTTCTCTCTCTCTTTTCTCTCGCAGAAGACTTCTTCGAAGAAGATCTTCAAGCGCACCGTCATCAAGGCCTGTCGCTACGTCAGCCTCGGGGCCCTGTGCTCCTCGCCAGTCCTTGTGACGTCGTTCCCCACCGAGCCCAACTTGGCGACGTCACACCGCTCCTCCTGGTCCGCGTGGACGGAGCCCGTCACGTGGTCTCACGGAGCGCAGATGTACATGCAATGAGCGCCGAAGGCCGCCCTACGTGAAACCGCGCCAAGCCGTCTTCGCCTTGAACTGTGCGCGCCCGAGGAGTGCAGGACATCCCTGTGTGATGTCACGTCTTCGTTATGTGACATCTCATGTTCGGTTGTCACTCAGCCAAAACTACACCAGCAGTGGTCTATTTTAGTACATTTGTATAGGTTTACCGGGTCGCATAATAATGGTTAAACACATATGTTGTTAGTCGTTTACCACTCGCCCTGTTACGCAGATCTCAGTGCTAAGATTTACGGCGTTGTATTACTGGGCGTTACTTCTCTTAACGTCTGCTAAATACTTATTCTATTCAAATGTGTGTCCACATTGTACACATTACAGCTGTGTGTCATGCAACTCAATTACAAAATACGATAGGGACAGGATTCATGTCAGTGATGTCAGTACTTTTTTATCTATCTATGTCCTACATTGAAGTTGTCTGGTCTGTAGGCCATATCATTCTGCCTTCCGGTACACTTTTACAGTGATTCTCCGTACTGTGCTGTTGATGTAAACGTTTTCCGCGATATTCGATCAAAAAAAATGTATCCTACCTGTCTCAATGTGGGGCTTTGCCGAGCTTTGTTTCATATTTCCTCGTAGTTTGAATTGCCACCCAGTTATTCATGTCAATTACCCATTTATCATTTAGCGTATGTCAATTGTTCATGTTGGTATCATTGACCTGCTTAAATTGACCTGCTTAAATTGCTAAATTTTTGGAACTTACTCAAAGCATCCACTTTTTTCTGCTCCGGTCGGTCTTTGCCGTAACCTGACTTTCCTTGCTGTTTTTTTTTGTGTGTGTGATAGAACTGTATTTCACAAGTCACATCATTGCGACCCAACAAGCTTTCATTGATTTGTGGGGTTTAGCGTCCCAAAACGACCATATGATTATGAGAGACACCGTAGTGGAGGGCTCCAAAAATTTTTGACCACCTGGGGTTCTTTAACGTGCACCCAAACCTGAGCACACGGGCCTACTACATTTGCGCCTCCATCGAAAATGCAGCCGCCGCAGCCGGGATTTGAACCCGCGACCGGCAGGTCAGCTGCCGAGTACCTTAGCCACTTCAATTCGGTTCATGGTTATCACGGAGTTTATCATTATCACTGCGGGGACATCGCACCTTGTCAGACAGCTGTGAACTTCCCAGCTTTTTGCTGACTAGCCTTCGCCGGGAACAGATACGTTATCCACGTGACCGATAGGGACATAACAAATGAACTTCTGTACGTCGGTCCGTCAATGCTGCTACAGTACCGATGCTTTTTTTGTTGTTTTCATTTTGCATTTGACAACAGACTTTGAACGGATACTTTCGTGTGCATTGATAAGGGTTGTTAGGGTGGCACTCGAGGGTTCGAAGATAATTTCAACTAACTACTATCGACGAAGACCGGATGCTAGGCTGTTGAACGTATGTGGTAGTTGACAGAGAAGCTGTAAAGCTCGTTTAACTTTCGAGTGTAAACGCCTGTGTCAGTCACCGAAACGCCCACACGTATAGAGAAACAGTCTCGCCTGCCTTGATGACATTAGAACACTCTAAACGAGCATTAACATTTCAATTAGATTGGCTATGATTCAACACTTTTATGTACTTTTACAGCTTTTATTAAATACGAAATTATTATAAATTGTATTTATTTATTTCTTGCACACTTTTTATTACGTCAGCTGTTGCCGTGGTAGCCGCTGGAAACATTTAGCCTGGGTCGCCTAATGACATGCACGTAGGACCTTAACCGCGCGCGTCGGACTGCATGAAGAGAGTACCAATCAAATATGCTGTTCGTTGGCCCTCGTTTTATATTTTATAAAAAAATGTGCTGTGTAGCTATCATATAGAAGTGATATATAACGTTCCTAACCGCGATGTCGGTGCGATGCCATCTGCTGTATCACCTAAAGTTTGTATATTCTCTGTGTTGCAACCTTCAGATGCTGAATATACTACGCACCGGTCGTGTCGCTGGTATGGTCTGTATATAAGTGTACATACAATACAAAGTTTCTGTTTGTACAGTGTGAAATGCATTCAGGCCAATTGCTCGGCTGCTTTTAAGCTTGCGCCTGGGCTCTGTTTATGTAAGCGCCGGCTCAAAGATTGAAACGAGCGAGGGATCACTGATTAACTCTTTTTTTTTCATTTGTACGAGAGATTCAACTTGTCAAAATAAACGTGCACGGTTTGTTTGTTTTTCTTGTTACAATAAAACTGTGTTAGTGTTTGCGATTCGTTTGCCTCGTATGTCTCGCTCGAGCACGTGATAATAAAAAAAAAACACTCGAGAAGGTTGCCGTCCTCAAAGTGAGTTCCTGCTGCCGGTCGGTAAGTAACCTATACGCGTAAAATAAGTATTTAATATTTATAACGATATATGCGGCATTACACGTGCAAACCTGGTTGAGATTATTGGGCAAGCCCTTGTTCTTCAACCTGCACTCACGTCGCACAGTACACAGGCCTTCGGCCTCCATCAAAATGCGACCGTCGCTGGCGGAATCGAACCCAAAACCTTTGCGTGAACAGACAAGCACCGTAACTACAGAGACATCACGGCGGACTATCTGTAAAAAACACTTCTGAGCTTGTGCCCTTTTAATCTGCTATGAGGTTCACGTGTGGTAGAGGAAAGATTATCCGATCTGCCCGGAGGACTTCCAGAATTTCATATTGCATTTTGGGTCGGTCACTCTTTCCTGCTTCCTTGTTTCACTGAGGTGTGGGTCGGACGAAGCTCGGTGCAAGAGATCTGGAAAAAGCCTGCCAGTGGCTTTAATTGTACTCCTACCTCAACTTCCCTTTTCAAATGCTCATGTGGTTGGTGTGAGCTTCGCAAATAGATTATAAAGAGGAGTTTACGAACGGTGAATTCTAGAACTGATACGGATCAAATCACTACAACATCGAATACGAGTACGAATTTAATAATATTCGAATAGTTTTCGAACAGTAAGGGAACCATTGCCAAAGCAGCCCTATAACGCCTATGTGACTGTATTCGAAACAGTTCATGTTTCCCCAAGATTTCATTAGAAACAAGTACACACAAGCCTTGTCAAAAGAACATTTTGATTACCTTCAGCCGATAAAAATATCACATAACAATTACGTAAAGTGACGCAATACCGTACATCACCAACTAGAACTTCAGAAATATTCTGTAATGGCAAGTGAAATACAGATGTGAGACCAGTGTTGCGTGCGCTACAGAAAAAAAAGTTATTAAATACGTTACTCGTTATACTTAAGAAAAACGAACGCGTTGCTACTGTGCCTTACCTAAAAAACAGGTTAACGCGTTTTTTTACCAAAAAAAAAGAGTAAGGGCAGTTACTTCCTTCGTTACTCTAGAGTCAGAAATCTTCGCTTTAAGAACCTACAGTAGATACCAAATTCTTATTTAAATCAAGAAGAGGAAGACGAAGTGATTCGTTTACGGAACACATCTTGCTCGTCTTTGTGCTTTTCTGGTTTTTTCGCCGCAGTTGTGGGGTCTATCGCCCCATATATCGTGGTGATGGATGTTCAACCTCACGGGGCACCGTCCGAGTCCGGTTCGACCGCTGGGACTGCTTCGAGGAAGCGAGGAAACGCGTCCAGTGAGAGTGAGGACACTGAGCTATACTCCGCATCAAGCGACGAGTCCTCGGACGACGGCTTCCAACCCGTCCTGTACCGCAAAGCTAAACGACGGATCGTCAATGCATCTTCGGCATCAAGCACGACTACCGTGAAAACTGCCCCTCAGCGATGGCCTCACTCTATCCTGTTTGTGCCACTGAAGGCTACCGACAGTCTACGCGGGCTGAACAGGCAAGCGCTCTCTGTGTATCTCGAGAATATTACGCCAAATCAGATCAAAGAAATACGTCTAAACGCAAGAAAGAACATCTTGGCAATCGATGTGCTGAACCCACGTGCGCTAAACGCGCTTCAGAAAGTAACGCAACTGGGTAACATCAATGTCAAGTCTATAATACCAGCTGATAGCACCACGTCAACAGGAGTAATTTATGACATCGCCACTGAAATTCCAGAATCGGATCTTTCAGTGCTAATAAAACCGGCAAATGAAGATAACGTCATTGTGAATGTCAGTCGCCTTGGTAACACACATTGTGTGAGAATTACGTTCAAAGGGGACTGTCTCCCCTCCCATGTGAAGGTTGGCCACTTTCGTCACCAGGTCCGACCATTTATTCCAAAACCTATGCGATGTCATAAGTGCCAGAAGATCGGCCATGTGCAGGGAGCGTGCAGGAACTCCGAGGTGTGCCCCCGATGCTCAGAACCACATACCGAGGACAAATGCAGCGCAACCATACTAAAGTGCCCTAATTGTCAAGGTGCCCACAGTGCATCTTCCAAAGACTGTCCACGCATAAAGAAGGAGTTTACTATTCTTAGACAAATGGTGCGAGACAGCTCTACCCACAAAGAGGCCGCGGAAAAAGTCCGGCGAAGACGACGACGTCACCGTCGAAGATCTTCGCGAAGAACGCAGTCAACTACAAGAAGTAAGCCAACGCATCTGGGAATGGCGCCCACTGCAGGGTACACCGCGGCGAACGCAGACGATGGAAAACAGAAAACAAGTAGATCTCTCTCTACTGAAGATTGGCCGCCACTTACGCGCACGCAACTTGTGGAAGAACCACATCAGAAGCCGCATTCATCAGAGCAAGCTGCGACAACAGAGGAGCAGCGGAACTTGGATAAGCAAGTGGTTGCTCTTCTACGACCCATAATTAATGCCATTCGCACTGTGTTAAACAACATGCGCACAACGTCAGCCAAAAGTGCACTTCAAGTACTGGACGCTCTGAGTCCAGTACTGGCGGCTCTTGAGTAGATGATGGCCCACCAGCCACTGTCTTTCAGGGAAGAGGTCAAAAAAGCAACAATTTTTCAGTGGAATGCACGGGGACTGAAATCACGCATTGCAGATTTTCGTCGGTTCGTTTTCACTAATATGTTTCCCATCATCGTCATCTGCGAGCCAAATTTATCGAGCGCTATTAGACTCTCCGGATACGAATCCTTTATGTCGGCTTGTTATAGTGGAAACAGCAAGGTCCTGCTGTTTATTCGACGTGACCTGACCTACATTATTCGGCCTGTACCACCTGACAACGATAACCAATATATATGCTTAACAGTGAAGAAAAGGGGTCTTACTGTCACTGTTGTCGGTGCATACCTGTCGCCATCAAGTAGATTTGACCACAGAAGACTAGGACACATCCTATCATCCACTCCTGGCCCATGGGTGATCATCGGAGACTTCAACGCCCACCATACGCTATGGGGGAGCCCGAAGATCAGCGCAAAGGGTAGAAGTCTGATAACGTTTGCTTCAGACAACGAGCTGTGCTTGTTAAATGATGGCAGCCCAACATTTTTACGTGGCCCTGGATACAGCAGTTGCCTTGACTTGACTTTTGTTTCTCGAGGTCTTGTCAGATGTGCCGGATGGTTTGCGGACATAGAAACACATGGGAGCACCCACATTCCCACATATGTCAAGATCAGAGGATTATCACCTTGCAAGGTACGCGAAACTATCCAAAGAGTAGACTGGACCAAGTTTGAATCTCTCATGGAAGAACGCTGTCAAGAGAACACCTCATTTGACTTCGAAGAGGTGATCAAGTCCACAGTGCAAGACACAGTGTGCACCCTCACATGCTCTTCGAGAGTAACCGAATTTGATGTGGAATTAGAACGACTTCGGGCTCTCCGACTGCGTGCGGAACGAAGGTACCGACGCACGAAAGCAATCGACGATTTACGAAACGCTAGACGTCTTCAGAAGAAGATACAACGCCGCATAGACAAGCTAGAGTCACAACGTTGGGCAGCCTTCTGCGCTTCGTTAGATCCTCGCAAGCCTTTATCACACTTGTGGAGGACAATAAGAGGGCTCCGGACATCTCCCATTCAGCGGTCTCCATTCAAGGCTATAGCCCTCTCTCAACAGAGATCGGAGGTCGACGTGGCAGAAGAGTTCTGTGCCAACTTATCTGGTCAACTCGCAGATCCCAACATCTCCACGCTCTCACGCGGTGGCACGACATCACACGATCACCCCATGGACCAATTTTTTTCTATTCATGAGCTTCAAGCAGCACTGGCTTTGTGTAGACGGACATCAGCACCCGGGCCTGATGGAATATCATACAGAGCACTGTGTCACCTTGGTGAGTGTGCGAGGAGTGCCCTCCTCGAGATATACAACGACTCGTGGCGAGAGGGCACCCTCCCAGTTAACTGGAAGACCAGCCGTTTGGTTCCATTACTGAAGCCTGGCAAGTCACCATTGGTGCTCACATCATACCGCCCGATTGCACTGGCTAGTTGCTTGGGCAAAGTGATGGAGAGGATGGTACTTGGACGGCTAGAATGGTTCCTGGAGCATCACAACATCTACCCGGACGCTATGACGGGATTTCGCCGTGGCCGGTCATCAATTGATAGCGTCATAGACCTGGTCACCTACATGCAGCACGAAAAAGGCCGTAAGCGTCTCTGCGCTTCTTTATTTCTTGATGTTAAAGGGGCGTACGATAACGTCACACATGAAGCTGTCCTCACCGCTCTCAAGGAGGTAGGAGTGGGTGGTCGGATGTTTCAGTGGATACGCAGCTATCTCTCTGAGCGATCCTTTTTCGTGAGAACCGAGGATGGTGACACTTCGCTACACTACAGCCACCGTGGTGTTCCCCAGGGTGGCATACTTAGCCTTGTACTATTCAACCTGACGCTAATAGCTCTAAATGAGCATCTGTCAAGTACTGTCAGATTGTCAATGTACGCGGACGACATCTGCGTTTGGACGTCTGCAGTAACACGTCTGCAGCTGCGAGCGCGAATTCAGAGAGCTGCCACTCAAGTTGCTATTTACCTCCGTCAACGAGGTCTGGAAATTTCCTCTGAGAAATGTGCACTAGTGGCGTTTACGCGCAAACCAATGCATAACTACAGCGTTCTGATAAACAACGAAAGAATACGTCACCTCAGATCATACAAGTTCCTAGGTGTTATAATTGACAGAGACCTCTCATGGACCTCACATGTATCATACATGAAAAGGCGATTGACAGGCATCTGTCATTTGTTCAAGTTCTTCGCTGGAAAGAACTGGGGAATGTCCACAACTGCTATGTTGCGACTATACAGGTTTCTTTTCCTTGGATTCCTTCGGCACAGCCTACCTGTGTTAACCAACGCAAGTAAAACAAGCATACGAATGCTTCAAAGTGTCCAGGCTCAAGCACTCCGGATATGTTTAGGCTTGCCCCAAAGTGCATCAACAGCGGCGACTATCGCCATCACAAGGGACAACCTCATCAAGACCCACATTAATGTGGAAGTGCTGAGGACACATATACGACACCTTGCTCGAACCCCTCGACATCACCTAGCCTCTCTACCAGTGGTCCGACCATGCACATCTTACTGCAAAACAGTGACCGCACATGGTGAGTCGATCCCAACTTCGTTCTCTCCTGCCGCTAGACCTGTGACTCCGCCATGGTGCCTCGCACAACTAATGAATAATATTAATATACCTGGCGTCGAGAAAAAGGCCAATTTGTCGTCACCGGCTCTTAAACAGCTCACACTACTTCTCTTGTATGAGAAATATCAAGACTCCACACATATATACACTGACGGATCGGTTCAGCCGGACAGCTCTACAGGAGCAGTAGTGATACCAAGGTTGGCCACAACAATTAAATTCAAGACATCTCACGCAACAACATCAACGGCAGCAGAATTGGCAGCACTTCGTGCCGCGTTGCAATTTGTAGTTGATCAGCCTACGTGCAAGTGGACTATTTTCTGCGACTCGAAGGCGGCACTGCATTCTCTACTATCAGCCTTACGCCGTGGACCACACGAGCAGCTGGTACTAGAGATAGCAGAGATTATACACCACCTGACTGAGAAAGGGCACCAAATTACATTTCAGTGGTTGCCCAGTCACTGCGGAATCATCGGCAATGAACGGGCCGATCAAGCTGCCCGCTCAGCCCACACAGAAAATCATAAACTGCGTCTACCACTTTCTAGGACGGATGCTGCACGAGAGCTCCGCAGACTTGCTCGCCGGCAAACCACATCGCAATGGAATCAGCCGCACTTCAAGCATGCCCGACTGTACTCGCTTGACCCTACGCTAAGTCTTCATGTCCCGTCGAGGCTTCGCCGAGCAGACCAGACCCTGTTATGTAGGCTGTGGTTGGGCGTTGCATTTACCAACGCCTACGCTTTCCGCATTGGGATGGCCGACACCGCAGCCTGTGGCCACTGTGGCAAGGAGGAAACCATTCAACATGTTCTTTGTGAGTGCCTAGCGTATAGTAGGTGGCGACTATGCCTTCGCAGGGAACTCAACAAATTAGATGATCAGCCTCTGTCGGAGCAGGAAATTCTGCAGTGTCGTCAGGATGCGACTTCACAGAAGAGGGCCCTGAAAGCGCTGCTGAACTTTTTGCGATTGACCAGCCTTGCTGAACGGTTGTAGCTGGGACGCCCTTCCAGTGTGTGTTTTCGTTTTTTTTTTATGAGTGCGCGTGCGTTTTTTTTCCCTCTCTCTAACCCCTGTTTCTTGCCCCTACTTCCCCATCCCCAGCGCTGGGTAGCAAACCAGATGCCAATATCTGGTTAACCTCCCGGCCTTTCCTTTCTCACTCACTCTCTCTCTCTTATTTAAATCAATGAGTTTCCTAAATATAATTAACGGGAACTCTGGCGCTAGTGTCTATGGGAGCTGTAACGCCAACATGACGCTTCAGCAAACATGGGAATCATAGGTATAGTACACGAATTTGCCTAGTCTTCGTACTTTATGCTCTATCTGGCTTCGTGTAGCTTGAAGCTGATTTGTCATGAAAACACCATCGGCAAATGTTCGGCAGGTACGCTTCACCACTTCAAATAAGCTCACGAAGTTCGAAATGGTTCGCTCTTTCATTCGAAACATTATAAAACAGCAATAGACGAAGCTACAAGTGTGATTAGCCGCCCGAAAGCATGAAAACTAGGTGAATCCATGTCATACCTATAATTTCCATTGTCGCTGAATGAACGCAGTTCCAGAGTCCCCTCTAGTTAATTTTAAGAAACTATACATGATTAGGATGTAACATTTATGTGGTCGCCCAAACGAAAATTTACACCCAAGTAGTGATTAAACTGGAGAAATTTGCACAAATGTGCAGCATCATTGTAGCACTATACCGGCCTAAATTTTCCTGTATAATTACATGTGCTGGCTTCTAAATCTGTGGCGCATGGTTAAGCTATTTTTTCTAAAATAATCACTAAACACAGAGTGATCGATTTCATCATTAATGCTTCCCGCAATGCAAACATGACTGAAGAAACTTGCAGTAGTTATGACAACGTGCTTCTATCAAAATCAATGCGCATGTTTTGTAGCAATGAAGGAATCTTTCACTGGCATAAATGTAGGGATATGTACCTGTGCATGCACCCCTTCCCATTTCTTCTTTTCGTATCGGTACTTTCCCAATGGCAAGTTTTCCGATCAGCATGCGTACGATAAGAGTTGACAATATAGGACGCTCCCAAAGTGATTTTCGAAAATTATGGACCATCTCTCGGAAGGGGAACCCTGATAAAATGTAAAGCAGCAGCGGTGCACACGACGTTGACCCGCTTGAAACGGGCGCCGACGCCGGTGCTGGAAGAACGGTTTGAAGCGAAACTCGGCGTATGGTTTACTCGAGTAAATGTTTGTGTGAAACGTAAAGACACGGGAGGCGGGTTGGGTTTCGTCACCTTTCGTGTAAGTTTTATCACGGATAAACGAGTCGAAAGAGTATTTCCACAAGACGTTTGGTCGAGCGTTGCGGCCGGTGTAGACGGTGAAGCGGGAGAGAACTGTGTTGCGAATGGGTGGAGGAGCTGGCAGCTGCGGGCGCTGTGGCGAGCGGGCTGTCCGCGAGGGAGAAAGAGTGACGTCAGCGTGCACCTGCGAGAGAAGCGTGCGAGGGGAGCTTAACGTCAACGCGCATCTTCGACATGACCTACTTGGCACCACTCCAATACCTGCAGCGAGGGCACGCGTTGCGGCACGTTCGGACGCACGTACGTACAGCGTTACACACGTGAGTCAAAGAGCTGCTTCGCATCTAAAGAACTCCGACGTGTCAGTCTTTCTACTGGAAGGGTGCAATGTCACATGTCAACTCACTGCTGCGAATCAAATTAACATTCGCGCTCCTAGTGGGCAACCAAAATCACATTCTCGGGAGTGCTCGTGGTGAATACGTGCGCCGGATTTCTGTTTGTTGTTCTTTCTAAGCTTCATGAACAGTTCACTTTGATATTCATTATCCCTGAGATAAAACTTTAAATATAGAAAGGTACAACCTACTCCTTTGCATACGTGGTGCATCAATCAGCGGCGCTACCAGCGCCAGCGTTGCAGAACAGGTTGCCATTGTCCTTGCATTAACGAACAGCGTACATGAAATAACTTATTCAAACTCCAAGGCTGCTATCAAGGCGTTTTAAATGGGTATGGTGGCTGCCCAGGTCCTACAGAACCTTAAAAAGGCCAGTGACCTCAAAAATGACTCATTGGTCTCACCTTGGACTAATTGAGGGTGTTTCGATCAATCCGAACGTAGAAGTGCATTCGGCTGCACGAGGTTTGACTGACCATGTGCCGGGTAACGCATCGTCTCCTGGGTGCTCCGAGCCTCTCTACACGTACAACGAGATATGCAAGCACCATTATCTCTCAAGAAGAGTGCTGTCCCTGCCACACTCCTCGCTGTGCAGGGCCCGAGCTGTTACTCCCAGACTGCTCCAAATAAGAACCTACCCGAGCGCTGTGCCAGTGCACACAATATACCCCGAACGATTCTCAAGCCCGAATTGCCTCTTGCGTGGTGGTAATGCGGACTTCGAGCGTGTCCTGTGGGGCTGTGCCTTTGCCGGTCCCCTTTTCCGAGAAGAGGACATGAACAAGCTTATTAAGGCCCAGGACCTCACCTCTCAAATTCTGGCCGTCCAGGGAGCCCGTGCGAGGTTGGTCAGGTTTAACCTGACCATCCCCGAGTGGGCCTAGCCAGGTGACGCTGAGTTAACTCGCGTCTATTGTGGACATAATAAAGTTACTTCACTGACTCACACAGCCCCAGGGCACCATGCTGCCGTAAAGATTGGCCATTTATTCCAACCTCTTACTTCTAAATGTGAGCGCACATGAACCGGTTTTGAAATGAGTCTGATTGCGATCACCAGGTTGTGACGAGACTGAAAAAACGCTCTCAGGTGGCAGGCTTCCGGCATCTTAGCTAGGTTCCATGAAGCAAGACGGCATCAAGACGGCACCATCGAATTTCAACGACCGTTTCTCCGGCGGTGAACCACGGGTACAATGCCAAACAGATGAAGGCAGCGGAACTGTGATGGCAAATTATCTTATTACAATCCCACGCATGTCATTGTTACTGTGAATTGAGCATCAGCAAGCGAGAAAGCAGCGGAAAATTGAAGGATATACCACCGTCGCTCAAATATATTGAAGGACTATGGATCTACTATCGCCCCTTCAACTTTATCGCAGCGATTACCAACGCAGTCTGAATCAAAATTTTTTTATTATTTCGATAAAATCCCGTTATTAAGATTGAGTATACAGGAGAAGGTCCCGGAGTCAAAGACAGAATTGGGATCTCTCTTGTGCAGGCTAAACATGGAGAAAAGTGTAACGTTTGCATCGACAGGAAGGAGGAAAAGTTTCAATGTGCATTTTGAGAACAGTGGTTACGAAAAATTCTAATCCTTAACATAACAAAAAAAGAAAACATGCGATGCACCTGAAGGAGAAAAAAAAAGTTTGCAATATATACAAAAATTTTAAAAACGACACCAAAGTATATTTAGGGGCTGTGTAAAGAGAAAGTTATTTCGAAGTATACCGATTGATAAGAAACTTTTTTAATTCTTTGACAAATGAGCTTAGAATTACTGATTTTATGACAGATGCCAATGAGTTTCATTGGAAAAATGCACTGAATTTAGTGGTTTGCTTACTGTAGTTTGGATTCTGATAAAATGAAACTATTGTGTAAAGCAAATCTAGTGTTGTTAGGGTTAAAAAATAAAGAAGGGGTGATAGAAATGACACAGCTATTATTGATTTGTTTAAATAACCAGAACGCTAGATTGTATTTAACTGTATCATGCATTGTAACATTATACGCGAAGAACAACTGTTTGGAATTGCTGTTAGGGGAGGTAAAGGTTACTATCCTGATTGCCTTGTTTTATAAAATTTTAGGTTTCTCTCGAGTCTGACACCCAAGTAAACGCAGTCATTGCTCGCATGGATCAAATGATGAAGAATAGAAAATCTAGGATCGGGTACTAGCAAGCTTTCCGGTCGCGATCTGTCGAGAGTCATCGTGATATCCGCCCCAATCGCTTCTATTTTGCTTTTGTCGATGAGCGCGGTGGGGATGATGACATGCAGCCAGGTGCAGTTTGACACCAGCGATGTTGACGTCTTTTCCACGACATAGTTTCGAACCACACGTGTTGTTCGACCGTTGCCCCGCAGAGAACAACGGGGCTTCGACGGTTCTGATCACGTGGTGCACTTCTCCGCCATGGCAACCTCCTACCTACTTTTCCGATGCATGCCGCATTCATCGTGCGGAGTATTGTGTGGCCCTACATGGTCCTGTTCTTGCTTCTCTGCCGCACGAAGCCACTGCTGCAGTTGTCCCAACAGAAATCGCCATTAATAAAAACAGAAAACGAAATATACACGTGTACATGGAGTATTCGGCAAACGGACACTTCGCATGACGTTGATGAAAACGAAGCTTCGCTTTCCGTCGGTTGCTGCCGGACATCGCGTAAACGCAGAAAGAGCAGGCGCGAGGGTGCGGGGGATCATTTTAGACTCACTGCAAGGCCATTCTGCTTCCGTCGCGAGTCCTTCGCCTCGAGGTTCAAACGTCGCAGCCACATCCATCGTAGCAATTACGAAAACCGCGACCATGCAGGGTTCATTTGCACGCGTGGTGACGTATTATACGACGCCGAGGCCCATAGTCAGGAAGCTTCCTTATAGTCCTCTCTCCCGTTCCTGAAGCTCTGATGTAGGGGATGTTTTACCAAAAATTAGTAATAAAAATTGGTATTTTTCGGAGCGATCGAAGCTCCTCTCACAATGTCCGTTGTCGCCGTCGTCGTCGTCATAGCTCAAAGTTGGACCACACAGGTGTTACATATACCGTACATAGAGTGTAGATCGCGTACATATTGTTTAAATATAGATCGACTCTGTCCGTCCCAACATCCATGAGTGCGTCCATTCATCCGTCCGTCCGTGCATCCGTCTGTCCTTCATACTAGTCGGCGACTTCAACGTAGTCATTATGGACCTTAGGACCAAGCTTCGCCCACTCGTCATCATTCGTAAAGATGATGTGACTTTATTCTACAAAAACAAAAAGTCCTCACCCCCAAATGCCCTTCCCCCCAAATGGCTACATGACTGGACCGCCTTCGGATTTTCTTAGTGTAATGAGATTCGTGACGACAACCCTTCAGCACCCCCCCCCCCCAAAAAAAAGAAAATGGCTACGGGACTGGACCGCCTTCCGATTTTCTTAGGGCAATGACATTCGAGACGACAACGCTTCAGCACCAAATCTGGGGCGAGAGAAATTGAGTAAGAGGTCCAGGTCCTTGCTTGCAGATATCCAAACTAATAAGCCTTATCTTTTCACTCCCAACTAAACCTCCGTGCATTATTCAGTGTCACTGTTCGTTTCAACTACGCATTTCTCGTCAGCGACCCCTTAAGGTTACCTAACTGGTTGTAAGTATCAGACGCCCAAGCTGGAAAGTAAAAATATTAGGCACCTATATGCGCATGTTTTGCCGTCTACTTCGCGAGAGAAGGCGAATTGAAAACATGGACATCACTGTCAACTTCAACTACGAAGTATAGCACGCAATGATGCTTCTTTTTCTGCTAATACAGCTCAATATTCCGCGTTTTGTTTTTACGTAAGCTTGTTATGCTGGCGCTATTAAATGACATCAGCGTCATCTGCCACTGCTCCGGTGTTGGTGTGCTGTTTCTCGGCACTACCTTTGATTGTTGGGCAGGCCCACGTCACGTGATAAAGTGTTAAGTGTTATCCACATAGCGGGCATTTGTTGTCACATATTGCCGGATGGATTTTGGCGAGAAGAATGAGATTGGGGTGCGTATTAGTCTGCAGCTGTCTCGAGGCAACCCACTGCCCCTGGCTGAGGTGTTTATGGGGAAGGGGCTAAATCCTCCGCAGAACTCTCTAGTGGTCTAAAATTACTTTATAGCGCCTAGTGACTGTGCCTGATTCCTGGTCGTTGTGCACCACCCGGTTGGCGTATAGATGTTCGGTCTTTGGCGTCGGCACGCTGGTTCCCTGTGAAAGGTTCATATCCTGATGTCTGCGTAATGCAACACCTCGTTAAGGTGATTCTCCTTGGCTTAAGTATGTGGATGTCTGCAGTGGATACGCGTCCAGTGGAGTACCATCTACACGCTTCTTGCGAGTCAGTGACTATTTCCGCAGTGAACTCTTCACCCTGGTGCGTGGCCAATGCGATCGCTACTTCATCAGCCACGAAGGTGTTGTTGCTTTTCATCGACGCGCTGTTATTGACTTCACTAAGTCAATGATCAACAACACTTACTTCTGCCCCGGAGTGCTCTTGATATATGGCCGCGTCAACGTACCTATAACGCTGGTGAAGGGCGGTTCTACGGGATGTAAGAAATCAGGCATTGCCTCCATGACGGTCTCAATGGCAACCTGTCTGCGTATGTCATCGGCAGTAGTGCTAAATCACAAAGAGCACGAATACAGCTCGCTTAGTTACCAATTCAAAATACGAGAAGTAGGACGCGGTCCGGAACAGGGGCATGAGAAGAGAACGACAGCTCTTGTCGCTGTTCTGCGCTGCACCCAACTTTTTAGGGCGAAGCTCCTTAAGCCATGGGTCGTGCGTCCGCGATGTATGGAGTGGTAGCAGTTGTCGTCGTAGTAGTGTGCAATCACCTCGACGTCCGCACTAGAGGAGCGGCACGCGCGCACTCGTTTGAATTGAGGGGGAAACCCGCGCACGTTAATCATAAATGAAAAGATAGTTGTTTCTGATGAAATAACCTACAGAGACGTGTATCGGTGACTTAATCTCCAATAAAATTTGCTTGAATTTGAATCTCGCTAAGAAAAACTAGTAACAGAAGGACGCACTTTGAGCACTATCTGACCAGAAAAGGTTGCCACGTCAAAATCGCTGGGCGTAACTCCCTTAATTTTAGCAAGGTTTGGCGAGTGTTGGGCAGCAGTGCCATGAAACGGCAGCGGTGAAAGGTGCGAACTAGACCCCAAGCGCAGACCGTAAGAGAGTACGGGCGTGTCGCTCCTCTAGTCCAGTCGTGCCACCTCTCGTTTAGTCCTTGGAATGTCCGCTGGATGGTGGTACTTCTACGTGATGAATATACGTATGATGAAAACCTACGAATTGCAGTACTGGAGTGTTGACTAGATGGATGGACGGATAGACAGACGCACGGGCGGATGCACCCACGGATGGACGTATGGATGGATGCGCGGACGGACGAACGCATAGATGGATGTATTAACGCATGGACGGACACACGGACGAACGGAAGCGCTGACGGACTGACAGACGCTTCGCCCCACTCATCACCATGCACTACGTGAATATGATGGGATTTTTTTGTGTTTAGAATGAACTGCTGATTGATATGTGGGGTTTAACGTTCCAAAACCACCATATGATTATGAAAGACGCCGTAGTGGAGGACTCCGGAAATTTCGACCACCTGGGGTTCCTTAACGTGCAACCAAATCTGAGCACACGGGCCTACAACATTTCCGCCTCCATCGGAAATGCAGCCGCTGCAGCCGGTATTCGATTCCGCGACCTGCGGGTCAGCAGCCAAGTACCTTTGTCAACAGACCACCGCGGCGGGGCTAGAATGAACCACTACCAACTATCCCAAATTGCTGCGTGGAACCAGTTACCCATGCCTTGTGCTCTGGGTGCGCTAGGCTGCGCCTTGGGTGCGGATGCCAGCGTGGTTGCCACGCAATGTGGCCTTCAGTCTGCAACTGCAGTGCTGTGCCATCTCCTACAACGCACAATGCCATCGCATTAAAATATGGCTCTGACAAACAAGGCGAACACATGTGTACACGTTCACGACCAAACCACGTAGCGCCTGTCGAGCAAAGAGGGTTGTTGAAAACAGGATATCCCCTTCATAAAAGTAAGACAGTGCAAGCGTACGCTTCATACAGGACGAGACTGCACCTGAGCTTTCCAGAACATGCGCTGCAGCATTCTACGGGACGTGGCCTTCGCAGCGTGAAGACACATGCTCGTGGCTGGCGCTCTGTGTTGTAAAATCGCACAGCTGCGCAATGCGTTTGGTGAACAATAAACCCACGGAGAGTTGGAACGATGGCTGTCTGTTATCATTATCAAAAACTGGGTATTCACTGACAAACAGATGTAGATGAAGATCTTACATTGTCTAGTTGCGCATGCAGAGCATCGCTGCTATTGCAATACATGATTCAATGGCGGTAAATTAGACTTAATTAGCAGAGGTGTTAGGTAGGGGCTAATTAAGTATTCATAGTATAAGTAAGGCCGTGCAAACACGCACACAAAGTCAAAACATGACTTTGTTGTTGTGTATATGTTTGCACGTGCTATATTTCAGAATCACTTGGTATTGTTGTTGAAAATACGGACAATTTATGTGGTATTTAAGGGTATTTAAATGTGCCTCAGTACCAACTCGGCCCGATGTGAGCACCTCTGCATCTTGCTCAGCCTGCGTTTCACCCTGTATTTTTCGTCAGGTGTATGCCAGTACCCTGTTTCACCGATATTTTTCGTTAGCGGAACGTGGTACGGTGCCATAAGCGAACTAAACGAATCACCTCATGCGGCAATAGGGGCAGATCATGAGTGGCCTGTGCGGACAAAGTTTAACGTTATACATTTGTGGAAAATTGTGCATGCAATTGTTAGCGAGCGTACCATTACGGGGGCTATCAAGATAATTTAATCACTTACAACGACATCACGAAATATTATTACTCGGGGCGTAGGCAATTTCCACTGCCACACGCAAAATTGAACAGGACTCAGGCAGTCACACTATACGTTTACTGCAAACCGGAACTTACCCCACTCCGTATTCTCTACATAAAATTCTCCCTGACAGTGAAATTCGAGACAAGTGTGACGCGTGCGATGGTATCATTGGGATCAGACACATGCTGGCCGGCTGTCCCGCGACTCTCACCAACCCCGAAGAACAATGGCTGTACTGGCAGACGATGGTGCGAAGCAAGTCCTATCAAGCGAGACCAACTACCGGCAGTCCAGAAGGTCCACGATGACGGCACAAGGCTCAGCCTGACGGTACCGACGTGGACGCGGCCCGCCTCGGTCTGAAAAGACCGGGCTTCAGGACACAAATAAAGTTTTGTGAAAGAATGAATGAACTCACATATACCGTTGGCTCGTCATCAAATTGAAAAGGAATGATTCGCCCATTGTTAATTTGTCACGTCGCGAAGTTGAGAGCCTGTGGATAAATTACAGTCCTGAAAAAAAAACGGTAAAATTGCTTAAATTTTTACGAGATCATTATCCTAGCGAAATACTTCTATGTACTGCATGTATCCGAGTCACTAATAGATTTAACATTGTGTAGAAATGTGCACAGCTGTCGAGGGCGAATGACGTTTTCACCTAAGTGGACACTGACGCAAGTTTTTTTTTTTTTTTTTTTTTGCCGCAATGTGCTTCCACTCTTTGCCGCAGAGTACTTTCTTTTTAGTCACAGTGGACTCACAGTCACCATAGTTTCTAGGCACTATAACAACAGTTCTCCTCAAAGAAAATTGGTTGATCCCACGTACAGTGTGAATCGATGATATGCGAAGCACGAATAAGCAAGGTTGAATCGTCACATTAAAATCAGCACAACGTTATGAGGCGAACGTAAATGACATAAGTTTCAAGTCATGATTATGATGCTATCGCCTGGCATTTGTGCTCGTCGTCCATTCACGTCTCGTGATACCGAATTTAGTATATGAAGCTAACGAAACGACCATGAGCGCATCATGAGCGTGGCATGTAGTCATGTTCTTACATGACACGCATATCATGATCATCACGTTAGCAACACTCATATACCTTCGTTATCCACTCAAATCACGTAATACCAAATTTGGTGAATGTGGAGCTAGCGAAATAGTCGCAAGAGCTCTATGAGCGTAGCAGGTAGTCATGTTTTACATGACACGCATATCATGATTATCACGTTTGGACGTGTCATTTACCTCCGTTGTCCGTTCGCGTCACGTAATACCAAATTTCGTATATGTGAAGCTAGCGAATTCACAACCGCGAGCGCATATTGAGAGCGGCATGTAGCAATTAATGTTCTTACATGACACGCATATCATGATTATCATGTTTGCTCAAGTCACACCATCCATTCACGTCACGTAATACCAAATTTGGTGTATGTAAAGCAAGCGAAACGACCACGAGCGCATCATATATGTAGCCATGTTCTTACGTGACACGCATATCATGATTGTCATGTTTGCACCCGTCATATACCTTCATCATCCATTCACGTCACGTGATACCATGCAAACTTGGTATATGCGAAGTTGTTGAAACGACCACGCGCGCATCGCATGTAGTCATGTTCTTACATGACACGCATGTCAGAATTATCATGTTTACACCAGTTACATACATTCGTCATCCATTGACGTCGCATAATACCAAATTTGGTATACATGAAGCTAGCGAAATGACCGCGAGCGCATCACGAGTGTGGCATGTAGTCACGTTCTTACATGATACGCGTGTCATGATTATCATGGGAGGGCCTGTCACTTACGTTCGCCATGCAGTCATGTGATGCCACACCAGTTCTGCATATTTCATGTGAACAAAACCACCGCAGGAGCAGCAAGGCCATGACAGGTAAATCATGACATTCATGACATGCATGTCATGATTTTCATGTTATGACTGGTCACCACACCTTTGCTGCTCATACAGTCATGTTATGCCAAGTTTGGTATAGATGCCATTACCCAAATGGCCAGGAGAGCTAAAATCGTAGGCGGATAGATAGATAGATAGATAGATAGATAGATAGATAGATAGATAGATAGATAGATAGATAGATAGATAGATAGATAGATAGATAGATAGATAGATAGATAGATAGATAGATAGATAGATAGATACGGTCAACCTCAATGAAGTTCTTAGAAATGCTTCGCATTTAGAAGGGTGTAAGGCAGGGAGGCGCGATCTCTCCAATGCTGTTCACCGTGTGTTTACAGGAGATTTTCAGGGCCCTCAGTTAGGAAGAGTTAGAAATAACAGTTAATGGAGAGTATCTTAGTAACCTGCGATTTGCTGATGAAAAGAGCTTACCATCAATATAAATTTTCCTCTTTTATTAGTTTCAAACAACTGAATCCTGCGTGATCTTCTCATATATATATCTACCTTTAGCATGCATGGTGGTCATCTCTCTATGTGTCTCCTAGCAACACACATGCAACACATTGGCCCTCTGGCGGTGCGTCTCAAAAACGCTCCTCCATCCGCATCAAATCCAAAATGTCGCTCTCGTGAAGGCTTGGTTTGCGAAGCGAGCGTACTGGTGATTCGCCATGAAGACCGTTCTTATGGTCGCCGAGAAGCCGGCGCTGTCCCAGTCGTTGGCAGCCATCCTGTCCAACGGCAACATGAAGCCGCGAAAAGGCATAAGCAGCGCCTGCACTGTGTACGAGTACGTGGGCAAGTTCTACAACGAGCCGGCACGTTTCAAGATGACATCGGTGTGCGGTCACGTTATGACCACCGACTTTCTCAGCAAGTACAACAGCTGGGATCGAGTGGACCCCGTGAGTTACGTTTAGTACCATCGTCTTCTCACTGGCTATTCTATTTCGCCCGAACAGAGGAGAAGGAGACCGGTGCAAACTTCTCACGATGTTGGCTTAATCGAGTCGTATACCTGTTGCGATTTCACGGAGTGATGCTTGGTTTGAATAGAGTTCGAGAATGAATCACTGGGTTCGTAAATAAAGTTTACTGCTTTTAGGTGTCAAGATCGTGTCACATCTTTCGTTGTGAGCAGCGTGTACTTCTCAAAATACTTCCGAGAGGTGGAAAGAAAACACTGCGTTCTCAGGGCCACGCACTTCTAATGTAGATCGCGCTCGATCGGGATCCAAAGTCTCGATCGCGATTAAGCTCGCTGAAGTGAGCTGTCGAATATCTAATATTTTAATAGTTTAAAGCGCTTCGTGATGCTAATTCAGATAATATATCTGAATCCTAGATCCAAACTACTAGATTCAAATTACTAAATAACCGGCAGTGCGAATTGTTTATTTCACTTATTAATTTGCACCACTTGCGGCGTGCGCCCAGTGGTGAGCATGAGAAATGCAGAGGAAATGTTATGCAAGATTTCAGATAAAGGAAATTATGCCAGAAAATAAATACATGTAATACACCACTGCACAGTAATACGCAACTTGTCATTGTAGTTGAGTAGATATCGCGTCGCTCTGCTAAGCACAAGGACTCGGGTTCGAGTCTCGATGACGGCGGCTACATTTGAATGGGGCGAAATGCTATAACACCCATTTAGTTGGATTTAGGTACACGTCGTTGTGGTGAAAAGTTATCCCGGAGTACGTAATTATGGCGTGCCTCATAATATTGTCATGATTTTGGCTTGGGATACCTCTAAAATTCTCTTATGAATTCAGTAATTAATACAATATTTCATGTAGGGCATTGAAATAAGTTAACTGACCTTTAAAACTACACAACAGCAATCTTAAGCGAAGAATATTTGTCCAGAACAGACAAGTGTAATGATTAAAATTCTCAGACACATATGCTGTGTAAGTTGCCGCCACAATTTATTTCCGTCGTGCTCAGCTAAAAAAGCTGCGTTTACACAGATTAATATTGATTCTTGATTGAGCACATTTAGTGGCACCGATTATCCAAAGCACTTGTGAACACAAGCCTGGAAAAATTTTTGCTCTTGTAGAGAAATGGGGACAAGTGGTGGTAAACACGTCTTTGTTATTCCAGTACGAATCAATGTTGAACTCTCCTGATTGTATACTGTCTTTGTGTGCCTCATGTTTCTTTGAAGGCTGAACTGTTCAACGCACCAACAGAAAAGAAGGAAGCCAACCCGAAACTGCAACTCCCGAGATTTCTTGAGAAAGAAGTAAGTTTTAAACAGAATCTCCTACCAGAACTCTAGATAGCTTGTCGATAGAGCCACGCAATTCCAAGAGCTAATGCAGCTAGGGAAGGAATGGAGGGTTTTATTTGTGCTTTCTAATTGAAGTGTGGTAATTAACGAATACAGGATAATGAAAGTGCAATAAAAAGACAGCTTGGCACTTCTGATATGATGCAGCAACTGAGCACCTGCCGAAGTTCTCGGTTCGGATCGTACTTCAATGGAATCTTCGAAAATAGTCTCCTGTGCTTTCTTATGCTTCATTAGCTCTTGTCTTCATATGGTTCTGTCAAACGAAGAAAAATGGGTCCCTTGTTCAATTCATTTCTTTTGTACATTGCTTGTTCTTTTACTCATGTTGTAGGCACAGGGCTGTGACTACTTGGTGCTGTGGCTAGACTGCGACAAGGAAGGGGAGAACATCTGCTTCGAAGTCATCAACATTGTCAAACCATTTCTGAGAAAGCCCACATCATACAACCAACAGGTGCGCATGTTATCAAGACTACGCCACAGATATAACCAGTGACTTCTGTAAGACCGAGTATTACGGAAAGCTAATTTTTGCTAAAAAGACAAGGGAGCTTTTTTTTTTTGCAGTAGCGTGAAAATTTTTAGGAAGATGCCTTGGGAAAGAGAACACTTGGACCAAGGCTGGTTTTCGCGAATACGCAAGCGAATTTTTTCGCTTGCTAAAGAACCGTGCTTTGACAGTGAAGGTGTTTTAGAATTTTTGCATATAATCAAATGTGAATTTCGTGAAACCTTAATGTTGGGTTGTTTGTGTTTACCTTAAGAAAATTGTCAGCAATATTCCTTGCATGTTATCTAGCCTACACACAAGTTCAATTGGCGAGATAGAACTCTATCTTTACTTGTGAATGATTTCAAACAAGAATATTTGGAGCCCTTGTGTCTCTTATCGGATGGAAGTTGAAGACTTGTATATGATTTCAAAGATATGTTACATTTATAAAACAGACCACTAGCATTTGTCATGTTTAACTCCTTTAGATGTAAGTTATAATTAGTCCATGACATTTACAAAAATTGATTACAAGGTGTTTTTCTTTTCTGTAAGAAAATTGAGATGGTTGTATGTTGCTTTGTAATATTCCAGTCAGCCACAATAGTTACCAAGTAATTAAACACTTACTTACTTGTGCTATTGTGTTCTTTTATCAAAAAGTGTTGAATCACAGTCTCAAAATACGTGCACAAGCTAGATATTAACATCAAGGATTAAGAAATGTGAAAAAAAAAATACTCTGTTGCCTTTGTTGTCATTTTCATGGTATCGAACATGCCCGCGAGTATAGTAACGTGCTCAACAAACAGCTCATCTTTAATTACACTGCAATTTCAATGAATATTTAGGGTATGGGGGAGACACTTGAATTCACCATAAGCACAGTGCCCGTGTACTGGTTGCTTTTCCGTAGCCGTCGCCGCCCCAGAACTGTCCAAAAGAAGTTGTGTCCCACAAACATGTACTCAATGCCTGAAGGGGCAAACTGATAATTGGGTTGGTGGGGCTGTAGACTGACTTCGAATGTTTCATCAATTTGAGTCTGGCGTGTGTTTGCTTTGCAGTACATCTTCCGAGCTCGGTTCAGTGCCATCACCGAGAAGGACATCAAGGCGGCCATGAATCAGTTGGTGGAGCCCAACGAGAATGAAGCGAGGTCTGTGGACGCAAGACAGGAGCTCGACCTTCGCATTGGATGTGCATTCACTCGTTTCCAGACTAAGTACTTTCAGGTAAGTGTTCATAACTTTTGTTTTTTTGAACTGCAAGGCATGAATTCTATTTCTGTCTACAGTGGATCATTTTGATAAGATTTATATAGGAAAACACTTTCATGCTTTCTGTTAAATAGGAATAAAACGCTCTCCAGCCACTTTTACTCTATAGTTTTTAATGTTGAATTTAAAATCTGTCGAATATGTTCAATTTTGTCTTAAATATAAGTTAAAAAGTTCTAGGGCATCAAAACTTATCCATAGCCTTCTGCTACAGTGCACCGCATAATCATGTAATCGTATCATGCTTTTACATTCACAATTTCAGCGGCTTATTTTTGTTTACTTAGCTGCTGTTTGTGTACTGCACGTAACAATCATCCGCTATTACTAATTATGATTATCATTGTCAGTAAAGGGCCCCTAAACCATCCCCACTATTTTTGCAGCATTTCAAGTAAATAATTGCTTTAAGTTCAGAACACCATCGCGACTAACAATGCCGAATACAGCAGCGCTACAAGTTTGGGTGTGCCACCGTGTATAAAAACAATCCTGTTATTCTCTCCAGGCCTTTCGATTTCCTTAGCATTGCTCGTTATGTTGACATTTTCATCTCGTCAGATCAGCAACAACAAGAACCTATTTGTCCGCAGCAGATATTCATGCCCTTACTCGCAAATAGAGAAGTCGAGGACAAAAAAACTAAACATGTGACGGCCATGTTTTGGTCATCAATTGTGGGTAACTCCACTACTGGGGCACGATTTCGAAGGATTCTTAGAGCTACATGTTTGTTGTAGACTCGTGTGCAACTGCAACGCTAATAAATTTCATCCTCTAGATCAGGGGCTTTCAAAAGCACGTTGGTGCTAAGCTAAATTATGTGCCAAGGACCCCCCTTTCCCCCCAACTGTTTTCATATTTATGTTCGATAAATCATCATCAAATCAAATTTTATTTTCGCTTCAGAGAATACAGCGCATTGCCACTGCGAAAATAGGGGACTAGAGAAAAAAGCTGCGCTTGCGCAGCTTGACTAAGCTCTGGTCACCCGTACAGCAGTAGTGACAGGGCAAAACATCTAACAAGTCTATATAGCCACAGTATATACAATGCGATTACCAAAAGTAGTTATGTAGACTGCGGTGTTCTAATGAAACAAAAAACATCAATGCATGTTTTAAGTTACAATCACTTTATTAAAACCAGCTACTGTAAATATACAAACGTGAGTAGTTCTAATACATTTACATAAACATATCTAGTAAGGTTTTGTTAGTGAAGTTAAGAACGTCAACATTTCTTTGTTCTAGTTCATTTAGTGTGGTTGCGAGTACATAATCAAGTTTTTCTTTCCCATAATGGGTACGCGAGAAAGGAACGTGGTATGCTGGGTGATACCTGAAAGGATAGGAAATTGTATTTGCTCGAAGATTTGCAATTTCTTCGAATAGCTGTCGAAGATTTGCAATTTCTTCGAAACATAGAGCTTACTCCAAAAGCTTTTCGCAGTACAGGTTTTCAATTCAAATTGAAAACCTGTACTGCGAAAAGCTTTTTGAGTAAGCTCTATGTTTGGCCTTCTTGCTCGTGTTGAACAACGCAAAATTGTATCTAGAGGACTAAGCGTAGCGCACAGTGCGTGCAGGGCCAACCGTGGTGACGGACAAATGAGCATAGTAGAGGCGCAGAGCCTAGGCATAGTGGCACCTATCTTCAAATAGCCAAAATGCGCATGGTGGTAATATAAGGCCCCCGAGGTTTAAGCCACCGCGCATCCCATTTTCAGAGTCCGGCTGGCTACAAACTGCCGGTGGGATTTATTGTGCGGCCCGCGCTTTTTTGTTACGTGCCGAGATGTGCTTATTGGTGCTTGGCTGTGAATAATGGAGGTTCCCTAGGTCGATCACACCTTGGGATTGCCATCTAAGTGGGATGAGTGGGCGAGTGTGGAACTAGGGAAAATTTATCAGTGACTTGTGGAACCACGAGAAGGGGTCTGCGGAACACTTAGGTTCCGCGGAGCCCGCTTTGAGTACCCCTGCACTGGGTGGTTTATGGGCCCTTTACCGTCCAGATCCCAAGCAAGCGTCTCTACCTGAGCAAGCAAGCCCTTCTCATTGTCAAAAGATGTTAAATAAGTGCCAATATTGTTAAATAAAATGCCACATTATCTATAACGACATCTTGTCTCCACAGCAAACTTCCACAATGTCAGGCCGGGCTGGCCCCGGGCTTTTGTTCTTGTATATCAAGCCAGGCTGGGCAGGCTCGCAGGCCTCGTGCTCGGGCAGGCTTGGAAGCAGTCAGCAGGCCCGGGCCAGGTTTGGGCTCTAAAATTCGCCCTGTGTGCGGCTCTTACAGTGTGGTACCTCAGGGTCGCATTTGTCTCAAATTTTCAGAACATTTAAAAAATCTCTTTGCCTCTTTGTCATAGCGCATGTATTTTCATATAAGGATTCGCTCCCGTTCAGTAAAAGCAGTATATTCACACATATTCAACAAAACATTTCATTAGATGCGCAAGTGTGCAATCTTCTTGAAGCCTCTTCCGCTGCCATCTTCAATTTGGTCCACCACCGAGCAAGAGCCTCCCCTTTCGTGCATTGTCCGATTATCTTTCATAGGCGGGTGCTTGCTCATGATTTTGCGGTAAATCATCATGAAGTTCATATCTGCCCCACAGGAAGCATGTACTTGACATCACAAATTTCTAGGTGCCAGAGTTTGCTATGAATGGGCGTTACGATGTAGAACGAGTCTTTACTAACTCGATGCGTTATTGTTACTTGCAGGGAAAGTATGGAAACTTGGACAGTGCGTGTGTGTCGTTTGGACCGTGCCAGACACCGACGCTGGGCTTTTGTGTCGACCGGCATGACAAGATACAGTCGTTCAAGCCCGAGCCTTACTGGTTCCTTAGTGTGCAGGTGAACTACCTTATTTACTCGCATAATCCTTGTTCCTTTTTTTTTCTAGGAAATCCGATGAATAGTTAAGGGGGTTACAAGAATTAAGCGAGAAAAATTTTTCACGATATCGTACCGTGCGAAAAAAAAGAAAAGAAAACGAAGTAGTCACAAATCAAGGTTATCACACTAGCAAGTAATTATACAGATTAATCAAGACTGTCCTTAACGGTAAAACCACAGATTTAACACAAGAAAAGATTTATTTGAGACACAAAAGCAAAAAGAGAGTTTTGGATTATTGTACGCAAAGATTGCGGGCGTAGTGTTAGCGTTCTTCACTTTTGGGAGCGGGAAAAAGGTTATCGTACGACGTCAAACTTTGGAAAATGGCTGCATAACACAGGATCGTCCGCAGTTACCCTCTGACGAAATGAAGTTTTACCATTCATCTCAGTCTTAGGCACACGAAAGGCCCAGGGCGTTTTGTTGGCTTACGGCTGGCCGCGTTGTCTTCGCAAGTAGTAAACAGAAAACTCATCAACTTCGAACTACCTACCAGTGGCCCTGTTTTCATTGTTTAGTGCATAATCATTCACTTTCAACTTGGAAAGCAGCCGTTTAGCTTCTGTATAGCCCCATAGCGTAACTGCAGAATTGACGCCGTAATTACCGCAACACGGATCTGCCGCTATGGCTTGGTTTGGATTGGAGCGCTGTGCGTTGATAGTACACATAATACTTAAGGGATGGTGCAGGCTGTCCTGCACTATCATCATCTGTGGTTGGAGGGAGCGGACAACATTGAAGCTGAAATTTCCGGGAATGCGATAAACACTCATGGAAAAAAAATCATATTTTTGTTTGGCAACGGGGGGGGTGCAAGAATTATGTAATTGGAGGATTACGCTAGTAAGTACAGTATGTTTTCTTTTTTTCTTTTTTACATTACCGCATGAAGCTTGTTTAAGAGAATTTCAAGGAAAAACCTTCACAAATGTATGCTAACTTCATGAGCTTGTATGTCAAAGATATTGGCAGGCTTGTGTGAATATTCGAATGTTTCGAATATTCAAAGAATAGTAGTGTATTTGAATTTGCTTCAATTAGAATTTAAATTATTGAAAATTCTGAAGTATTCGCAATGAACGAATAAATGTATATTAATCTGCATGTAACTGCCTGTAAATGTAGTTTCCCTGCCGCGTAAAGATGCTAAGCCATGAAAGCATTTTTACAAAAGAAATCCGCTCTGCAGCGGGAAGCCTCTTTCAAACTTAAAGGGGCCCCCTGCAAGACGTTTTGAGGATGGTCAGAAAACGCTACCGTTCGGTAGTCGAAGCTACCGAGAAAACGCAAGCCAAATGTCACAGTGCAGCACGTGGCCTGCAATTCGCAATAAATTTTCAGTTTGGCTGAAAATTGCTCTCTTCTCTCGGCAAATGAAGCCACAAGCTGAAAAATCCCTCATCACAGCCATTGTATGAGCCGTAGGCATGGCGCGCTCGGTCTTTCCTGGGACTACCACTTGTGCACAAATGTGTGCGCATTCACACTGAAAAAGTCGCGTATTCGAAGAACGAAAAAAAGAGTGCTGAAGCTCATGAGGCACACGTGATCTCCCCCCCCCCCCTCCCAGCGCTTTTGTCGGGGTAAGACGAGAAAGCAGCTTGCAAACAAATCTTCGCAACTCTGCTCGTACTGGAAGGATTCTAAAAATGTTTTCGCCGTTAAATTTGTGAGGCTATAAGCTTCTTTAGTGAATCCATGTTATGGCTACTGGAAAAAATGTTGCAGGGCCCCTTTGAATGTACCTATTACCCTCAGATCAATTGCTTATGGTGGCTTGTATAATATATGTGTAATAAATTTTAAAATGTTATGGAATTCGCAGGTTATCACTTGCATCTTATCAAAAGTCAAATCCTGCTACTACTCAAAATCGTTTCGACCTTCTTTGAATTAAAAAAAGGCATTTGCATGAGGCTCTATTTCAATAAAAAAATATTTTACAAGTTAGTTAGGTCATGATAAATTTGCCCATTTTTTATATGTCACATATACAATTCGAATTCAATTCGAAATTATTCGACCAAACTCAACATTCGCTTCCAATTCACTCTGAATAAAAAATTCACTATTCACACAAGCCTAGGCATTTAAAATGTCTTGTTGGCAAACTTGCCTTCGGCAGGCCTGATGTCGGGAAACAATCACAGTAATACGACTTATAAAGCGTTTTAAAACAGAAAAAGAAGAAGCAGTCGTCGCACAATGCGAATAGCGTAAGGAGTGGGTTGTCCCATGCTACAACCCATTACAAAAGCTTGTTCTTGTTCACCTATTAACTGTGGCACTAACCCACTTCAGCCACAATTCCTCTTTGTCGGGAGCCACTGCATGAACAATTGGCACGAAATTCTTTGCAAGTGTTTAGTGGATACCATGCTTTTCAAATGAATGACGAAAAATAGAATAGCGAATGCCAGCCTACTACCCGAAAAATTTTTTTAATAATGCCCTAGTGGGTATCAAGCAAGTGTGTTCGCAGTAGTTACCCAATGAGTGTTTTGAAAGGCTCTGAAAGGCTGCTCCTCTAGCTTTTGCTGTGACTCTGCTGTGCCTTCCGCACAGCCTGGCTTTTTTTTTTTTTCCTTCTGATATTGGTTCAGAGTCCAGGTTTATTGACGTGTTTGCTTTTGAGCATATCAAAGAAAGTTAAACTTTATGAAAATTTTTCTCCAGCCTTTGGACATTAGGAACTAATAGATTGAATTCTGCAGGATCCCATGAAGAGATATTTAAAAAAATGAGCCGGACACCCCTTTGAGGGGCAGTAAACTCATTAAATGGACTTTGAGCGGACCAGCAAAATATGTTTTGTTTAAAAGGAGTTAGATTTTCTGAAACACGAACGGAGGTATCAAAGCACGCAACCAATCCAGAGGCAGTTGTTCCATTGAAGCAGCAATTCTGTTTGTCGATAGTTCGCTACATTTTCCAATGCAGCCACATGTTACACCAAAGCTGGCATGCTCCAGGTGCAGGCCTGTCACTGTGCCTTTTCTTCAGACGCTATTGCACACCATTATTGATGCTATTCAGACTCTATTGCACAACATTAATTGAAGGCTGACTGAAAGCGTTCATTGGGTGCCCCATTTCACTTGCAGGTCAAACTGACCAACGAGCAAACCATGACCCTGGACTGGGAGCGGGGCAGGATATTTGACCGTGAGGTGGCCATGGTGTTTCTTTCGCAGACCACCAACATCAAGGAGGCTACGTAAGGCATCTTCTTGTTTTTTTTTTTTGCGATAGTATTTATCCACGATTTCATTTTTGCACATGCTTCGTCACTCGGAAGTCTGGTCGAGTACGACAGTGTTGCATGTCATAATGGCCACGCTTTGCAGCCTCTTGACATTAAAGGCCGACGGCAAAATTTCTAGCCAAATAAAAGGCGTGGTTTAATGTACAATAGATATTGAGGAGCCAGCACACAAAATCTCACATTTGAAGCATCAAAGTATGAACATCATGAACATCCTACAGTACCAACAGCCCTTTTTTATGCACACAAAGGGTGCACTTGTTAACTCAAATTCGTTTACTAATAGTTATAGCTTAAACCTCGATATAACAAACCCAGATATAACGAATTGAAAAATAGCTCTGTCATAGATACATTACTACAAATATATGTTTATGACGAATTTTTGGATATAACGAAGTATTTTTGTGGCTGGTGGGACTTTGTTGTAATGAGGTTTGAGTATCCTTTTCCGAAGTATAAGAACCCTTACTCTTTTTTGTGTGTGTGTGTTTTAAGGGGAAATGCATATGCTGCCAAATTTTTCAAGCACTGTTGGCATGTAACACTTCTTTGCAGCTTTTCTTTAGCGCATCCTAATTCTAGAACCAATGTAACATGGCATATTTCTGAAGGAATGCAAACAACGTTAAAATTTTTGCACTGGTGTGAAAAATAGAGATATACGTAATTACCATTTAGTGTCTCGGCAGAAAATTCTTGGAGACCTGCCGGGTAGTTGTGGCTCAACGTTGGCAATAGCCTTTCTATCTTGTCTTAATTTTAAATGTGAAATATATTTATTTACCAAGCAATCTCAATCTCAGCCAAAAGCTTGCAATCATACTGATGTCATTAATTTTTAGAGACTTTTCTATTAAATATGACTTTAAATTGTTGGTACAATGTAAAGATACTCTAAATAAACATCAATTTTTATCATAAAAATAAATTTTCAGTCAAAGTATGTTTAGCCTGCTAGTCCTGTTTTTTTTTTTCTGATCTGCAATAGTTTGAAATATTGAACATAATATGCAATATTGACTTGCAGTTCTAGGATTTAATATCTTGAAAACAATTGTAAGGTTGTATTCTAGAGCAATCAAAATCGCAACTAGACCGTCAGTGTAATTTTAGCTCAGTTCTTATAAAAGTTACCGTATTTACTCGATTCTACCGCGCCCTCGATTGTAACGCGCACCCGATTTCCACCGCGAAAAAAAAAAAAAAAACGTAAGACATCGATTGCAACGCGCACCCATTTATCTCGTTGGCCCGCACGATCACACCACTCGAAAAAACGACTCCTTTCGGGAGCGTCTTCCATTTAATTTAAATATGAGGTCCGGGCAAAGCTTGTGCCCATCTGACGTGTAACAGAGCTTTGCCGTCACTGTAGTTTTACCGTGGACCGATGTCAGCACGCGAACTTGCTTCGCCCCCTTCTTTTCGACGGTTGTGGTGCCAGGCATGTCGAAGTAAAGAGGCGTCTGGTCGGCATTCCTGATTTGCCCAAGCAGATAGCCGTTGTTGCGCCGCAAGTTTAGGACGAATCTCTGAAAACTGTGAAGCTTTTCATCGTACTCCTCCGCAAAACTTTTCGCATATGCATGTTCCCCTTCGGAGGGAAAAGCCTTTCTTCTTCATAAAGCTAGTTAGCCAGCACCTGCTCATTTTAAACTGGCACCGCATTAGACCTTTTTCTAAGAGTAATTGCATAGCCCGCACTTGGAGCAGTTCTGTCGTCACGGGCCGCTGTGCCGCTCGCTGCTCAAGCACATACTCGGCGAGCAGCTCTTTAATTTGCGGAAACCGACCCTGCTGTGGTCCACTGAAGCCTTTGCGTGAAGCTTTGCTGTCGACAATCTTCTGCTCTTGTTTCCGCCAGTCCCGCACGCACGTTTGGGGAACTCCGAACGACCGCGATGCGGCCCGATTTCCGTCCGTTTCTGCACGCGCGATGACTTTTCTTTTAAAAGCGGCATCGTGGTGCACTCGAGTTGTCGGAGTCGGCCCTTCCACGCCGTCGATGCTAATGCACTACTAGATGACGAACTCCTCAGTACACGTACGAAGTGCCGCACATGGGAAACACATAGGCAGAAATGTCCGACGCGCCATGCCGACGCACGTAGGGGGCGGCCATTTTAGATTTGCCGATGGCAATAGATTGACCGTAATTTTTTGTTCGAACTCGATTCTAACGCGCATGCGATTTATGAACTCGCTTAACCGGAAAAAAGGTGCGCGTTAGATTCGAGTAATTACGGTATTGCCAAGCCTAATATGGTGGTTGAGAACCCTGGAGTTTTTATCATTGTATCATCTAATAAGTTATTTTGTCGTGAATGAAATTGTAGTTTGTTGCTTTGTTGGGTGTAGGAGCTCCTAAAATCTGAACACTACATCAAAAGATAACTGGTCAACAGCACACTACATGAAAGAAAGGTTCCTCGTCCTGGGGCGCATTTGTCAATGATAATTCTCAAGAAAATAATTTTAGTGTGTGATAACAAAACACTGTAACAACTTTTCAGAATGCATTATTGTTGCAGAGGTAAATTCTCTAGAATGTATAGATTATAAAAAAAAGTTTCAAAAATCTGACTTTTCGGTGAAGTTTTTGCGTAGAACACCAGCATCCCCTTAAATGGAGCCTTCAGGGACCAAGAAAATATGTTCCGTCAAGATTTTTGTTTCACTCATTAGTGAACAAGGGGGCTGAATTCAAACATGAAACCAATCAAATTAAAAGCAGTTCATTTTATCAGCAATTTCATGTAGGATATTCCCGTTTACCGAGAGTCTACCGTAATAATCGGTTGTTGCCAAGTAAATGAACCACAGCGTTGTTTTGAATACGGTGTTATGAACGTTCGCCTATTATGAACTTTCCAGTGTAACGAGACTTTTTTGATGTTGGACGAGACTTGAACGGGATCAGGTTTGAGCTCATACAGTCGAATGCCTTTTTAAGAGATGCTGATGTACCAGATATTTATGTATAAGAGACAGCAGCGTGCCTACAATAGGTGTTGATGAGAAAATGCAGCCGTGGTACTCTGTTCATGAAGACACCTCGGACAGTAGACGAGAATTGCCTCCCCCTGCATGTCTACCATAAAAAGTTAACTGCATATAGAATACTTTGTCTTAAAAAAGTCTGCCTCCTACTTTTTCGCGACTTCTCTCTTTGCAGTATAACAGATGTCACCCAGAAAGAGAAGAGCAAGCCTCGGCCCGTGGCTCTCAACACTGTTGAGCTGATGCGCATTGCGAGCTCCGGTCTGGGCATGGGTCCGCACCACGCCATGCAGATCGCGGAGCGTCTCTACACCCAGGGTTACATCAGCTATCCCCGAACGGAGACCACCCAGTATCCTGAAAACTTCGATCTCAGGTAGGCTTTGGCCGAAAGTGCTTCCTTTTTAGATGTCTCAAGAGGAAGCTTACGGAGACATTTCCTACAGTGTAGGAAACCTGTTCCGAGATAACGAAGAGCCAGAATAAGCTCCTTTATTCAGTCCCCAATATATGGCAAAAATAGGATATTTCAAATGTGGTCTGGGGTCCAGGCAAGCATTCGTATTTTTAATGGCATTAAACTTTCTGTAAATTTGGTCAGGTTTAGCCACGGCCAGCTTAATTTGAATAATCGACACCCGGAGCGTGCTAAGCAGGGATCCTTGCTAATGTGCGGTGCAAACAAGTGAAAAAGGCATTCGCAAGCAACCGAAATAGTCCTGGGCCATCAGAACTCATTACCATCTACAATTTGTTCATGTTTAAAAGCTTCATTATATTGGCTTACATGTTCTAAGTATGTAGAGTAAATTTTTAAACCAAATCCTGCTACTAGTCAAAGTTGTTTCCACTTCTTTTGAACCAAAAAAAAACGGCATTTGTACAGCCCTTGTTTCGATTCCCAAAAGTACGACAAATATGCACATTTTTTCCTTACAATATGTTATTTGTACTATTCAAATTGTATTCTAAATTATCTGGCCAAAATCACTATATTCGCTTCGAAATTAAAATTTACTACTTGCAAAAGTTTAGACATATCCATTTCAAGTTACTGCACCAACAAAAACACTCTTGTCTTTGACACTGGAAGTGTAGGAAACGCTGTTATTAATCCTCAAAAAGTGCCCTGCATGACCAATAATGTCCGGCTCCTCGGCACATTCTATACATGGTGGTGCTTGATTGCCACCCGTAAACGCCAAAAGAATTCAGGACTTACAATAGGCACTCGTTATTTCAAACCCGCAGGGACCTCTGAATTTTTCTTCTTTGACTTATCAAGAAGTTTGAATTATCAGAAGTTCTCAGATAGATGACTCTGGGTGAGGTGCACTTCACATTATGATTATGCATTGATTTTATCACGTTTAAATATTTTTATTTGCGTATTTTCGAACCCAGCTGCACGCAACAAACAGAAAGCAGAGCTGTAAGGTCCACCAAGTTTATTGGCCATTTACTGCTGATCATACTTTTTAAAGGAATTGTCAATCGCCAACTGCTTCTTTGCTATAGGTATGTGCCTTCAGCACAAAGCTCTATATATCAGTTAAGAAGCAGCACGGTTTACCATGTGTGTGTGCTTCGTTTCAAACATTTGTTTACTAGCAAACCCTTTTTCCTTGAAGGCTTGAAGTGCTTATTTTTCATTTTTAGACTGTTAGTATATATAAGCACGCAAAATTTTAAATAGTAGTGGGAAAGCAGAAGATATCTTCTGGTATGGAACGGCAAAAAGTATGAACTAACCAAATGATGGAGTTTGAATGAACAGGCTTTTAAATGCATTGAAAGAATAGAGGACCAACCAAAAAATTGAATTTTGTTTGAATTAACCGAAACTATGAATTAACAGAGTGAATCATTGCAAGTCTACTGCACACGTGCTAAGAATGTAAGATGTATGTTTTACAACAGGGGCACACTGCACCAGCTCCAGAGGGTGCCAGACCTGAGCGCCGATGTTCAAGACCTGCTCTCCAAGGGGATCAACAAACCAAAGTGAGATTTCTAATGTGTGTGAGTGTGCTGATTAGATGATTGTGTGCAACCTCTACATTTATGCCTGTATGTGCTACGCATCTCTATCCGCTAATCTGGTAGTGTGCTTACTGGTGGGTTAATTGCCGTCTCATATTTCTGGGTTTGGTTTGTGGCTCTTCGTACTTTGGGTGCATTGGGCTGGCCTTTACTGTGCCCTGACTTGCATTGCAATGGTGGGAACTGGCACACGCTGAGCGTTGCACGCATTGCATTTTCTGACACTGCGTGCATTTGATCTGGCTTTTGCTTGGGTTTTGTATCTTTTTGCACTGCTCGTAAGTTTATTTCAGTGATGTTCTGTACTTGCAAGTTAAGGTGTTGTGAGACTTCCATTGGCTCAAAAATTTGATTTTGAGATTTTGCAGTCACCTTATTGTTGAGAATATTCGTATCTTTCAAAAAGTATGTCATACTTTGGCACTTGTGGTTTAAATTTTTTTTCCTTTTTTTTTTGACACTTTGACAAGAAGTACCGTATTTACTCGCATAATCCTCGCACTTTTTTTGGCGGAAAACGGATGCAAAGTTGGTGGTGCGAGAATTACGCGGAGAAAACCTTCCACGAAAACGTACAGAGTGAACAAGAAAACAAAGTGGCCGCAAATCAGGATTCTCACACCAGCAACTAACAGCAAGCTTTGAGAAGTACTAATTAAAATTTACCTAAGCAATAAAAGCAGAGGTTCAACTCAAGGCGACATTTATTTCAGACACAAAAAGTGCAATCGAATAGTCGAGAATTAAAATACCATACGCAAAGCTTGTGGGCATTGCGGCCGTAGCGGTAGCGTTGGTCGCTCAACAAGAGCCCTCAAAAAATAAGCGTAGGATGTCAGTATTGGGCTGATGGCTATTTAACATAATCGTCCATAGTTTCCTTTCGAAGAAATAAAGTTTACCATCAATCCCAGTCTTAAGCACACGGCAGGCCCAACGCATCTTGGGGGCTTTCAGCTGCCGTCACCAGTAGCGAACACAAAACTCGTTGACTCCAAAGGGCCTACCGGCGGCCTTGTTGTCGTTGTTTAATGCATGATCAGTCACTTTCAACTTGAAAGCAGCCGTGTAGGTTCAGTATTGCCCCATAACGTCACAAGATTACCGACACAACATACAAAACATGCCGCAACGCGCACTTGCAGCTTTGGCTTGGGTTGGCTTGAATTGAATTTTTCTGCAATAATAGTACGCTTGATGCGTAAGAGATGCCCCAGATGGCGTGCACTATCATCATCAACGGCTGGAACGAGCAGACGACATTATTGCGGAAATTTTCGGGGGTGCGATAATTACTCGAGAAAAAAAAAGTCGTATTTTTGTTGGGCGATGTGGGGGGTGCGAGAATTATGTGAGTGCCAGGATTACGAGAGTAAATATGGTATGTGGGTACCCTTACGTAATTTCTGCATTTTTCCGGAAACAACGTTCTTGGAGTTTGTGTACGCTTTTCTCAGAAACTATATAGAGAAGAAACGAACAAAAGTTTTCACATGTGTTGATTCATGGCATCTACATAACTAAAACTAGAATCGAAAGCCTAGGTGTATTTGTATTTTTTTAGTATAAAAAGCTCTTCATAAATGGCAAGTTTCATGCATCAACGAACGTAAGAAAACATAACAGATCTTCTTTTGTTGTATGCTCACGATTTTAGCTTTGCTTCTGTAATGCATTGGGAGCTAGATTTTTGTAATATTGCAGTGTTCTATAATTGGCAGATTCCTACAAAAAGTACATATGCAGAAAAACTAACAAAAAACGCACTTAACACACTTTGAAACTAACTTTGAGCTCCAATAAAACCTGCACATACCATTCAAATGCCTTGCGAATTTTTTATCCATAGCTTTTATTACCACTGCTGTATAGCAAAATTTCGAAAGTCACATTCAAAGTCTCACCCCACCTTAAATGCATGCTGTCGATGATGCATTCATCCTCTTTCTGTGACATGTACGCTGCAGGAAAGGCCATGACGCTGGCGATCACCCTCCAATAACGCCAACGAGGGAAGCGTCACGAAGCGAACTGGACGGGGATGCGTGGAAGCTGTACGACTACATTGCGAGACACTTTGTAGCCACGGTCAGTGTGGTTTCTGTCTTCATTCACACAATCGATTTACCCTATGGGGGGACACATACGCTCAAACCTCGATATAACAAATCCAAATATAACGTAATATCAGTTATAATGAAGGAAATTAAGAATATTGTATATTGCTGATTACAAGTCGACATTTTGTTCATAAAACGGCCTCCGGAAGTTCGGGGGTTATCCCATATGCGAACTCATAAAGTCAACTTGGAATCATAAAGTCGACTTTCCTGAGGGGTCCGACCAACAGTCATCGTCCTTAGATTTACTGCTATTCGACGCATTGATTAGCCGCAGAGGCAATAGACTGGCGAGAAACGCCGCCTCCCAACGCGTGCACGACACTTTCAGAGACATCTTTACGATTTGCCGCGACGATTGGGAGGTGTCAGCAATGGCACGTAGGAGATACAGCATTTTCTCTTGATGTGCCGCCAGCAGCATTACAGTTTTAATGGTAGCGCCACCACATCGGTGCGTCTGTTGAGTGAGATCGGCAACAACGTCGGCACTTGCCACATAAGGGTATGACAGTGCATTTGGCTTGCAAATTAACGCGACACGCATTTATCGCTTGCTAACAATTGGACATACATTTTTTTTGTCTCGAAAAACTCGACAAGCATCTCTCGCTCGCAAGAAACGTGACGATTATCGTTCGTGAGACGTGACATGCGTTCCTCGCATTAGTATACAGCATGCCATAACAGCGCTTGCTGTTAAGTTTCCCGCAAAGCACCCTGGGCATTCCACAGAAAAGCTGGCAGTGCCTTGTGGGCTGGCATCAGTTTGCGGAAAAATCAACCACATGACCAGCCACACTCGCCCACAAGCGTCTTCCCCTCTTTTTGCTCTCACGCCTGTTCGCCACTTCTGCATTTCGCCTCGCTTGCGAACAGTGGTGTGCGCAATTTGCGCAGCTGCTCAATGAACGCCAAGGTGCCCCCGCTACGCCGGCAGCAGTACCGCGCTGCTTTAAGCCGGCAAGTGAACCTCTCCGCAGAGTCGAAAGGCAACGTTGAAGCAGGGCGGAACCTTGATGTATCAAAGAAGTGCGTGAGGGAATGGAGAAAACAAAGGACCAAGATCTTCGCACGCACTGCGACACGTGGTTCTTTTAACACATTTAAGGGGGGACGCGGCACTTCGGGACCGAAAATCAGCCAAAAAATCGAGTTTTCGCGGACCTTCTTTTCGCGTTCCCGACATCATTGCGCACCTATTTACAAAATTTCATAGCCGAATACCATCAACTTTTATCGTTATTCAACTTTAAAAAAACCGAAAACGGGCGTCCTGCCCTTTAAATTGAGGGCGAATAGCACAGGTTTCGGCTCTACGATACGCGGGAACTACGCGCTCGATCGGCGCCATTTTGGTCTTGTTTGAAAGAACGCGTTTTCAGCTGTTTTTTTTTATTCAGTAAGCAACATTGAGCGTTTCCCCGGCTCGAAAAACGGGGCCTCAAAGACGAAGAGCCGCGCTCACTGCCATTGGCTAAACGGCGCACGTGACTGAAATGGCGCTTTCCGGTTGGCTGGAAGCTCGCGGCTTGCGCTTGCATACGCGACCCGACGCCATTTTGAAAGGGTTACCGCTGTGACGCCTCGAAATCGGCAGAGCACTCTGAAGCTTCTGATCGTATCACCATGCCTGGAAACGCAAAAAAGTATCGGACCGTGCACGCATTTGGTCGCAGGAAACGCAAAGGTCGTGGGAGAAAGTCTACGAAGTCATCAGAGCCCTTGGTTGACTCCGACGAACGATGTGTCGACGCTCCGCGGCCGTTCAGCGATGGTGCGACCGAGCGCGTTGCCTCCGACGACGATGACGGTGAAGCGAACTCCGGACGACTACGAATCGACGCCAAGGTGGTGACAAACGCCGAAGTTGAAGAAAATCATGCCCGGGAGAAAGCGACGCTCGACCGGCTTTCATCGGCGCCAGCAACTGCACGGAAAATTGACTTTTTCACCGCGAGTTGTAGCGAGGCAACCGCACAGGACTCGGACCACGCTGCTCCTTATCTGCTTATGCATCTAGATATCCTAAACGCGATAATGGGTGCCTTGTGTTGCAAAGCCTGCCACGGACCGGCTACGATCGTCAGAGGGGATCGGGACTACGAACTTGCCGTGAAAGTGCTAGTGCAGTGTGAAAGGTGCGGCGAGATCGCGAATGAATGGACTTCGCCCCGCGCGAACGGCACGAAAACGTGCAATCCGTTTGAAGTAAATCTTCTCGCTTCGAGGGCGATGGTGGCTACCGGCAACGGCCAAACGAAAATGAACGATATTTTCGCAACAATGGGCATCTCACACCGCGGTATGCACCACAAGACGTTTCAGCGGCATTTGAAGAACACGCTGGCACCCGCTGCAACGCGAGCGGCTGAGTCCGCTATGAGCGAATGTGCGGAAAAGGTTAGAACAATTTATGATGGCTTGTGCTTCGGCCACCGGGGCAATATTGCCGTTAGCTACGACGGCACGTGGAAGACGCGAGGTCATTCTTCCCACATTGGCGTGGGCACAGTTATCGAATTATTTAGTGGCTACGTGTTGGACTACGTGGTTCTTTCCAACTTTTGCCTAGGCTGCGAGGTGGGCCCAAAGCCTAGTAGTGAGGGCTATCAAGAATGGAAGGCTAACCACAAATGCCAAAAAAATACGAACAGCAAAGCGGGGCAAATGGAAGTAAAGGCGGCTCTAATTCTATTTCAGAGGTCGCTTGAACGCCATGGCCTGCGCTACACAACTATGCTGTCTGATGGAGACTCTAGGACATTTTGCACCATACAAGACGCCAAGATGTATGGTTACATTGACGTGCAGAAGGAAGACTGTATTAATCATGTACAGAAACGGATGGGCACCGCATTGAGAAACCTGGTGCAGAAACAAAAGTGCGATGGGAAAAGAGGCCTTGGTGGGAAAGGCAGGCTCACAGGTGAGCTGATCACCAGGCTGAGCACATATTATGGCCGGGCTCTGAAATCGCATGAAGGTGACGTGGGCGAGATGCAAAAGGCTGTGATGGCCACATACCGCCACGTCACCTCCACTGATGAATGCTCAGACCACAGTCTGTGCCCAGCTGGTGAGACTTCATGGTGTCGGCACAATGCCGCAAAAGCAAAGGGTGAGCCCTACCCCAGGCATGCCTACAATCTACCGAAAGACGTGGCAGAGGCATTACTACCGGTTTATACCCGGCTTTCGGAAAGAGCCCTGCTTCAGAGGTGCGAACGCGGCAAAACGCAGAACTCCAACGAGAGCCTACATTCGGTAATCTGGAGTTTGGCCCCCAAGGAGCACCATGCGTCCCTGTTCGCTGTTGAAGCAGCTGTTGCAGAAGCAGTGCTGCGCTTCAACACGGGCAATTTGAATTCCGCAACGGCAATCTTAGGTGAAATGAACATGAATGCGACAAGTACTGGTGCCAGGAGAGCGAGACAAAAAGACCACCGTCGCAGCATTGTCTCCAACAAGAAAAGAACAGCCTCATTGGAACTCCGGAAGCTAGTGAAGAGGAGGCATGAGCACAGAATGCATTCAGACTATGCTTCTGGTGCGTTTTGAGGTTGTCTTGTTGCATCTTCTGCAATAAAAATGTGTGCCCACGTTTTTTCTCGATTTCTCAAAACGACAATTTTCATGTGCTTCCCATTATGCCGGAGCAATATCTCTTGTTCTATCTGGGTAATCATTACGATTTCTTTTTTGTTTCGAAGATAAATGCAGGGGATGTGTCGTAAAGTAAGTTTTATTGTAATAATTTTTTGAGAAAATTCTCTAAATGGATCTTTTGTTTCAAGTGTAGATGGGGAAATTTTTCATGTCATATTCAACATCCCACAACTTTGCTTCGAAATAGCCCAGAACAATGATTTATACTTTATTGCACACTGTGAACATACCGAATTGGTTCTATAGGTTGCACATCAATATACAAGTTACAGTTAATTAGCTAATTAGGCCTTAATTGAAAAAGTCGCAGTTCATTATATCTTTAAAACTAATTGTCACAGCAAAAAAAGAATTAGATTTTTGAAATCAGCAGTAAAATCTACATAGGCTCTCCAAATTTGACTGAGGTACTCGCAAAAATAAAAGAGTTTTCGGAAGGTGTAGCATCCCCCCTTAAGTCTGGACGATACCTTGCCGTTGAGGAGGTAGTTCTAAATTGGGTTCATGACCAGAGAAGCAAAAGCCTGTGTGTTTGCTACGATGATTTTGAAGCAAAAGCGTGTACTGTCACGAAGGATATGTGCGTCTCGCTAATGGAGTTTGAAGTATCAGAAAAAGGGCTCACAAACTTTATGAAACAGAACGACCTGAGCCTAAGACAACGCACAACTGGATGCCACAGGTTGCCCAAAGCCTACAAAGAAAAATGGAACGCATTTTGTCACTACGTGAGTCACCTAAAGGCAAAGCATTCATCCCTGTTAGTGATGCTTAATATGGACTGCCAACAGACATGGTCCGCACGGCGTTTCCCACGTGTGGCATCCCAGTACCACCAGCCGCCCTTCCGACGGCGAGCAGCAGCAATGGCTCACACGATGGCAATGCCCGTGACTGCTGCATCTTTCTCTCAAGCGATGACGAGGTTGAGCGATGTTGCACGGCCAAATACATGTTTCTTTGCATCATTCCCTCTTCTGAAAAGCTTACTGGTGTGCTATGGCCGCAGCACGAAGCTGTGTTTGGAGTCAACTTTTTCTCTTTTTTTTTGCCTAGATGGCGTTGCAAGTGGGGGATTTTATTATAATATTGGAGTCGACTTATAATCAGCAATATACTATAGTCTTGCCATAGATGTAGTGTTAAGAATACATATTTGTAATGAATTTTCGGATATAGCAAAGTTGTTTTTGTGTAAAGTGTTACTTTGTTATAGTGAGGTTTGAGTGTAGTGTCCTGTCTTTACATCAGTTTGTACTCACAAAACAGGGGCAACTAGAAAAAGAGCAATGAATTTAATGTCACTTGACAGGCCTTCCCATCCTTACATGTCAGCAGTCGGCACAAAGCAGAAACAAGCACCGCATAAAAATTTCGTACAAGGCCCTATGCATTTACAAAAAGATAAAACTGGTACAACAGCATATGTATCCTAATAAGCAACAGTACTATAATAACACAGATTCATACAATGTATCAAGATCTCGAAACACCAGTTATTACGGTAACATGGATTGTTGAATAATACAATCCCAGTTTGTGTTTACAAACTGGAATGAAGACGTGATTGATTTATTGCATTGTTCATTGATTGATAATGTGAAGCACTATTTAAGGTAATTTGGCGCCTACCTTCATATTCAGTTATATGACTTGAATGCTTGGTGTCATTGGGTTGTATAAAATACTGATGGTATTGATAAACATAGCTCTGCATTTGGAAATGTAACTTCAGAATGTTTGACATCATAATGCATGTCGTGAATGTATGAAATAAAACACAGCAAGCATCTGGAGCATGTCACGTCAGGTGTTCCTTGACCAAGTGATATCATAGCATCAAGCTAAGACACTTTTTTTTTTGTCATTAGAGCTGTGTGAATAGCAAAATTCTGGGTGCAAAATGAGTTTGAATGTTGTTGTGTGAGTGGGAATCTAATAGAATATTTCTCAAATATTTTCGAATAATTTGAAGCATTGTAGAAAAAGAAGTGTTAGAGGATTCCCAAGCATATTTTTATGAGATAGCAAATGTTTCTTTGGCTAGGTTGATGAAGTGCTGGTGGGGTGGTGCTATTTAGTTGATTTATCAAGAATGGGGCACTGCAGAGACCGGGTTTCATATGTGTAAATGATTTGGTGCAATGAAAGGGCTGCAGAAAACACTTTACACACGAAAGGCAAAGATTGTATTTTCTCAGCCTCTCCGTCTCTTTCAACTTCTGTGGAAGCCTGAAGTTCGAAATGTGCCTCGTAGACATTAATATATCTGAAATTTGGGATGCTAAAAATCTTTGACATCTAATTTTTAGAACTTTCTATCCAAATTTCAGGTCCAAAACTGTGTTGAGCCCCCACCCCTGCCGCACATAATGTCACAGTGTTGCAACCAGCGTATTCTTGAGTCTATACATTTGTGATCCTGGCAGAGCCTGAAAGGCAGCTTTGCCACAATAGGATAGTGTGATTAGGGGGATGCGTAATAAAATCTGAAACGGCCACGGCCAATCGTACGTTGACTCTCTGTTTCTGGAAACTTCGAATAGCAAAATTCCAGTGCAAGTCAAATCGAATAGCAAGCTTTATTAGAAAAATATTTCAAATTTTGAATATTTGCACACCCTAGTCATTAACATAGATAATCTTTCACATATGTTTTCAGACAGTGGTAGAAGGGTTTGGAGTGTAGAATCGAATTAGTATATACGCGAAATGTTAGTTGAAGTTGGAAAGCAAACCACTTGATGTGTTATGTCACCGCCAGATGGTGGCGACGACAAAGACCCTGGTATGACGTGATGGTGTTGCTTGACCAGAACTGTGTCCTATGACAGTGTCACATTATATGCTAAGCTTCGAGAGACTGCAGGATTGAGTTGAGCTAGATTGAACTGTAGTAACAGTTTGGATTTGTTGCCTATTCCTTCTGCTTGTGCCGTCTTTTGTATAGTTCAAGCTTACTAAGGCATTTCACTGCTGAATGTTGTATTGCAGCTTTGTTTGCAAAATTTGATGGAGATGTACTTCAAGAACCCTTGCGTCCTGCACTGTAAGTGTATATCTTGGTGTCCATCTCGCTGCACGAACACCACGTATTGAAAATTCATTGTGAACGCTTCCTTCACCTAACCACAGCCTTTCTCCTGGTCGGTTTGTTGCTTTGGGACATTGAACATGATCGCTCAATCCAGTCGGTTATGTTCACATGGCAGTCAGACTTCTCGTCTGCCAATCTTTGACAATTGATCGGTTCTCGTTCGCTTCGCTTCAACTCCAGGTGAGCGAAGACATGAAGTACCTGCAAACCACAGCGTCGTTCACGGTTGGCGAGGAGCACTTCAGCCTGACGGGCAAGAGCGTCATCAACCCGGGTTTCACCAAGTTCATGTCGTGGCAGGCGGTTGCTCCCGAGGAGGCCCTACCACAGCTGAAGGCCGGCACCGTGGTCCCCATCGTACAGGTACGGAGCAGAATTAAGCCATGTCGCGGCACATGAATGCATTTTTGGAAACCGCCAACTGTTCTTTAACGCCTCATCTCGGGGGGGCCATCCCTAGAAAGATTATTATTCACTTTACTTGAATACCTTAAAGAGCTCGGTTAAGGGGTATCATGTAATGGGCTGGTTAACAAATGTGGGTTACAGAGAGTTGACTTCATGAGGAACAATATGCAATTATGTTGTCTGCAAGAGTTGAACACAATATGCATTGTACAGGTTTTCTGAACTGGAATAAAGGTCTAAGAAAACAGGTTGGTGCTGGATACATGGGAGCCGCATTTTTCACAAGTCATACTTGAGGTGCTGATCATACTTGACGTGCTTGTTTTGAAAGGATTGCTCAGAGAGTTTTTAAAGGATTAGTGTCTAACCGTATCAAAACTAGCCTGCCAAAAATGACAAGGTGACTTTACCAGTGACAGGTCCATCTATCAAAACATGGGCTTGCCTGTCATTTACCTATATTCCTTTTCAGATATACACTCAATCACATAATGAACACGGATACAACAAAATACTGGTTATAATAAAGTAAGTGAAAAATAGCCTTTCAATAGATGCAATGGTAGCAATAACCTTTGTAATAAATTTTTGTAACTTTGTTAAAATGAGGTATGAGTGTAAGGATTTCATCCGATGGTCCCACCTGTACTATAGATTGAGATACACTTGGTTGTTGGAGAGAGTGAGAACGCTTGGAGATAGAGAAGGCTAGAAAATTTCGTGAAGAAAGGTTGCCACACTTAAAAGATTTAAGAACCATTGTTTAAATGCTTCTTCGAGGTTTTTCTTCTTTTTTTTTTTCAGACTAAGTTGGCCGAACAGAAGACAAACCCGCCAGATTACCTGACAGAATCGGAACTCATTTCGCTGATGGACAAGCACGGAATCGGAACGGATGCATCGATTCCGGTTCACATCAACAACATCTGCCAGCGGAACTACGTCACCGTTGGCTCCGGCCGACGGCTCATTCCCACCAATCTGGGCATCGTTCTTGTGCATGGATACCAAAAGGTTTGTTCACACAAACTTAAAGCTATTATCTTTGCAAAGCGAATTTGTTGCCCTTGATCAACAAAGGCACTATAAATCACCTTTTTTTTTTCAGTCTCAATGGATGATTTAAAATGGGTAACTCAATATCTTAACAAAATAATTAGTTTTAAAAGGTCATATTTTATTTGAGAATATCTGCTGGTAGTGATATTTAGAGGGACACTAAAGTCAAACAACAATTTACGTTAGAGTTAACGCTCAATGTATGACAACATCTAAAACGACAATATTATCAACAGCAGTGCCCTACTTACCGTAATTACTCGAATCTAACGTACACTTTTTTCCGGTTAAGCGAATTCATAAATTGCATGCGCGTTAAAACCGAGTACAAAAAAAAATGTGGTCATTCTATTGCCATCGGCATTTCAAAAATGGCCGCCCCCTACGTTCGTCGGCATGGCGCGTCAGCTATTTCTGTCATTGTGTTTCCTATGTGCGGCACTTCGTACGTGTGCTGAGGAGTTCATAATCTTGTAGTGCATTAACATCGAAGGCATGGAAGGGCCGACTCTAAGACTCGACGAGTGCACCACAATGCCGCTTTTAAAAGAAAAATGATCGCTTGTGCGGAAACAGACAGAAATCGGGCCGCATCGCGGTCGTTCGGAGTTCCCGAAACGTGCGTGCGGGACTGGCGGAAATAAAAGCGGAAGATTGTCAACAGCAAAGAATCACGCAAAGGCTTCAGTGGACCACAGCAGGGTCGGTTTCCGCAAATTGAAGAGCTGCTCGTCAAGTATGTGCTTGAGCAGCGAGCGGCACAGCGGCCCATGACGACAGAACTGTTCCAAGTGCGGGCTATGCAATTAGTCTTAGACAAAGGTCTAACGCGGAGCCAGTTCAAAGGGAGCAGGTGCTGGCTAACTAACTTTATGAAGAGAAAAGGCTTTTCCCTCCGAAGGCAAACGGGCATATGCCGAAAGTTGCCGGAAGAGTACGAAAAAAGGCTTCACAGTTTTCAGAGGTTCGTAGTAAACTTGCGGCACAACAATGGCTACCTGCTTGGGCAAATCGGGAATGCCGATCAGATGCCTCTTTAGTTCGACATGCCTGGCACCACAACCGTCGAGAAAAAGGGGACGAAGCAAGTTGGCGGGCTGACATCGGACCACGAAGAAACTAGAGTGATGGCAATGCTCTATTGCACGTCAGATGGGCACAAGCTTCCCCCGTACTTAATATTTGAAACGGAAGACGCTCCCGAAAGGAGTCGGTTTCCCGTGTGGTGTGACCGTGCGGGCCAATGAGAAAGGTTGGATGACGACTGACCTGGTCATCGATTGGATCCATCACGTCTGGCGGTTTGGACCTGCGAGCGATGCTCGCGCTCGTTGCGTTCAGGTGCCATCTGGACCGGCGGAACAAAGACAAGCTCGCTGCGTGCAATACGGACCTTGTAGTCATACTTGGTGTCATAACGTCACAATTTCAACCGCTAGATGTCTGCCTGAACCACAGACAAGGTCGTGGCCTGAACAAGCCGGTGAAGGACAAGATTCGGGCGCTTTACACGGACTGGCTTACCAATGGACGACATGATGTCACGCCAGGCAACAGGATGAAGCGCGCCTCTCTGCAAGACTTCGCTGCGTGGGTGAAGCACGCGTGGTGTGCAATACCATCAGCCATGGCCATCAAGGAATTCAAGAAATGTGGCATCTCGAATGCCATGGACAGTACCGAGGATGAGAGGCTTTGGGCCGTTAACAGCGATAAGGAGTTGTCCGACAGTGACGAGGACTGACCTTATTACGCGAATCGTAACGCTGCCGTAGTGGTCACAGTTATGGCCGCAGGGCCGGCTGTTTTACTTTGTGTTTTATCTTTCGAAACTTCGGTGCATCAAAGCCCGAATACTTGTTCTCAATGTGCGAAGGTTGACACCTACGAGCTTTTTTTTTCTTTCCTCTTCCGTCGCGGAAACTGGGTGGGAGTTACAATCGATGTCTTTTTTTTTCGTCATAGAAACCGGGTGCGCGTTACAACCGAGGGGGTCGGTAGAGTGGAGTAAATAAGTAAATACGGTACCGAGAAATCGAGTTAAATGCACAAGAACACATGCGCCGCAATAAGACATTCTCAAAATGATCCCGATGACATCAGCCGGACCACCTACAATTAATAACTAGTAATCGATCTAGCTGCACTAAATAAAGAACCTTCCATGCATCAAGAGATGCAATAAAATGCTGCCTGTTCATTTCTGTTTGATTTATGGAAAGAAAAATAACCGCCAGACGTTACTATGTGAAATGGCACGAGTGATTCGATAATTCAATTTTCGCGTAGTTACGCTGAACAGGTGGTACCATCTAGCAGGGGGCTGTTGAATCAAAGAACGTCTGCAATCTCGCAGCCAATGGTGAGAAAGTTATCAACGGCCGTTGTTGCTGCTGTGGCTTCCCCTGCTTTCAGTTTGCTGCTACTGGCGCAGTAAAAGCAGTGCAACGTTGTGCACAGCAAGAGTGATGTGAGTTGGTCCGGACAGTTCGCGTCTTGAGGCGAGTAATTTGAAGCGCACTTACCCCATGCGGACCACTAAAACATGATTTCATGTCAAAATACGCCCTTCCTTGGCACAAAAGTAACGCTACAGGGCTTTGTGGACTGTTATTTAAACAATCAATTTCGACTTGATAGTTGCCTTTAGTGTCCTTTTAAGATCAATTAAGTGAAAGATAAGCATGATTAGATGAATCGTTCGGACCTAATTGACGTTTATGAAGTGCAACTTTTGCACTTTTTGCTTGGCCAACACATGATTTAGGAAAGCAGATATTTTTCTTGTCACGTCTTCCAAAACTGCTTGCCTTTTTTTAGTTTTCTTGATATCACATGTCCTTTATGTTCCATTGCATTTCTTCAGTAAATGTGATTTGTAAGTCGGCGATTTGTTTTCGTTTTCCTTCTGTTCGTGTCTTTTTTGTGCTGTAAACCATGATGGGATGCACCAGTTTCGACAAGAGGAATGTTTGGGCTTGAAACATCTAAAGCTCCCTAATCTCTTGCGTCACACGCATCTTTTCCAGATTGATCAAGACCTGATTCTGCCGACCATGCGAGCGGCCGTCGAGCAGCAGCTCAACCTTATTGCCGTGGGCAAGGCCGACTACGACGCCATCCTGAGCCACACTCTGACCGTGTTCCAGCTCAAGTTCTGCTACTTTGTCACCAGCATTATGCAGATGGACGAGCTCTTCGAAGTCACCTTCACGCCGCTCTCGGACAGTGGAAAGCCTTTGTCAAGGTCAGCCTTGCTGTGCTATATCTCGCGTGGTCAAGGCATCAGCGATTACTGGCTATACTTTTGCTCTTGTATGCGCAGTAGACTCATATTACAAGCACCAAACTAAGCTTTTGCAATTATTTGAATGCTTTGAATATTCGAACGAATAGTAGGGTAATTGAATTCACTTTGATTCGAATTTAAATTATTGAAAATTTCAAAGTATTCGCAATGAACGAATATGTGTATTAAATCGCATGTAGACACTTGTAAAGGCTGTTTCACTGTAGTGTAGAGGTGCTAAACCGTGAACGCTTCTGTCCAGGAGAAATCCGCTCTGCCTCACTTCAAATTCAAAGGGGCCCTGCAACACTTTTTAAGCATGGTCACAAAGCGCTGCCAATCGGAGGTCGAGGGTGCCGAGAACACACAAGCCAAATATCATAGCGCAGCGCGTGGCGTGTAATTCACAATTAATTCTCAAAGTCAGCTAAAAATTGCTCTCTTCTCAGTGCAAATGATGCTACAAGCTCAAAAATCACTTCACACAGACATTGGCTGGTTTGAGCATGGCGCGCTTGGTCGTTACTGGAACGGCCGAGAGAGGCCGCCACTTGTACGTGCGCTATCACACTGAAAAGCCGCGTATTCGAGACGTGTGTGACGTATTTTCTTTCATCATGCCATCCCTGCCTGCTTAGGTTCCAGCTCTTTTGTCGGGACGAGAGAGGAGAGAATTCGATTGCAGCATGTGCCAAATCTTTGAAACTCCGCTGATGCACTATGGACTAAAATTTTTGCACCAATGCATTAGTGAGGCAATAAGATTATTTAGTGAATCCATTTCATGGCTACTTGAAACAGTGTTGCAAGGCTTCTTTAAATAAACATTATATGCTTAGATTGATTCATAATTTTTCATGTTTAAAATCTTGTTATGGGGGCTTATATGCTCTAAGTAAAATAAAATTTTAAAATGCTACATATTTTACATGTTATCACTCGCATTGTACTGAAAGTCAGATCCTGTCACTACTCAGTTTTTTCGACTTGCTTTGAAGAAGAAAAAGGCATTTGCCTAGAGGCTTTATTTCACATAGAAAAACATATTTTGCAGTTAGTTAGGTCATGATAAATACGCTCATTTTTCTTTACATATCATGTATACTATTGGAATTCGATTCAAAATTATTTGACCAAAATCGCTATTTGCTTCGAATTCGTGTGCAACCTAAAGTTCACTATTTGCACAAGCCTACATGAAACCTATCATATCAAAGGCTGTTGTTTCGTTTAAGTAGCAGTCCCCTTTACCAGACTTTCATTCACTGATATAGCGTTTTACAGATTTTTGCTTCTTGATAGAACTGATAAAACGGTTCACCGATATTTTCTGAGCATGCACTGTAGTAGGCTTGCGAATGCGTTCAGCAGATTCTAGCAAGGCAGTGAAAAAGGTATGAAAGGGATAAATAATAAGTACCCATTTGTAGTATGAAGCAGCTAGAAGATTCCCAGAAAAGAGAGCTTCTTCTTGAATAAAAATTCGTCGTGGTCCAGAAATCAAACCCTGTCAGTCTACCAATTGAGCTAACCAGGATAGTAGCAGTCGGCAGCATGAGGGTGAGTTAACGACTTAAAGCATATGAACACAATATTCAAGATGAGGTTTGTGGCAATACAGCCAAACCTGTTACAAAAATATTTCTTTTTCTTCATATACTTGATTACAAGTCAAGAGTAGTGCTTCTTTTCACTGCCAAAGGACCCCCCCCCTTTAACCAACGATGCTGCCGTGACATGTGACATCATGACCAACCATTTTTGACTAACAAGAGGACAAGAACAAGAGGCACAAGACAACAACAACATCATGACCAACAAGAGGAATCACAAATTGCATAAAAGCATGTCACAAGGTAGCCGTGACTTTACGTTGATGCAGCGACATCATTGGCTGGAGAAGGATCTCTTAAAGGACGCCAAAAATTCACACTGCTCCTGACTTCTAAACAGGCATAGTAGGCAGTCATACTAGAGTGTGTAGACACCCCCCACCCCCCCCCCCCCCTTTACACTGAAAGCTTTCCGAGCCAAAATTTTCTCTACACTGCCTTTGGTATCAAAGGCAGTGGAAGCTTTCATCCTTCGCACTTCATGTGGTTTTTCACAGTCTCTATGGTTGGCCTACCTCTGACCAGGCGATGATGTCACATGACGACATCATGTGTCGCGTGTAACGTCATGACAACATCATAATCTTTGGCTGCCTCCGTTGTAACGATGATGGTTTCATTATTCGTATGAACGATGATTTTTTTACATTACTGGTGTTGACGCCAACAGTGCTGGTGGTCACTTTTCACAATTGATGAGGCGCCTTGAGCTTTCATCTTCAAGTAGGGAAAAAAAAGTCACAGCTTTGCTGCAGAGGCGGAGCAATGAATGCAATATCAAGAAAATGGAAGGTCACACGCCGAATGGCAAGCAGATCAAAACATGCCCCGCCTTTCTCACGCACAAATGACGCACGGAACATACTCACAGGTACAGATGAACACCAGTAAGCATCTCAGTTGTTACTTCGCTGTGTCTGAATCTGAAAAGCGCGTCCTTTTTGCAAGTGGAGACTGTGCAACGATTACATTGACCTTTGTGCTCCCGGTAACTACAACAGAAACGTTCTAGTGAGAGCCCAGCCAGCCAAGACGTACGATTGTCTCTACCGCGAGATAAGGGCGCATGAGCCAGCGTCCACCTTCTCAACTCTGAGGGGCAAAGTACGCGTGGGAGATGAGAACGTGCACCACCACACGTTCATTGCGCCATCTTGCTGGCAATGCTGAAAACACGACAGTTTCCCCCTGAGATACTCATCACCAGCGGTAAACGGTAGATATATATAGCTTGCCGTTTGAACGTTGAAAGACGTGCTCCTTGGTGGCTCAGTTCTTAACGCCTCACATTCACGACTCAGAAGTTCCGTGTTCGATTCCGCGCGCTAAGATCTTTCTCAGGGTTTTTTTTTTTTCTTGCATTTTAATTATATATATATAGATGTGTATACATATACGATGAGTGACGCTGACGGCGGCAACAAAATCTAGCGAAGAGTGTCCATATAATTGCCATCGCAATAAATGTTTCATTTGTGTTGTTTCATCATAGATGCGGGAAGTGCCGGCGATACCTGAAGCTGGTGGCCAGTAAGCCAAGCCGGCTGCATTGTGTGCAATGCAATGACACCCACAGCATACCGCAGAACGGCAGCGTGCGAACGTACCGGGAGCTGAAGTGCCCCCTCGATGACTTCGAGCTGCTGCAGTGGTACGGCGGCACAAAAGGAAAGGTGGGTGAGACTCGCTCATTGCTCTTGGTGCACGCTACCGTTTTCTAATCATATCTAACTGTCTGCATTGGCAAGTTTACTTTGGTGCACTGGCTGTTGAAGCATGCTTTCGTTAAGACCATCGTATGAGGAGTTCGAAGATGCATTTGGTTAGACAAAGCAAACATGAGTTTGAGAAATCAAAGAACTCCTACGGAATAGCACACAAATGGCATTTTCAGATGGGTACTGACATTTTTTACTTTTCTTGTCAATGAAACTTCGGGGCCTCAGAAGGGCAGAAAATATGTTGTCAATTTCAAGTGCTATGAATGATTTACTACATTAGAAGCTTTTGTAAAGCTACCTTCAGTTGTGTTACCACGGTTAATATTGTATCGGGGTGTCGTTGCATGGAAAAGGATCGCTTCAGAGCCACACATTGTGGCTTTTCAGTGGGTTGCTCAATTGCCCCTTATTGCAAGAACGGATGTGAGTGGTGTAACAGAGAACCGAGAAATTCGATTGGGTGTTGCAATACAATAGTGTGCAGCTCCTATGTGATGGCCTTGTCACTCATCACATCACATCAGAGTAGCACCACAGAATGTGAACTATTAACTGAATTCAAGAGAGCTGTTGATGTCAAATTATTCAATGTACTTCGATGCTTGTCAGTGCGCTTTCTTATTGTTTTTCAAATGCGCTGTTGGTCTAGTGGTGCAGTGTCTGCTGCCACTGTGGCAGGTATCGAATTCAGTTTAAAGTGCTGCTGGGCAGGCACCAGCTTTTGTGGTTGGGAGAGGGGTACCCTATCCTAAAGCTAAGTGGTGTGGGTACTGCCTCACGAAGGTGGCTTTTCTTTCACACTCCTATCTTTTATTCCTCAGACCGCCCAGAACACTGTCACAGAAATTAGTTTTTCTTTCCCACTTTGAACCGCTATCTATTTTGCAGGTTCCCGGCAAAAATAAATGCTTTTCCTAACTTCAAACAACTATTGACTCAAACAAAAACATCGCGGTGCTTGCTTAACCGAAAAGTAATATGAGCTTAGGGCAACTATTTTTTTTTTGCAGTGCCACTATGTTATAACAAGGTTAAAATGAAAACTGCTTGTGGATTCAAACACAACACCGAAACTTTGAGGATAAAGATTGGTACGTGCAATTTTCAACGTAGCTGTATCGTGTCATCTGACTAATCTGACTGCTGAAGGTATGTATCATTGGCTCTGATGTAATTGATGAGTATGCCGAGATGACAGGAACTGAAAGTGGTAGAAATGAAAGTATGCACATTTCAGGTTACAATCGTTTTGTTTTGGCCCATGGGCACTGCAGATTTACAGACGGCGTAAAATTTTATCTCTACTGTTCCTGTAGTGCTGATATTTAACACGGTTCGAAAGAACGAACAAAGACGAGCGCTAACTTTTGGCAACATTTACTTCAGAGGTCATAAACATACAGTATTTGCACGAGTTGCAAGAAGCAAACTAACAAAAGACTTCCAACACCATCCAAGAGGCATGCACGTCATGTGCAAACAACTTACAGTTTCGGTAGGTTGTTTGGGTACGGCAATATGTGCCTCTTGAATAGTATTTCGATTGTTTTTTTGCATTTTGAGAGCCCAAACAAAACGTTGGTAAATGTTGACGCTTGTCTTCATCTCTTTTCTGTTCTGCATCAAATATTTGTGCTACACGAACAGTTACGCATTACTGGCAATCATGCACTCTCGTCAACGCTATCTCACTTGCACGATCATGGCAGCACATCTTGTTAAGAACTGGTCACGCATTCTCGCTTTCCTCGGCTTCCCCTGCTCTCACTATTCAGAGCTTCATCTTCTGCCCCTACTGCTACAACCACCCGCCATTCCGAGACACTGGCCGCCAGATTGGCTGCAACTCCTGCACGCACCCCACCTGCCCGCACTCCATGATGGCTAACGGCATCTCAGTCTGTCCCGAATGCACGTCTGGCGTGTTGGTGCTGGACCCAGCGTCGGCTCCCAAGTGGAAGATAGGCTGCAACAGGTGGGTTGTCTCTTGCTGCTGCTGCTGTGGCCTTTCTTTGCTTGTCTGTCAGTGTGCATGTGTGTGTGCGTGCAGACTTACTGTTAACACTGCAAAGTGCGCTCTTGTTAGATGACACAAAGCAAGTCAGTTCTTTAGTGATTGTTACATGGCTTTCTTATATAGCATTCAATAGCACCGTGGCCATTTATGGCCCTAGAGAACTAAAAGTAGCGTGAGATGAAAAGAACAGTGGGATCAGTGACAGTAAGTAAGCATGAGTTGTAAAGGTGCAGGGGAACCTTAATCGTGTGCACTAAGTACAATTAAGATGTAGATGTGTGCCACTGTGCATGAGCCTCATTTGTGTTCTTCACGGTCTTTCAAAACTGTCTCTCAGTTTCAGCGAGGGGGTCAGCAGAAGTTTCACCACCTCGGTTGATAATAATACTTGTCGAGAGTGTGGCGTCCCAAAATTGTGATACGATTATGAGAAACAGTAGTGGAGGACTCCGGACACTTCGAGCACCTGAGGTTCCTAAACGCTCATTTCAATGTACGTACACGAGCCTCTAGCATTTCATCTCAGTCGATGAAAGTGGACGCACGAGATAATCTACTTACAAAATCCTGTATATTGTTTATTGTAGTGTCTTTGTAGTTCTTTCATAAAACTTTTTGTATGGAGCAGGGACGTTGGTGGTGCACATGTGCTGAAAGATGCATAAAAGTAAACAGTGTTATCGAACTTGAACTGCATTTGGGCAGGCATTGCACTGCCTCATAGGTAAGAGATGACATGCATTTTTAATTGGTAATATATTGGGTTTTATGTCTTAAAACCATAAAATGATTATGAGAGACACCGTATAGGAAGGCTCCAAAAGTTTTGACCATCTGGTTTTCTTTAGCGTGCACTGACATCGCACAGTCCGTGGGCCGAAACCACTTTGCTTTCATTAAACTGCGACCGCCACGGCCGGGATTGAAGCTGCGACCTTTGGGTCAGCTGCTGAGCTTTGTAACTGCTGTTCCACTCAGGCGAACTGCATTTCAAAGTGTTGGCATCTCTCTATGTGTATCAGCATGAAGGTAATTAGTGTTTGCCACTGGAAAAGGCCATCCTGCAGTGAATATTGTACTACTATCAAGATGCCAATGACGTTGGTGTTTACGCGTGATTCTTGCGCGCAATCTCGTCTCTTCTTGCTGCGCAGGTGCGACGTGATCGTCCAGCTTTGCGAGGATGCCCGGAAAGTGTGCGTGGAAGACGAGCCGTGTGATGAATGTGGCAGCCAGTTGGTCAGCGTGGAGTACAAGCTTGTAAGTTAAAAAATCTGTGCTACCAAGAATGATCCTTTCTCTAGTCTTAACTAGCGTCGTATGAAAAGGGTCCCTGAGCAGTTTTCTAAGTACACTCAAGCCTCATAATAATGAAGTTGCATTTTATACATAAAGGACTTTGTTATGTCCAAGAATTTGTTGTAAAGGTATATTCCTAACACTATTTTGCGAGACTATTTGTCACTTACTTCGGTATACCCATATTTCGTTATATACGTGTTTGTTATATTGAGTCAAGTGAGTAGTAATCAGATTTTACCGTATATACTCGTGTAAGGGCCGCCCTCGTGTAAGGGCCGCACCCCAACTTTGAAAGCGGATATTTCGAAAAAAAAAAACAAAAGTTCAAAATGTCCCGCCAGAAAAGTGTAGTTAGTTCATTTACAGCCAGATGGCGCTGCACGCTTTTCCGCTTTTATTCTACTTCCGCCGACGCGCCGACCACGCTGTTGACAGCGCGCCGCCATATTTGCCTTGTGCGGCCTCTTTGTTGGCATCGTTCCTAGCATCGTGTCGATACGTTGGCAGCGCGACTTCAGATCGGTGTCGTCGGTGTCACTTTGTTGGTTGTAGTGAACCCTGCAGAAGCCAGCGCACGTGACGGACGATGGGCCGGCATCTGAGATCATTCACTGCAGCATTTAAGCTGCAAGTGATTGACTATGCCGAGGAGCACGGGAAGCGGGAAGCTGGACGAAAGTACGACGTCGATGAGAAGCGCGTGCGTTACTGGATGAATCAGAAAGATGCCCTCGCCGCTACTAACAGGAGCCGAAAGGCGTTTCGCGGGAAAAAGTGCAAGTACCCGCAACTCGAAAGCGAGCTCGTCAACTACGTCGTCGACACACGAAGGGACGGCTACGCCGTATCGACTGACATGATACGCGTCAAAGCCCTCAGCATCGCTCGCCACATGGAAATACCCCCGGCACAATTCAAGGCAAGTCGGGGCTGGGCTACGCGGTTTATGAACCGTAACCAGCTTTCTATTCGGCGCCGAACGACGATTTGCCAAAAACTGCCGCGCGAGTACGAAGACCACGTCATTAAGTTTCATCGCTTCGTGAATGCTCTCAGGAGGGAGCATGAATACGACCTGTCCCAAATTGGGAATGCGGACCAGACACCTGTGTGGTTCGATGCACCGGAAAGCACCACAGTGGATTTAAAAGGTGCGAAAAGTGTGTCTGTGCGCACGACTGGTGCAGAACGCCAAAGGTGCACTGTGATGTTGTGCATCACGGCAGACGGCAGGAGGCTTCCGCCGTACGTCGTATTTAAAAGGAAGACTCTCCCAAAAGAGAAGTTCCCTCAGGGAATCGTCGTACGTGCGCAAGAGAAGGGCTGGATGTCCGAGGAACTGGTCGTTGACTGGATTAAGACCGTCTGGGCAAACAGACCTGGAGGGCTGTTACAACGGAAAGCCCTCCTTGTTTTGGACAGCTTTAGGGGCCACTTGACCGACCGCGTCAAGAACCGAGTTGCCGCAACTCGTACGGACTTGGCCGTCATTCCCGGTGGCCTGACGAGTGTGCTGCAGCCGCTCGACGTATGCGTCAACAGACCATTCAAAGTGGAATTTCGCCGATGTTACTCTGAATGGATGGCTGGAGGCGTCCACGAGAAGACCCCTACAGGACGGCTGAAGCGGGCGTCGCTCCAACAGGTGTGTGAATGGATTTTGAATGCGTGGCGTGCCATGTCAGTAGAAGTAGTTGCTAAAAGCTTCAAGGTAACGGGAATTTCGAACTCCATGAACGGCACCGAAGATGACCGTCTCTGGGAAGACGCGGACGCCGAGGCGAGCTCCTCCGAGAACGAGGACAGCGAAATGGAATCCGAATAAAAACATTTCTGGCATGTCATTTGTGACTCTTGCACTCTGCTACTGTTGCATAAACAGTACAGACCTTTGGCCTGTACTGCCTGTACTAAATCGGCCTGATTCGTGTAAGGGCCGCACCTAGCAAAATTTTCGAAAAAAAAAGTGCGGCCCTTACACGAGTATATACGGTATTGTTCCATTAATCGATTGCCGCAAAAAATTTTTATCCGTCAGGAATAAACAGAGTTGCGGAAGCTGGTTGAAAAGTTTAAGCGCATTATTTCTTCTTTTCTGCTGAGAGGTGCACTAGAAGCTGCACAAAAGGATGACAGAGGGGAAAGAGGTTACATCAACTAGCGTCGTGAAGCACGTTTGCTCACTTCAGGTCGTTTGCTCACTTCACGAAAGAACATAATAAGCTCTTAAAATAGGCGGCGAATTCCTGTAATTGCGCTTGTAGTTGTCTGGTTGAAAAATCGTTTGTGGTGACCACTATAGGAGCCAATAAACTTTCATAACGAGGTCAATCAATGATTACTTGTACAAGTGCTTTGGAACCCTTTTAAAACATGTAATGTAAATCAAAGCTCAGGTCTTTAAATGCCTGCGCAAGTCTCCAAAAGCAACGGTACAAAAACGTAGTCATTGCGTCGAATGTAATGTACTGTCAGACTAGCCAAGCTGAGACGTTTGTACACCATTACGTTTTAATGATGTCTATAGTGTGACCGATGTATATGTACAGCTGAAAATGCTCACTCTTCTTCTGAAGTCTTTGAGGGTTCTGTAAGAAAGCCTGCCAGCTGTCTTTTATCAACAAGCGCAGATGTTCTGGGGCGGTAAATTTTGACATAACCATTTTACGTTTGACCCCTTTCGGAAAGAAATGTTTTTCGTTTTGCCACCCATGCTCCTTTTTTTTGTGTTTCTTGTTGCCGGCCTATCGCACGTGTAGATGATGGCTTGCACATATCGTTGCAGAATGTCTCAAAGTATTCAAGATTATCTTGAGATCATTTCTTAGGCTTGAGCACGCAAGGATGAATAGCTGAGTTGATTCTAAAAGAAACGTGGACACTTGTGATGATGCTCGAATGTTAGACGCCGCATGTATGAATGTCGACTTGCCTTGCCATTGGATCAGTTTTATTGACGGCCGGCTCACTGTTCACATATATGAGTGTACAGCACGCATTGCTTGCTGTAATTTGAGTTTTCATATTCCCGGCCACAAGTGCAGCCAAATAAAGTTCAAATTTAGGCACGTCGTCTCAGCCTTTGTCAATATCACGACCCTGTGACATTATCTACATTTTGATGATGCTTATATTACTCTCCTTTAACCTGAACCAGCTCTGGGAAAAACAGTTTATCATCACTGCTCATACATTGATCACCTGTCTCACTTGCAGGAGAAGACGAAGCTCCCGGGTGCACAGACTGAAGCGGTTGGTTGCATCTTTTGTGACGTGACACTGTCTGGCCTCGTGGAGAGGCACCAAGCACTCAAGCCTAGGAACAACTACCGCCGGGCAGCAGGCGCCAATGCCGGCGGCGGTAGGGGCCGGGGCCGTGGTCGGCGTCGGGGCAAGCCCAAGGACAAGATGGCGCAGCTGGCCGCGTACTTCGTCTGATCACTGTCTGCTCAAAGAAGGAGTGCTTGTTTTTTAGATGAGATCTGATGTAGTTATGCGTGGGCCTTTCCCAATAAACTAGTTTTGTTGTACATACAAACTAATTTGCGAACTGTGCCCTTTATGTTGAGGAGTACCTCGAGACCATGACTGCATCTGCCTTAGAGAAGATGAGAGTGGACTGGTGGCAGCATCAGTGTTGTCATTTCAAGTGGGCCTCGTGGTTTTTCGATTACCTACAGTCTCTAGCAGCCTAGATTTTGAAGCACAATTATAAGCAGATTACCAGGCCGTGGCAGGGAGCCTATCTGCCCCAACGTAAGAGCAATCTCCTACGTGCCAGTTTGTACCCGGAAGGATCTTAAGGTTATTCCCTTCCATTCTAAAACGGTGGGATTGAATCCCCGCCATTGCGGCCGCATTTTTGATGAAGACGAAAATGCTTCAGGTCTGTGTACTTAGATTTATGTGCATGTTAAAGAAACACCAGGTGGTCTAAATTGCCAGAAACCCTCCACTACGGCTTCTCACAATCGTATGTTGGTTTTGTGACGTTAAACCGAAAATAATTATGAATTGATAGAGTACTAATGGTAACCAAATGGCTAGCTGTGTATGTCAACACAAAAGTGTTTTATTTGGAGTCCACCATGGTTCCACTGACGTGTTACCACAACGGATATAATGTTGTAAAATGTAAATTAACGGATACCAAGAAAAAATTTGAAGAGAATGTTTATTTGCCCGAAGTAAAACCTACGACTTCTCGCCCTGCAGCAAGCTACGCGAATTCACTAGGCCACAAAGGGCACATTGGTTGGCGTACTAATGGCCAGCTGTTTATATCCACCATTTATCGTTGGCAGTGATCTGAGCTCGAAGGCCTCGGCATGTCTTCGTTATGACTAGCGTGATGGCGCGACAGGCTCGAAGGGTGCAACTTAAAGATTGTTTCCCCGCGTGTTGCGATGCCCGCGCCTTATCTCAGAAGGGGGCGATTTACGCGTCTTGCGCTCTAACCGCAAGCTTCCGTTGAATTTACCGAGAGCGCTAAGGTCACTTTGCTCACTGCAGCGGCCGCTTTTGCAAGAAAAGCGTGCCGCTCACGCACAAAGAAGTTACCACTGAAAGTAGTTAGTTTGTGCTCTTCCTGTGCACACTTGCATTCATTTCATGCTTCCTCAAATGGTGTTTCAGCAGCGCATTTCGAGGGGAGGTGCGAGTCGAAAAACATAACTTTTTTTTTTCCAAAATTACGTCTTTTTAATTTTTATTTGCCTTCACAAGTATAGTTTCTCTACTTTCACGACAAAAAAAAAAACTGAGCATTTAAATTGAACTTGAAGTAGGTTAAAATCGCTTTCAAAGAACACAAAGTAGCTAGTAAAAACTAAAAGGAGCTAATTTTCTGAAGTACCCTAGAAATTGTAACCTGGCTACTTTCCATTGCATGAGGAGTTCTGTAAAGCCACATACTCAATAACCATGATTGCCAAGCTATGATGATGGAAGAAATAATCTTAAAAACATATTTTTTACCCATAGATGACCTTTAACTTATAGAGGCTGAAAATGCGCTTTTGTCAAGATCCATTTATGGGCAACCTTTTGAGTTTAGACATCGTGTTTCAGGTAGTTCTGATAGCCCTAACAGAATAAAATTTTTCCCACATCGTTCATAATTTGTCAAAGGTGAAATTATCTTCTTTAAAACTTGATATCACCTCTATAGTTATTGCAAACTTAAAATAAACAATTAGTATGGGCTTATGATCCTAGGTGTCTTCACATTACAATTTTTCTTGTTCATTTGAAATGTCTCCTACGCACTCTCTTCATAGTTATTTGCATTGTACAGTTCATTTCGAGCAACATGAGCTATTAATGGCTGAGAACCATAACGCTAAGTGGCGTAAAGAGTTTGTCCAAAACCAACTCAGTTACGCATTGTCATGGCATAAAACTAAAATTGCAAAACTTACTATGAAACTAATTACATAAATGAAATCAGTAAAAAGGCCTATATATACGGCAAAAGTTTCCTTGTCCAAGGCTGCAGAATAACGCTACTTTATTTTTGAATCTGATCTCCCCTTAAGTGTCGAGCTGGGACAGTGGTTATTTCATGCTCATCCTGTGTATGTTCTTTCAGTGTGTTCCTTCTACACGCGCAGTGCACGTTTCGAGCTGTTTTTTTTTTTGCATGACATTACAATTCCTTGCTAAAGTAAGCATTCTTTCGTCCTCGCGGCCAGTAAACGCACAATAAACGCTTAACGTGAAGGCACGTATCACTTCCGTGTTATGCCAATTTTCATATAAGAGATGAATGAGCTTGTTTTTTTTATCTCTAAGCATCTACGAAAAAATATGCTTCACGAAACTATCAGAAGCTTACTATTGTCATAAATGTGCCACTCGGCAACAACTTCCTACCCAGCGCTTTAAACCGCCAGAAGAACAACCGGCGTGTTTTACCCAGTCAGCGATAAATAATTAGTTGTCCGTTCATCTCGGCAATGAACTATTGCACTTCATTTCAAACTGAAAGTTTGTGGGAGATATCGTAAGCAACAGTTCATTGCCGTGGTAAGCACATGACAACGGATGTAATGGCGCATGCGGGAGCGTAGGCACGACAGAAACGTGATGAAAATGGACCAGTCAGGTGGGTGTATTCAAACCATCGGTCAGGCAAAAATTAAACAAATTTATTAGCGGAATCGACGTGCGCGCCATCTATCGTTGGTTGCAACAAACACACCGCTTCCAACGCTTGGCGACGCTGCCATCAGTCGAAGCTTCATCGTTGAGTTCAGACTGGCTTGCTGGTAGGACGTATTTTTGAGCGCTCCCGATCGACTGCATAGATAAGTGGTTTTGCGTGTTTCGAGCTTGCCTTTATAATTAATACGGTCGCAGTTAAAACCTTTATAGCTCTTATTACATTGTACGGCTTTTCGGTGGTCAGCCACCAGGTATTTGCTAGTTTGTGTTTGTTTCTTTGTGTTTTTCTTTCTTCTGCAACTCCATGGGGGAGGTGCACGTACATTGAGCACGCAAATTTTCGTAGTATAGCTTAGACTCTCTTTTTCATAGGGCAAGGTTCGTGTTTTGTAATTATCGAGTGAGACAATTCATAAGCACAATTGGTGTCAGAAAGACATGGTTAAAAAGACTGAAGTGTTCAGGATGCGGGTGTGTTTAAAAATGGACCCAAGTGTAGAAGCGAATGGAGAGGAGGTTAACGGCAAGTGTAGGCAATGTGGGGTCGAGTAAAAAAATAGAGAAAATGATGGTTGCCTAGAGTGAACTGCTGATGAGAATCAGCGAGCTGGAGACTGTGTTGGCAACAGAGCAAGAAAAAACGAGGGCTATGGGAGAGAGGCTGAAGTCCGCCGAGGAGGCATTAGCAATAGGTGAACAAAGAGCGGCCGATGGAGAGAACTGCTCTTCCTTCTCCGCTGTTCTGGTTGCCGGTGCCCTACTGTAAGAAAGAGCAAGCAAGGGCATTCAGCTTCAGTGAAGTAGTGGTGAAGCTGGAAAGGGACAAAGCAGCAGACGTCACAGGTGCAAGTAACCCCCAGGTGCAGGACACTCGAGCTGAAAAGTCACAGCATGTGATAATCAGCTGGGGACTCGAATTTAAATCGATGCGCAGAAGCAATTAGAGAGAGGGTAAGAGGTGACAAGAGGGTTGCAGTAGGGACGTTCCAGGACACAAGTTGGAAGCAGTCATGAGGCAGGGGAGTGCAAAACTCAGAACTACAGCTGATGGACGAAACCTCGTTATAATTTCAGGTGGTTTAAACGATGTCTTATATGAAGGTACGGCAGGACTAGTGACCACACTGGCGAAAGGGGTCCATGACATGCGCGCCACTTCTCCTTAGGTACAGGTAGTGATATGCACGATACCGGAGGTACCGGTGTGTGACGGCCACCTGCAAAGAGCGGTTGTCATCGCAAACCAAGAGATATGGTGGATGAGTCGAGAGAATTGCTTTGAGGTGGTAGAAATAAACAGAGAGGTGCATTGGTGGGGTGGTTTTCAACGAGCCAGAATTCACTTCAATGGGCGGCTAGGTCATCAGGAGGGTTGGCGACTTGCAGGATGCACAGTAGCTTTTGGGAGGGGGGGGGGGCACGCGGGCCCATCGAGGTGCAGGATAGCTGGTAACGAGGCAAACAACCAGGTGGACTCTTTGACATGTGGTATGGACAGATACGATTCCGATGTAGGCACCAATATCTACGACAGGTTGAGTCCGGGGCAGAAATAGACGTAGCCACGAGGGCTGAGCCGATCCAGACGTAGGGTATATTAACATACAGGGTGGCAGAAACAGGCTGAAGAGGGAAGAGATAGAAGAACAGCTAGAGGAGGAGAGGCCGATGGTATACGGTCTTGTAGAAACACATCTTAGGGACATGGAGTACCTCCTAACAATCCGGACTACGCATAGGAATATTGTAATAGAACAGAAGGCAGCAGAAAGGGAGGTGGTATTGGGGCATTCCTTCATAAAAGTACAGACTGGCAAAACGTCAAGCAGGAGTGCAAGGAACATTTATGGCTCAAAGAGAAAGTGGGAGGGACAAATGACACTTCCTAGGTTTGGTGTACTTCTGGACGGGAGCAAGGCCAGACAGGAAAACCAGGCAATGGTAGAGTGTATATCAAAGGACATTGAGGAATTAGGAGGATAGTGCGAGATAATTATACTAGGTGATAAGAATGCACACATAATTGATTGATTTGTGGGATCTAACGTCCCAAAACCACCATTTGATTATGAGAGACGCCATAGTGGAGGGCTCCGGAAATTTTGACCACCTGGGGTTCTTTAACGTGCACCCAAATCCGAGTACACGGGCCTACAACATTTCCGCCTCCATCGGAAATGCAGCCGCCACAGCCGGGATTTGATCCCGCGACCTGCGAGTCAGCAGCCGAGTACCTTAGCCACTAGACCACCGTGGCGGGGCAAGAATGCACACATAGAAGATATAGATGGGTATACCGACCCAACAAGCAAAATGATCATGGATATGTGTGAAAGGCATCATTTGATAATTTGCAAGAGTACTGAGAAGTGTGAAAGAGAGAGAGAGAAGGAATGTAGGAAAGGTAGGGAGGTTAACTAGACTATGCGTCCCATTTGCTACCCTACACATGGGGAGGGGGAGAGGGGAGTATAAGAAAACCAAAAAAACATGGGAGGTAGGAAGGCTGCAGTAGACGACAGATAACGCACTGATGTCACATAGAATGTATGATAGGCTCAGGGGAATGCACATAGATGAATGTGGCTCCAGAAGTCTGGGTAGTGATCAAAACGTATCAAGCTAAATTTTGGAAAACAGTGAAACTGGGAAGGAGACAAGGTGAGCAACTACAAGAAAATTTTTATTCAGCAAGGCAAATAGAAATAGCTAATAAACAAATTGAGAAAGTAATCACTGAGGATAATAAAACAGTGTGGACATACACGAATCTAATTAGACTGTTTGAGCGAGAGCTTGCTAAGGCACGTGACAAGTCACCCTGGAAAAAAAGACACAAACCCAAGAGTTGATGGGATGAGGAAGTTAAAGAAACTATAGCAAAACGTCAGGAAGCCTCTTGGGAACACAGACATGCTAAATAGCGGGGTGAACCGACAGATGATGTTGAAAGAAAATGGAACATCTTTCTAAGCTGTAGACGGAAAGCATCCATTCTGATTAATGAAAAGATTAGAAGAAAGGGAGCTCAGTGGATGGCAGAAGTATGTGAAAAAGATAGAAAGGCAGCTGCGAAATTTTGGAACCATCTAAACTCCCTAAGAAGTGAGACGAGCCTAGAGTAGAGGTTTATAACTACAGCTCAAGGTGCTAGGCTAGAAGGGGACAAAGCTATTGAATATATAAGAACCAGGGTGACAGAAAAATTTCAACAAAGAAGTGCCTTATGCACCACAATATACAAGGATGAATCAAGTGGCGCAATGGCTCCATTTTCACAACGAGAGTTGGAAAGGCTGAGAAGAGGGTTCCTAGAAGTACATCAACAAGCCCAAATGGCATTCCAATTATGCTGATAAAGACATTTGGTTTGAAGTCTAAGCAGACTTTGCGAGAGGCGGTGAGCAAAATAATAATCGATGGTGAAGTCCCCGATGGATGAAAACTTAGTAGGATTAGCATGATCTATAAAGAAAAGGGGGACAAAGCTGACATAAGCAACCACCGTCCTATAACAGTGACATCAGTGGTCTACAGGCGGGTGATGCAGATTATAAAGGAAAGACTGAAGGCATGAATAGAGGATGAGGGTGCGCTGGGGGAACTGCAGAGTGGGTTTCGGAGACACAGGAGGTTGGAAGACAATCTGTTCTCACTGACGCAGTGCACTGAAATGCACTGCGTCAGAAGGATACATGATTGGATTTGTCGTTACAGCATGCCAATGTTGTATTGTGAACTAAGTGAAGAGAGAAAACGAAGCAAAGAGAGTGTTCTCTTCCCTGTCTCTTCTTGGTTTTTTTTAGCTTCTTGTCGAAACTCATACCGTGAATCGCATTTGTTGTTACAATATCTGCTATAAAGAGGTCTTAGTGATCAACGTTCCATTTGCTGATGAAATAGGTGCAGTATACCACTGTCAAAGAACCGTTCATCGTACTCAGTATGACCGCTTATCTGTTTCCACCATAAGCCCTCTGTAACAAAAAATTATCTTAGGATAAAGCACACACGTTAGCGAAGCATGTGCTGATAAAAAGCAGATATATTCAAGTTAAACAGCCCTGATGTCGATTCCATGTTCGAGTTCGGGCAACACCACCTAGATAACAGGCTCGAACACCGGTAGGGCGGTCGGGTAGGTGACTTTTTTTTTTTCTCTTATAGGGGACGGACCCGAGTGTCGCTTTTTTGAGTCACCGGGCCGGATTCGGGCGGGTAAACTAGAAAAACTTCCTGGCCTGGGCCGGACCTGGGCCTTAAATCACGGCCCAGGCCAAACATCACAGCCCGTGCAGTGCTACTGTGTGCTGTGCCAATGCTGGTCATGCGCACAACGCTGGCGTGCAGAGATGCCAAATACGGGGAGAATGCAGGAGGGATGCACGGAGTACTGGAGTGTGAAAGATTCACTCCATGCGTGCTTTCATCTCTCCGCATGCTGTTAGGTTTGGCCTGGGGATTCGTCTCTAAATCCCTTCGGCGCCCGGTCTGACGGATGCTGTCAAGTATTTGAGCGAGGAGGAGAAAAACTTTATTCAACAGAGGAGTTTGGAGCACGCAGGCTCCCGGGCCCCCGCACGACCCCTTTGCGCTCAAGCGTTCATTTGGTGGTGGTCCATGACGCTGGCAGCCCGGTCGGCCGCCATGGTCTGCTCAACCGGGTCCTCTGAGCGCAGTAGGGTCTCCCAATCCTCCCAAGTCTTTAGGTGCTCTAGGGCCCGCGGGGGAGGATCCGCCGGGCAGTGAGAAAGGATGTGTATAGCAGAAGCATGAGGTTCAGGGCAAAGGGTACAGGCTGAGGTGAGGAAAAGGGGGTGATAGTGCGATAGAATGAGAGGAGAGGGAAGAGTGTGAGTTTGTAGCTGGCGCCAGAGGGTTGCCTGTCGGTTGCTCAGGGACTTGTGCGGTGGGGGTATAGCTGACGTGCTGCCCTATAGGCCTGAGTCAGCTCGTTGAAAGTGTGCGCGTGGTCCTTCGTGAATCCCAGATAGGAGGCCGCGGGATCCCGGTTTAAAGAACCTCGGGCTAAGAGGTTGGCGGCCTCGTTTCCAGGATTCCCGCAGTGCGCGGGCACCCAAATCAACTCCACTTGACGGGGCGGGGTTGCAGCGGACGAATCCAGTATGCAAAAAGCAGGGACGTGAACTCGCCCTCGTGCAAAATTTAAGATTGCGGTTTTGGAATCTGATAAGACGTACCGTGCTTCTGTGTTTACGATTGCTAAGGCAATGGCAGCTTCCTCTGCAGCTTCGGGGGACGTGTCTGGAGGGAGTGTGTGTGTAACTATGGGAGAGAGATTGTGATCCACCACGACAGCGACCGCTTCATCACCCACGCAGGCTGCGTCTACCCATACGGCGTCTGGTTCGGCGCCGTAACATAGGTGTAGAGTTTTAGCGCGAGCTCTGCGACGTTTATCGTGGTGGTCGGGGTGCATGTTACGGGGAAATGGTGTAATGAGGAGTTCGCGGTGCAGGGGTCTTGGTATGGGGAGTGATGTGGGATCATTGGCGGGTATCTGGATTCCAAGAGAATGTAGAATATGCCGACCAGTGTCGGTTTGTGTGAGACGAAGGTATTGTGCTTGGCGGTGCGCGTCTATAAGTTCCCCGATAGTGTTGTGAAGGCCTAACTTGAGAAGTCGATCGGTAGGTGTACTTATGGGAAGGTGGAGGGCTACTTTGTATGCCCGACGGATGAGGGCGAGCGATTATCCAGACCGGGCGGCGGGCAGAGGCGAGTTCCCGTCCTGCAAGTGCGCACCCTTTTGTCGTCCCTTCAAGCAGCAGCGTGACTGATGGCCTCGTCGACTCGTCGGGCGACAGGAGGGCTGGCGTGGCCGGCGCCGGAGCTGACAGAGGAGCGGCGCTCCTTTTTGATCCCCAATCACCAAGCCGACTGGCCGACTGCCTATGCTCGTCAGGCATTGTACGTGCTAGCCGGAGGACGAGACGTCGTGTCGCCAAGACGCCGTTAACCATTCGAGAGAGGCCAACAAACACGGCATCTTCCTGGAGGAGACCAACGGCCACCGCAAATCACCCCGCTAATTGGGCGAGCTGTGCAGTGGACTTTTTGAAGTATGCGGCCAGGATCGTGGGAACTCTCGACTAACGGCACACCCACGACGAGGAAGAGCCCTGCTGGCGCCGTGTTCATGTGGGCTGTGCATGCTCGCCCCCCTCACCTGTGTGTGCGTGATTGGTGTTCGACTCGGAGAGGAGGAGCCCGACAGGGCATAAAACGACGAGGCAGAGTGCGGGACGTCGCTCTGAACCTTGCTCTGAACCTTGCTCTGAACTATTTATCGTTCAACCACTACGCTCGTGGTTTTGTGAAACCACTAACCTTTTCCTTTCTGTAAATATGTGTAAATAGTGACATAAACCTGTTTGTTTTCCGTATCCTCTTGTCGGCGTTCAGTTCCTCCATCCGGATGCCATCACCTGCAACTTCCTCCTTCGTCAACCTAACAACTGGTGGCAGCGGTGGGATGCCATCATCTGCAACTTCCTCCTTCGTCAACCTTAACAATGCATGGATAGAACCAACCCGGGTAGGGCTCGCACTCGGGAGGATTCGTGCGGACGCCGCCTCGACTCCTGGCATCCGGGCCACATCAACAGCCTGTGCACATCCTCTCCCAATGACATGCTCCTCCTGCGCTGTCCCAGCCTCAGAGGCAACGCGGGATCGCCCAGCGGGTATACCCGTCCAGGCCCTGAAAGGTTTGTAGTGCCATCATCATCGCCATTATTTCTTGATGACTGCGCCGCGCCTCTCGCGCAGTTGATGCTAGCTCGAGCTGCGCGAGGAAGAGAACGAGCTGACACGCCTGGCGTGGCGGACGCTGGTAGCCGACGTGGCTCCGCTTCAGGCCTGGAATAAAGTGGCGAGATCGGCACGGCCCCATCGGCCGCCTTCGACGTCATCTCACGTCTCTTTCCTCTCGTCGCTACAGGTTCGTACCCGCCGCCTACGCGGCTTCGCTACGACCCAGTCATGACTGTGGTCGGCCTAACGCGATGACCACACGGTACCCTACATCGACCATTCTTGGATTTAATCCAGATCACCGGAACTTTCTTTGTTGAACTTATGACGTAGGGCATGCTGACGTCACTGTTTGCGGCCGCGCAACAACGAGCAGAAGAACCGAAGAAAGAAGAAGTTAGGCATGAGCTGTCGGAATAAATGGGACGTTCTTGGTGTAGAGCTCGGGTCTTTGAATACGCGACATTTTTCTGGTGCCAAAACCCCGGAAGGGATGGCATCGCACGCATCTGCCCCCTTAGACTAGCATGAGGACACACCATAAAACGACTCGTTCAAAAGTTATGCATTCTGGAGGCAAGCCAGCGTGAATCAACTGCCTCGTGATCGTCTTGGCCCCTTGGGAGTATGTTGCGGATGATTGCAGCCGCGCGACAACGAGCAGAAGAACCGAAGAAAGAAGAAGTTAGGCATGAGCTGTCGGAATAAATGGGACGTTCTTGGTGTAGAGCTCGGGTCTTTGAATACGCGACATTTTTCTGGTGCCAAAACCCCGGAAGGGATGGCATCGCACGCATCTGCACCCTTAGACTAGCATGAGGACACACCATAAAACGACTCGTTCAAAAGTTGTGCATTCTGGAGGCAAGCCAGCGTGAATCAACTGCCTCGTGATCGTCTTGGCCCCTTGGGAGTATGTTGCGGATGATTGCAGCCGCGCGACAACGAGCAGAAGAACCGAAGAAAGAAGAAGTTAGGCACGAGGTGTCGGAATAGAAGGGACGTTCTTGGTGTAGGGCTCGGGTCTTTGAATACGCGACATCTTTCTGGTGCCGAAACCCCGGAAGGGATGGCATCGCACGCATCTGCACCTTTAGACTAGCATGAGGACACACCATAAAACGACTCGTTCAAAAATTATGCATTCTGGAGGCAAGCCAGCGTGAATCAACTGGTTGGTTGGTTGGTTGGTTCCTCAACACCTTGGCACAACCCACCTAGGGGGATAGGCCATGATTGGGACGGTGCCTTGCTTTTTAAATTAATTCACTTCTTGAAAGAGAGGGTTGGTATAATTAGGTAACATAGGTAATAATAAAAAGGTGTTACATTAAAAAAAGAACCTTGAAAAGAAAACATATAAACATACAAAAAAAGAGAAAAAAATTGATAACTCAACTGAAGTATCCATTTTTTTTTAGAATTCCATTCTTTTAGATTCTCGTAAGAAATTTGTAACAGCGGTAAAAACACTCCTGTGGCTGAATCCAAATGCGACTGCGCCAAATGAAAGAATCACCGGAAGTGTAAAGTTTAAGCCCAACTTTCGTAGGGGTTCTTTTAGTAGATTTTCCCTTTGAGTTTTCAATTTTCGGCATGACAAAAAGAAGTGCTCCAAAGATTCCCTCTCATTACAATAAAGGCACAAAGGCGAGTGTGCCAGACCCGACCTGTGAAGGTAAAAGTTCAATGAGGGGACTCGACAACGCAGCCTGGTAATTACTATTTCTTCCTTCCTTGATGAACATCACTTGTTCTTCCAAGGGAACTTTAGATGTGTGAAGTCTGATACAAACAAAGGGGATTTTTCAAAGTTATTGGTCGTTGTGCGTTTTTCAAAGCGTGCTGCTGTTATATATTCAGAAGTAGGCAAAATAGGTAAAACAGGACAATCAAGGGAAGATACAGCTAGTGCATCTGCATGCTCATTTAGAGCTAAACCTCTATGGCCTGGTACCCAAACTAGTCGGACGAGTCGCACATGTCTAGGAATGAGCGAGTAGAAAGTTTCTAAGGTACGCGAAAAAGTTGGTGAGCTTAAGGCAGTACAGACCGAGAGACAGTCTGTTATAACAATCACCTCTGATAGATCTTGCGGCACTTTACGCAATGCAATGACTATTGCCAGTAGTTCTGCTTGGTAAATAGGTGTAAAGTCGGGTAATCGAATTGCGAAAGCCCAATCTAGAGAGGATGATACGATTCCTACACCAGCCTTCTCACCATAAACCGAAGCGTCAGTCGCTATCACAGTGGATGTTTCTAGATTGGCCAAATGATCTTCCAAAATGCCATTTATATACTGATATGGTAATGTTTTTGCATTCTTGGGATATATATCGTCAAATTCTATCCTAATTGCATCTACAGTGTTGAGCACAAGTGTTTCCCAAAGGTTAACTCTTAAGGGCTCCAAAAGTTTCTGAGTAAATAGTACTTGAGGACACCTTAATTTAGGCCATTGGTGGTTGAAGAATGAGGTATGCTGGTTAATGAACACATACTGTGCCCTCCGCTGAGGTGATGCATAGATTTTAAGGAATGTACGTACTGTTAGAATATGAAATCTTTTGATAAGAGAAGGCAGGCGGGATTCTTCGTATAGGATATTGTTGGCAACATATTTGGGTAGCCCTAGGCATAAGCGTAAAGATTCGCGTTCTAGCAGAATCAGTGGTCGAACTCTGCAGGCCGGAGCGCCAGAAAACAAAACACAGCCGAATTCTAGTATCGGTCGAATGTACATGCAATATATCATAATGAGTACGTCTCTACGCAAACCGGCACGATAATTACTGAGCCTGCGCAGCATCCCTACGGCACGTGCTCCTTTAGCGGCCATGTTTTCTATGTGGGGGCTCCAGTTTAGTGTTTCGGTGTAGGTTACCCCCAAGTACCTAACTGACTCGACCTGAGGTATGGTGTCCTGCCGGTACGTTAGTGAAATTCGCACTGGGGCATTTTGTGCGAAAACTATGATTGTACTTTTGTTTGTATTGAGGCATAGGTTGATATCCTCCAGCCACGTTTCCAGACTATTCATGTATGTCTGCAGAATCAGGTACAGTGTGTGAATATCCGCCGACGCAGCAAAAAATGCAATATCATCGGCATACACATAGACCTGTACATCTTGCTGTATGGCAATGGAACATAGTAGAGCATTAAATAATAAGGGCGATAGTACTGACCCTTGCGGTATACCTCTCGTTTGCCTGTATACTGAAGAGTTGACACCAGATTGCGAGCAGTAAAATTCTCTATCACCTAAGAAAGCATGGATCCAGGCCACAAAGTATTGAGGCAGTCCTAAATTCTGAAGTGAATCTAGCAGTTTAACATGCTCCACGCTATCATAGGCTTTTGTGATATCCAAGGTTACCAAAGCGGAGTATTGTTTCTGATAGCGAGCAAGTTGTATTCTGCTTTCGAGATCCACGTGCGCACACCAAATGGAGCAACCACGCCTGAATCCAATCTGACATGGGCTCAGTGTCAGTTTTTCTGACATCCATCGATCTATACGTCTATATAAAATTCTTTCAACTAGTTTTACTAGGTTCGATGTAAGTGAAATGGGCCTGATATTATCTAAGGTAAACCCAGCGCCTTGCTTTTTTAATAATGGAATCACTTTTGTCATTCTCCAATCAGGTGGGATCCAAGAGCTTCTAAGTGAGTTATTAATAATTTCGAGTAGGCCAAGTGGGAATATTTTATGCACAGATTTTATCACTGATGTCGTCATGCCATCAGGACCAGGAGCCGAATGGGGTAGTGTTCTGACTACGTTTGCTAATTCTGCAGGCGTAACCTCTTCAAAATCCTCAGCCCTTTGGGAGGACTGGGCTTGGTATGAGAGAAGTGTCGTAAAGCGACTTTCTAGGCCCTGAGCTATATCTTCTAGAAGGGCCTTCAGTTCAACTGGTGATGATACTACAGATTCTATATTTCTTTGTACCGGAAGAACTTTCTGAGTTCTCAGAAAACGAAAAAGTGCTTTTCTATTGACCGGCTTTGACAGGAACTCACATCGGTCGTTGTTAAATTTGTCCTTCGCATTAGCGATGGTTCTCTTAAAAATAGCGGCTGCATACTTATAATCACTCCAGTTCCTGGGACACTGGTTGAAGATTAATTTTTTCCATGCAGCCTTTCTTAGTCTATAAGCCCGCGAACAGTCCGCATTCCACCAAGGGTTGGTAGACGGTTTAGCGCTTTCAATGGTGAATTTTGATTTATTTAACGACTCTTTTAAAATGTCGCTAATTCTGATGGCGTCTAGTTCTGCATCATTCGTTTTATTAGATAATGCGTTTTGTAAGGACTTCTCGAAAGCATTAAAGTTTACATGTGTTACGGCAGATCTATTCTTAGAGGTTGTTGGACATACCACCTCGAACAGTATTGGCATATGGTCACTACTTGTTCCCGAGTTAATCGCAGACCATGATAAGATGGAGAGGTTAGCGTTAGAAAAAGTTAGATCGAGTACCGAAGAGGACTGATTACACATAAAAGTAGGAGTTTTTGTGTTTATGCATATAAAGTTATTATTGTTCACCCAATCCCATAAACGTTTGCCATTCAGATCAGTTTTAAAACCCCAAGATATATGATGAGAATTGAAGTCACCTACTAATACAATATCTTTTTGGCAATATTGAACTGCAGTATCTAGGACGGAAGAATTTAGAACACCCGCAGGAAAATAAGCATTAATAAATGAGAATGGGAGGGACCCAGGAATAGTAATGCTTATTGCTAAAATCTCGCTTTCTGAAGCCAATGACTGATAAATAATTTTAGCTCTATGGGCGATTTTAGATGAGATAAATATTGCCAAACCTCCACCCCGAGTTGGGCGGTCTAGACGAAATGTGCGGTAATTTTTAATCCTAAAATACTTATTTTCTGCAAGCCAAGTTTCTTGTAAAGCAACAATATCAGGGGAGTAATTATCGCAAAGTTGAAGTAAATCTGTGGCTGCTGAAAAAATGGAGCGGCAATTCCACTGTAGTACTTTTAAATTCCCTATTTTGAAGAGATACCAGCAGCACTCACTGCTTTCTCTAAGATGCTATCCTTTAAAAAATCTTTTTTTGATGGGTTTTCCTTTTGATATCTCTTATTTCTTGATTTAGGACTAATTGAGGACCGTTGTGCCTCAGGAGAAGCACGTCGTTTCATATTTCTTGAGTCGGAGTCCATTTGTTCTGGTTGTGAGACATGAGAATCGGAGTCCGAGCTCCAATCTAGGTCTTGTACAAGAGGCTTAATTATTCTACGGCCAGTGTTCGGCGTGTCTGGCTTTGACTTCGAGGGGCCTGGTTCCGATGGAATATCAGTAACCTTAACTGGTGAAGGGGGCACGGTAAGTTCGTTACCTCCCTGCAATATTTGATTCAACTGAGTGCTCACTATTTGTGCCAATGACTCCGTTAGGCTCACGAATAGAGATTCCATAAGTTTCGTCATGGCCTTTTCCACCGTTGATGTTATTAAATCAGGCAACGATGAGTCAAGCATCTGGTTTGCCCGGTTGGCAACGGAGGCATAGCCACGTGAGCGCTCAGAAAGAATAGATCGGGCCTCACGCCGGGAGCATCGTTGTTGTTCGATGATCTCTAGAAGTTGCAACTCACATGTCCTCATGGGGCAACTTTCATCGTCAGCCGCGTGATTTCCTCTGCATAGACAGCATCTCCCCTCTTGGGTTGAACAATCGTCGGGTTTATGTTGGTCAGAACATGTGCGACACCTCACATCCGATCTACATCCCTTGATGGTATGCCCATACCTCCAGCATTTTTTGCACTGCAGTGGACGAGGGGATAGTGCATCAACACGATAAATTAGTGGCCATGCCTTAATTTCAGTTGGTCGAGCCGTGCCGACGAAAGTCACAATCACTGATTCTGTGGGGACCTTTTTGTTCTCAACGTTACGCGAGCATCGAAATACAGAGACTGCTCCTGCGGCCGCAAACATTTCAAGTATTTCGGGTGGTGTAAGGCTCAAGTCCACTCCTCGAACTAGTCCCTTCACACAGGCCAAATGGGCAGGCACGAAACAGCTCACCGGATTTGAGGCAAACGTTGTGCATTTTAGAAGATCTGTGATGCAGGCCTGGTCCGGCGAGCAGCACAGGATGCCTCCACGCCCAAATTGACGCACCTCAGTAATCAATTGGTAATGATCGGAAATCTTCCGGAGTTCTTCCTGAATTAGTTTCGGGTTTTTCATGCGAATAGACTCGCCGTTGGTTGGAACCAGGGCCACAGGAACGCTCTTCAGACCACTGCGCAAAAATAGATCGATTGGCAAATCACTGTTAGGAAGGGACGCCGACCAGGCAGAATATGCCTGGCCGGGAGAGGAAAGAGACATCAGGTTAATAGGCTTAACAGCACCGCCCGATCCGGCCGCTCCCCCACAGGAGGAAGCACGAAAGTGCCCTTGAAGCAGTCAGGAAGCACCGGAATGAAATCTGCTAGCTCACGACACCAGGCACCGCACAGCTGGTCAGGGAGAAGCGGCAGCAGTCGACATTTATGTGCTGTGGACGACAGACTGGCCAACGGCTACGCGTTACCTCAGCGTCGTCTTCCATCAACTGCCTCGTGATCGTCTTGGCCCCTTGGGAGTATGTTGCGGATGATTGCAGCCGCGCGACAACGAGCAGAAGAACCGAAGAAAGAAGAAGTTAGGCATGAGCTGTCGGAATAAATGGGACGTTCTTGGTGTAGAGCTCGGGTCTTTGAATACGCTACATTTTTCTGGTGCCGAAACCCCGGAAGGGATGGCATCGCACGCATCTGCACCCTTAGACTAGCCTGAGGACACACCATAAAACGACTCGTTCAAAAGTTGTGCATTCTGGAGGCAAGCCAGCGTGAATCAACTGCCTCGTGATCGTCTTGGCCCCTTGGGAGTATGTTGCGGATGATTGCGGCCGCGCGACAACGAGCAGAAGAACCGAAGAAAGAAGAAGTTAGGCGTGAGCTGTCGGAATAAATGGGACGTTCTTGGTGTAGAGCTCGGGTCTTTGAATACGCTACATTTTTCTGGTGCCGAAACCCCGGAAGGGATGGCATCGCACGCATCTGCACCCTTAGACTAGCATGAGGACACACCATAAAACGACTCGTTCAAAAGTTATGCATTCTGGAGGCAAGCCAGCGTGAATCAACTGCCTCGTGATCGTCTTGGCCCCTTGGGAGTATGTTGCGGATGATTGCGGCCGCGCGACAACGAGCAGAAGAACCGAAGAAAGAAGAAGTTAGGCATGAGCTGTCGGAATAAATGGGACGTTCTTGGTGTAGAGCTTGGGTCTTTGAATACGCGACATTTTTCTGGTGCCGAAACCCCGGAAGCGATGGCATCGCACGCATCTGCACCCTTAGACTAGCATGAGGACACACCATAAAACGACTCGTTCAAAAGTTATGCATTCTGGAGGCAAGCCAGCGTGAATCAACTGCCTCGTGATCGTCTTGGCCCCTTGGGAGTATGTTGCGGATGATTGCAGCCGCGCGACAACGAGCAGAAGAACCGAAGAAAGAAGAAGTTAGGCATGAGCTGTCGGAATAAATGGGACGTTCTTGGTGTAGAGCTTGGGTCTTTGAATACGCGACATTTTTCTGGTGCCGAAACCCCGGAAGGGATGGCAGCGCACGCATCTGCACCCTTAGACTAGCATGAGGACACACCATAAAACGACTCGTTCAAAAGTTATGCATTCTGGAGGCAAGCCAGCGTGAATCAACTGCCTCGTGATCGTCTTGGCCCCTTGGGAGTATGTTGCGGATGATTGCGGCCGCGCGACAACGAGCAGAAGAACAGAAGAAAGAAGAAGTTAGGCACAAGATGTCGGAATAAATGGGACGTTCTTGGTGTAGAGCTCGGGTCTTTCAATACCCGACAGGCACTAAAGACGAAAGTGTCGCTATTTTTTAACATTATGGGCTTTCATGTCTTCAGAAGGGGTTCACGGAAGTACCCGGTATTGTTTTTGCATATGTTACTCTATAGGCTTCTACAGTACAAGCGTGGTATTTTTGTCACCAAATCGTTGCTCGGGTGGTTGAAGCGATCGAACGAGCAGTGCGGCAGGAGTAAAAGCTTGTGGTTGCACTGCACAGGCTCTCGCACCCCAGCGATGCAGATTGTAGCCCCGTGTACAGGCCTATGGCTTTAGCATGGCATAAATTCCTGCTTAGTTCGGCATGCCACTGTCGCCTCCTGAGCACTGTCGTCGAATCACCCTAGTTGGGCACGTATACGTCGCCTTTAGAATGTCGCGTTCAATTGAACAGGATTATGCAGAACGAAGGCTAACACCTCATTAGTATTTAAATACATCATGGAAGCTGGCGCTTAATACATCATTCATAAAAATTCTTAATTGACACCATGCTTTGACGTCATGTAACAAACATTTCATTCGTGATGTGCAAAAGATCGAGAAATATGCAAATAAATAAAGATTTTCGGATCCGAGTTGGCGTAGCAAGTGTTCTACTACACATGACGATAGTTATAGTGCGAGAATAGAACGACGACGCAGAGACAAGAAGGACACGAAGGACACGAGTGCCAACTATCGTCATGTCATACCAACTAGCCCAAGCTGCCACACTTCCACTACACAGCCACGCGCCCTGCTCGAAAATTCCGCGAAAGTAACTTACACTGCTGGGAAATGCAGTGAAAATAACGTTCACTCTATTGATAAAGCGCACGTGTCCTGAACGCAAGGCTTCGCAATACGAAACGTAATAACTCAGTAATGTTGCGTGGCGCGAGTGTGCATTGCCATCGGGCGTCATAACATGCGCTTATCATGAATACTTCGTGGTTTACAGCTGGCCACCCATTACAAAAGGCACACATGTCACTACGCGTGTGCCCAAGGACAAAGGTAAGGGTGCATAGCAAGTTCGAAAGCACGCGCACAATTGTTAGTGGTGTCAATGCATGCTACCAATTACAGAAAACGAAGTCATATGCCATAAGCCAGTTTCAAGTTTACAATAGAGCGTAGTAATACCCAATTCAACCTTATCGAGTACTGTGACAAAGTAAAAAAAAAGTATGCACTAAATGGTCGGGGACAGGATATCGCTATCGTACATGTTCAACTCTTAAAGGGGAAGCTTAGGGACTTCCAATTTTTTACTGGCTTCAATAGGGATGAAGTGTTCACTGAGGCGCGCGCACCGGGGAAGGGGGGCAGTGGTGAGGGCTCTCCTCCCTAGTCACCTAAGGGGAGAGGCGCAAGGTCTAGCCCCATACACTTACACAATCAATTAAAATGGGGGCGCTGCGACTCGGAGTGGAAGGGGGACGCAAAGTCAGCGCCACACATTGGCATAATGAGTAGGAGAGGAACGAAGGTGCGCCCTTTTCTCTCCCCCTGCAATGGAACTCGGTGCACGCTTATGGTCGGCCCTGCATACTCCATCAAAAGAACCACACACGAGGCTTTCCAAGAGCGCAGATCATAACATGCGCCGGCCGTTTACACCGTCTAGTGCATTTTAGTTCAACCGACATATGACTCTTGGCCTTTCAACGAAACTAGCACACTAAATATGCAAGCACTTACTCTCTGATGATACACGTCGCTAGTCCGTGCAGCACGACGTACGAGGACACGCTGGCGTCGTCGTCCTGGTCGTTGTCTCCGACGTCGTCTCGCTTGTCTTGAAGAGCAGGGTACGACGCTACGGATACAATCATTGTAGCGTGCTGCTATGGCCTAATGTTCTACGCATGCGCATGGTTTGTGGCTTGTGTGTGGGTGCTAGAGTGCATTCGCCAGACGCCACGTGGTGGTGACGGAGATGAATTGAGAAGGCAAGCCCGTAAAGAATTCATTCTTTGTCGCACAAACAGGCAGCAAGCAAAAAAATAAACAAAAATCACGTGCGTGATAGTGGTGAGTATACGGTCGTCCGTCGACGGCGATATGATCCATCGGCTTTTTGCGCACGAGTCTCGCTAAGTTTCAGCATAATCACTGGCGCGCGTTCAAGAATGAACTGCCGGTTAGTTAGGCGTGGTTGAGGAGGCTGAAGCGTCAGAACATGTTTCGATACCTTTAGAAGCGCGGTTTGTGCCGCGATATGACACGTGTAGCAGACTAACCCCCGTATTCTAGAACGTCCCTTCACTTAGCGCTTCACCTTCACTTGAAAAAGCCGATGGGAGCGCCGTCTCTAGGCACGGCAAGTCACTACATATCAGCAATATGCTGCAATTCTTGAGTAGCGCAGCGTCATTTTCAGCCGAGCGGTGGCGCAGTGCTCAACTCTGTCAAGTGAAGGGTGAAGTCGAGTCGAGGAGCGTTTGTGAATACGGGGGTTAGCCGCAGTGCGATGTGGTCATGTGTAGAAAAGAGAATAGGTGCGCGTCAGAAGATTAACTTGCAGTAAAAATAAAGGTTGGACGTGCTAACGTTGGTGCACGATAACGGCGCAAAAGAAAAGGAGGACATGGGACAAGGCACGCGCAAGTAGATCTTTGTGTAGTTTGAATGGTGTTGAAACTCGTGTCTATAACGCAATGATAATAATATGCGGCGTTTTACGTCACGAAACCACGGTATTTTATGAGAGGCGTTGTTTAACGTGGGCGGGCATCGCACAAAACACGGGCCTCCAGCATTTCGAATGCACAGCCATGCGACCGGCGCTGCCGGGATCGAACCGGTGACCTAACCTAACTCAAGGCTCAAGTTAGCTTAACTCAAGGCTAACCTAACTCAAGTCTTACCTAACTCAAGGCTCGAGATGGTCGATGGAGCCGGCGTTCGGGTAAATACTCAAGACAACAAGCATGTCACAGTTTGCACGATATCCACCACGCTAATCATTGTACTTTGTTAGACAAAACACAAAGGCATTGTCTCAAAGAGATTAACCACCTTAACTCATTCAGTACAAACGTTCGCAACAGCGCCGCCGTGGTGGTCTAGTGGCTAAGGTACTCGGCTGCTGACCCGCAGGTCGGGGGCTCGAATCCAGGCTGCGGCGGCTGCATTTCCGATGGAGGCGGAAATGTTGTAGGCCCGTGTGCTCAGATTTGGGTGCACGTTAAATAACCCCCAGTGGTCGAAATTTCCGGAGCCCTCCACTACGGCGTCTCTCATAATTATATGGTGGTTTTGGGAAGTTATAGAACAAAGGACGTTATTTGTTCTATAGGTCCCCTATAAAACAAATAACATGGTATCAGCAAGAATTGAACACCAGCTTTATTGCCACTCGGAACCATGACAATCAAGTATTATACCACAAATACACGCTAGGTTTTTTTTCTTCAAATGGATCATAATGTTTGTGAAGCATAAATTGTGGTTGCAGTGCTGTATATCCGAATTTATGAATAATACATGCGTACTCCTATCATGCAGCCGTCACATCGGGCTAACGTCAATTGTACTTAGGTGATATTCGGTGAAGTTGATTTAATAACAATAGTAATACGTGGGGCAAAGTACACGGGACTTCTTAGCCGACCTCCTAGTCCCGGTTCCACCAGGGCAGGCTACTGCGGTTGAACTATGTATCAGTGTCCAGACCTACCATCTTCGCGAGCGCTTCATAACAGCTTATCGCTTCTGGAGTTGCTATTATCCATCTTCCTGTTGGCATCGTTGCGCAAGTGCGATCAACTATTTATGTAATCATCTGTAAATGTTCAACATATGTCAGTGCGTGCGAGATTCGTATATATATCTAGCGTCATTTCGTGACGGAAAAATTACAACACGGTCATCTTCCCTCTGCATGCTTCTTATAACGTCGATTCCCAAGGTATACGTGGCATCTGCTCTTTCTTTTTTAAACGATGTTCGCCTAGTTGCCGATTTTCTACTCACGCGTGTCTTCCGCGCTTGTTCGTATTGACCTTCTCTTGTGGTTCATATTGCGGGGAATTGGCTAATAATTAAGTGGCCTTAGTTATAAAATGAAAATTTTATGACTTTTAGAACGAAATTTCGATGCTCACTGAAATGTACAATAACCTAGATGAAAACCTAACTTTAAAAAAGTAAACGCTCTGCGTATGCCGACACAGAAGGATAACAATATAGAGTAGTTTGTTAGTCTCTTGGTATCGTTCAGAAGATTCCGCACTGCCACACAAACTTTCGCACTGGCAAACCCAGAAATTTACGAATGCTTGATCAGCTATCCCAACAAATTGCACTTCTGGAGCGCGAGCTCTCCCCTGGTGCCACGCCTAGGTACTCATGCAGTGCTGGAAAATTCCGGATTAGCTTTAATCGGCCGGCGTTATTTACCATCCAATGAAATGTGGAGTGGCGCTAACTCCTGCAAGCCTTACGGGAGGTATTCGTACACGGGTTGGTGCCCTATACAAGGCAAAGGGGACAGGATGTAAAAAGAAAAGAAAAAAAAGAACAATGAAAGTGTCCCTTCTGTAAAAAGTACATATCAACACTAAATTTAGTTGTTGCGGCCTTATCATTTTTTTTCGACGAGTTTAAAATGTGTTTTTATGACACTGGAAATAGTATGAAAAATACGTGCAAGGTGAGATATACGATAGCCTCAAACATTTATCTCTACCGGCGTCACGCAGAGGGCACGCTATTTTCACATATATGTTTACTTTTGTCGGGCATTACCTGACATTAGAGAATATATTGGCTGTAAGTGTAGATAACCATTCTAAGCACAGAAGAAAAAAATCGTCATTGATAGCACATTCATATTTTATGTCTGCCAATACAGTCAATTTACGGAACCGCATCACTGTAAGGAAAGACTTGAAGACGCCAACGCTGTTAAGTAGTCTTAAAATAACTTTTTTATTCGTCAGTCAGTACGTAAAAGAAAGCACCAACACTCTTTACGGAAAAGACAGCCGTGTTTTCCGTAGTTATTGGGTTTTAGTCGACAGTAAATGCGACCAAGTCATAAAGGCGCGAGTCTAGTGTTTAAGGCGGATGACCATACAATATATGAAAGCTACCGTGCTAAGGTCGCCTTGATGAGGCACGAAGTCACTGAAATTTGGACGTAAATGCGAACTGTCGAGCGGTCTTTTTCTCATGCTATTTAGGAGCTTGTCAGGTCTTTCTGTACCCACTGGTGGCATGCAGCCTCGTAGAAATCACAGGTGAAGCGGTCCTATAGCGTCGTGTCCGTCTTCCTAGCACCCGTGAAGCTTTGACGAACGTTCTTTAGCGTGTCAGGGGGCCTCACCTAGAGAGACCAAGAAAGAAACACTGACGACAACGGACAATACTTTATTATCCAAACGGCGAATGCACTAACGCGAACAAGACGATGGTCAGTTTTAAAGCGCGGACAGACGAGCGAGACAGCACTAACCTCCAACAAACATCCGAATTGGGTCGCGGGATCGAATCGCGGCTGCGGCGGCTGCATTTTCGATGGAGGTGAAAATGATGTAGGCCCATGTGCTCAGATTTGGGCGCACGTTAAAAAACCCCAGGTGGTTGAAATTTTCGGAGCCCTCCCCACATATTAATAAAACATCCAAACTGCTGCAGAACATATATATACTCCCATGAATGGAGAATAGAAACACGCATGTCATGCTCCAGTGACTACGCATCTTTTTCATTGAAGGCTTCCTGGTAGCAGTTGTAATCACCTCCGTGTGGCATCACACGGATCAAAGACATCATCATGCCTTTGCTCTAGGCGCACTGTCCCCAAAGGCTTCCGTCATCGTTGAAATGAGCTATAAAGCTATCTGAAATAAGCCCTAAGTAACGCACGCTCGTTAACAGACGACGTGCTAGATGACATGCTGGTGCGCAATTTGTCCAGCGTGTTTGCAATCTCGAGTCACTGCAAGTTAACTTTATTCATGCATGATACGTCAGCTAGATTAGACGTTCACCGACGTACACGCATGCTTCAATAGCGGCCCGGAACCATTCTCCGATGCCCCTGTGGCTGCTGCGCTCCCTCAAGCAACGCTTTAACCATACCAACCATACCAACGTGCTGCCCGATGTATAATTTTGTCGAAGTTTGATTGATATGTGGGGCTTAACGTCCCAAAACAATTATATGTATATGAGAGAGACCGTAGTGGAGGGCTTCGAAAAATTCTGTTGCATTTTGAGCGAGAGCTTCATACAGCAGGTTCAGTGCAATCAATAAAGTTTAATTTAACCTTATTCCGAGCAGCTATAGAGCGCTTTTACTGGCGAAAAATCCTTTGCTCGGTGCAAACTTTTGTAAAATGACTGATTGAAAGTGCGCAGAGCGGGAAAGCGCTTCTGCTACTTTTTGCAAAAGCTGCTTAAAAACACAGGGAACTGGAGCTTGCACGAACGTTGCAAGTGGCCGATTTTCGCGAGCACGAGATCAACGCTTCTACAATTTGCGTAAAAGTAAGCCTTTTGGCTTCGAAATACTTTGAGCTTTTGCCATGCAGTGAAATATCGTTGTACGCAAGTCCTTTAGCCCGTAAATATTACCCAACAATCGCGAAAACCTTCTTCTGGAGTAAAAAAAAATTAAATTCAGCACTGATATACCTTATTTGGGAAGATGAAAATTAAAAATATTACATACTAAAGACCGCGGCTTCCTTCAGAGCTATCCTTCAAATATTGATGAAACTAAAATCGGGGGTTATACCTGCGAAACTTTTACGATGGAGGCGGCAACGTCGTAGGCGCGTTTGCTCAGATTTGGGTGCACATTAAAAAAAACCCAGGTGGTCGAAATTTCCGGAGCCCTCCACTACGGCGTCTCTCATAATCATATGGTGGTTTCGGGACGTCAAACCCCACATATCAATCAATCAATCTACCTGCGAAACTACGATGGGGTTATGACGTATGCACCTCAGTGGCGGAACTGCGGTCTAGTTTCGACAGCAGGATTTTTTTAAAGGTATCTAACTCTAAATATGTATTGATTTAACGACAGCAAATTTATAATCAGTGCTGACAAGAACAGCTCATTTTGTCTATCCACCACTGCGCAAGTTTTATTGTACAGTACAAACACAAACAATGAAAGAGGACGAAATAAATTCAATTATCAACTACAAAAACAAAGGCGGTGCTGGTGTAAACCACAAATAGACAGTAAAAAGCGACACTGTTTTATATTTCAACTTTTGTTAAACATTCAAGTTTCCCGACACTATATGACGTAAAGCGCAAGGTGTCAAGCTCTAGGACACGTGTTCGCATCCCAACAACGGCAGCTCTATTTCAATGGTGGCAAAGTGAAAGAACAACCGCATACTCCAACTTGTATTTCACATGCGTCTTACGCGACCACCACGGCCGAGATTGAAACCGCAGCTTTCGAGTCGATCAGCAGCCCGTACCGCAACCACTGTACCTTCGTGTCGGACATCCTCTCGATGATGGGGCACAAGTTTTGGAGGTATGTCGTGACATCGTTGTGGCAGCATATATACTGCGAGAGCCACGGTGATGGTGGCAAAATAGAACCACAAAACGCCAAGGCGTAGGTTACAGTGAGATATTCTAATTAACCAATCCCACTAAGAAATTAGCGATACGTTTTGAACATTGCCAATCAGCACGCATACAAACGCTTCCGTTGCCGGCGCACTCAACGGGGCCTATGAGAGTGCTCCGGTGTGTCCTTGCGATAGAACCACGACGCGAACAGAACGCATGCCGCAGTGAAGGACCCAAGTTGGATTCCTGAGCCACGGCCGCTGGACCTGCGCGCTTTCATCCAGCGGCCGTGTCTGAGCATTCTAAGTTACATTAAAGCGCATCAAAGGGCAAGCACATTAGTGTTATTGAGCTTGGCGCCGTGGAGATGCGCGGCTACGAATCTAACTGACGACATTGTTGCGCCAAAACAAAGCCAGGTCACACGTGGGGAAGGTGTATTTACGATCCCCAGTCCTCTCCTCGCACCGTCTACTCGTCGGAGCTCTGTTCAGGTTACCGCTTGAACCCTCTAACCTCCAACATATCAAAAAAGTGAGCCGACACGTATGTTACTTCTATCCCGGCATCACGAGTTGCCACCCATGGCGCCCTGGATATAATGAGATATATAATAATCGTGGGAATAATATGATTCACGTGGATACCATTCGGCTTTCTGCCGACGTTGAAAGATCCAAAAACGAGGCTGCAGGCTATAAAGGCTGACGATGATAATTATCAGAAAACTTGGCGTGTCTTACCTTGGCTGTACATGGCAGACCTGCAGTTGAAAGCTCGACCTTTGCAGGTGGCGATGCCGAAAACGCTGTGCCAATGTGCTTGTCCTGTTATCATAGCGATACATGAAACTGCCGTTGATGTTTTGCTGAGCCGCCGAGAAAGCGGTGTCTAGGTCAGCGTGTTGTTCCAAAAGCAATTCTACGCTCTCGCCCCGCAGGGCGATGTGCAAGGCTGCCGTGAGGGTCTGCAGCTCCTTGTACGTCGTGGCGTGCGCAGCTGCGTATCGCTGACCACGCCAAAGCACCAAGAACATCGCTCTGTATTGCTGATAAGTGGGATTGGCGTAGTTGTTTATGAGGGAGACGCAGTACGTCGCGCTGTCATGCCACACGCAGATGCTCGTGTTGGAAGTAAGAGTTTGCAGCGCGTCCGACAGGTCCCCTATAACGGCATCGTAGTCGACGTGCTGTGCGGAGGCGCCGAAGCGAAACAGTCGCCATTGGCGGATATGTCGCCTAAACACGAGCCAACAGTGGAGCCACGAGAGACGGCTCAGGAGGACAGTGACGCTGGGAGATGCTTCCAGAGCGCGACCTATTTCTTGGATGGCTATTGGTGGCGGCAAGGGTCCGAGCTGCGGCAGCCAGGGCAGGTTGCGTTGGTCCAGGCATTCGAGATCTTGCGCCGACGCTACCTGGACACGGATGAATAGCTCTTCTACGACACTGACTGCCATCCGAGTTGAAGGCATCGGTGGACCAGGAACGACCGTTTTCCAATAGTGGATTTGGCTCGGTTACACGCCTAGAAGTAGCGCGAGGCTCTACAATGGCAAGCAGATTGCGAATGGAAGGCCAACGATGCTTTCTGCTGTGTCGGTAGCTGCTTCGGCATCTTAAGAGGGCTGAAGATATGCGCCCTCTCAAGACAGAGTTCACGTCTAGTTAGCAACAAGCTGCAGATTGCCAAGGTTACCGTAGATAACTCGAGACTTCAGTGAAACGATATAGACTATTGTCGCAGCGTGATTGTCGAAGTAACCGCGCCGTTCCGACACCTTTGACGCAGTCATTACGTAGATGCGCATGCGCTGAGAGGGAGCTACGTCAGACGATCCTCGAAATTGAGGTGAAGCTCGTTCAACTAGGATATCTTGGGTTAACGTCTCATATTGATAATATTTGGGGTTTTACGTCCCAAACTTAAACGAAAGGGTCGTGGAGTTAGTGTGTCTGTACCGTGCCGGGCACTCCCACAGCATGTGCGGAAGCATAGTCGGGTGAGTGCCGCAGCACCAGCAGTGGGAGGTTGTGTACACGTCCGGAAATATGAGGTGAAAGTGGGCAGGTGAAGGATACGTGTTTGTTTGAAGTAGATGCAAAGTGGTGGCCTGTGTCCGGTTGAGCTTGGGGTGAGGTGGGGGAAAGGCTTGGCATCTGAGGTAAAAGTTCTTAACCAGATTATTGTAGGTAGTCAGGTTGTCCTTGGTGTCCATCTCGTCATCAGTAGCTCCAGCGCGGTTGACAAGGCCTCGCGCAAGGGAGTGGGTGACCTCGTTGAGGTTGGGGAGGCGTGGGTGGACTAAGTTCACGTGAGTGTGGATCGATGTCAGGGTAATCATGTTTTTTTTTTTAGTGTGGTGCCTGGCAGAGGATGCGAAGCAGCTCCATGAGGCTCTGCGGAGCCCCGCTCTTTACGACCAAACCTGGGCGACTCAGCGTGCTCGGGAGGAGGCGTCGAGGCAAGCTTTTGACGTCCCCTCATGGGACGCTTAGGCCCGGTCGCCAGAACCTGCTGGTTTCTTATAATAAAGTTTATTCTTCCTCGTTCCTACGTCCCAAAACCACAATATATATGATTAGGAGAGACGTGGTTGTGCAAGGATACGAAAACGTTTTACCACCTGGTGCTCTTTAACGTGCAATCCACACAGTGCGCGGGCCTCCACTACTTCGCCTCCATGGAAAAGCGACTGCCGGGCTAATTAAGACCAAACGCGTGACCTTCTCGTCAGCAATCGAGCATCTTATCGCCCCTACACCACCGAGCCGGACGGTGCATTCAGCAATTTGAGGTGTAATTCGTAGCACTGATTTGCGTCCCCCTGAAAGCAACAATGACAACTAGGAAATAAAATCACAGTTCCACCGCAAGGGCGATGCAATTAATGCAATATACACTAGCAGGTAAGTCACCCCAAGAGCGCAAACAAATCGAAACTTGAAACACGCTGTCCGTGCACAAGGGGGGTATGTACGCCTGGACAAAACTTTATGGAATGTCCAGCAATATTTAACGTGACGCGGTCTTAGGCACGACACAAACCCCAAAAGGACGAGCGCAAAGTTACAGCCTACGCAGGTCAACAATTAAGTGCCCCTAAACCAGACCGAGTTCAAAGGACAAAGCCGTGGTTTCTTTCTAGCTTTCGCTGCTCTTGCTACAAACGCTATCTCCTGCTCGCCACTTATTTATGAGTGAAACACGCAGCATGTTCGCACCAACCACTGAGACAGTAACGATGCCACGTGTTTCGACTACACGTTTCTATTTTTGCTATTTCATTCTCAAACGATGGAAAGGAAAAAATGAAATATGTTTATCACGCACAGCACTCAAGCGGCACAAGGCAGAGCAGGCATGCGACTGCACGACAAAACGTGGTAGGCGGCATTTTACAACAGACATCTTTCGTATATCAACCAATCGAGAGCTTGTTCTATCCTGAGGTCATGTGAGTAAACTGCTGGCGTCACAAAATAGCGCCGGGAGAGGCTAAACGCTGGGCAAGAATAATGCGCTCCTTTTTCGTATTTTGAGAAGTTGGTTAGGCGTCCTTTAACGCAGTTTTCCCAGCACAAAAGACGCAAGAAACGTACGCACAGGTGTGCACAAGGGGAACGCGAACTAACAACAGTTCTTTCTTCACTGGAGTGTATTGTACAGCAGTTTTTGCCGTACGGTGCCTCTATACAGCGAGCTAAAGGACCCTTGCGCGCTCTGTAACATAAATGCAAGATTTCTGGCGAAAACAAACGATGTACAAACTGCCCTCACCAGAAGATAAGCGCGCGCACGTGAATGGGGGACTACGCCACTATACACCCGGTAGGGCAAAGTGCGCGTTGACAAGCCAACGCTTTGCTCCGAGTGGGGCCCGTAGCGCACGCACTTCGAGTCATCTTGCTGGTAATGCTAATGCAGAGAGCCCGGTGACATTCCACCCCCGGGATAGGCGTAAGGCCAGCGATAAATGGTGTATGTAAATAGCTCACCATTGGTACGCTGAATAGGAGCTATATAAGTCGCTCGTTCGACACCGCACGTCAGAAAATAAAGCTGATAGTGCAGCTGAACGTAACAGTTTACAACACTAGCGAGCTTAAAGTGTTTACCAATTCGACGAATGTACTTGAAATTTTCGCATGATGATACGAATACCACTTTAGACCGAAAGCTATCGAGTATACGACTTTCTCAGGCCATTTATGGCATCGCAATGACCTTACAACACTGGACCACAAGCGGGGCGGACGTGACGTCACACCGCATGATCAACTGCAGAGAGCAGTCGCAGCTGCACTCGCCGAAGTATAATGAACAGTATAAGCACATTGCTCAAACCTTCTCCATCGTGGGTGGAGCATTGCATGTAGTGTAATTCACTCCACCGATATAACAGCTGCCGAAGAGGTTGCCATTGCTTTGGCAATGACTGACCCAATAACCAAGGTGATCGTCAGTGATTCCCGACTCGCCATCCGAAATTTCGACGTGGGCCGTATCTCTACACAGGCATACTCAATCATAAAGCATCACACTCCGCCTGTCTCACCTCGTTTTCTTATCTGGGTGGTAGTGGTTAGAAGATGAGAAAATGCACCTGATTTCTGCAACCCGGTCGGGAGCACGGCGCAGTGCCTGCGGGGAAGGGAAAAGGTAGAAAAGTGGAAAGAAGAGAAAAGATTAAGTGAGCAGTGGCACGGTCGTCATCAATACGAGCAGCAGTCCAGAAGCAAGGGTAGGGGTGGCAAGGGGCCCGTCCTCAGCGGTAGGCCACGATTCCCGTCTCGTCCAGGAACTCTACCAGGCTCCGGAGCGCTGGTAGATGGGGACGAGGTGGGAACAGTAAGTGCTCTAGGGTGGTGGCAGGAAGGCCATGTCTCCGGTAGGCTGCGGTGACCATCGAGCATTCCTGGGCCAAGGCAGGGCAGGCACAGAGGATGTGCTCGAGGGTCTCGTGGTCGCCGCAGCGGCTGCAGGCTGGGGAGGCGCAGCATCCCTTGATGTAGCGGTGGGCCGCGGTCCACACGCATCCGGTCCGAGCCGCAGCAGGTTGGCTCGTTCTCTCCTGGTGAGGCCTGCCTCAGGAAGACACCTGGGTCCCCGCCCATTGGCCACCCTCTGGTCCGAGTGGACCTATATGAGCCCCAGCTCACGAATTCCTTATTGGAAATTCGCAGGCACACACTCTCGCCCGAGATCTCAACTGCCGGGCGGAGTTACTTACGCCTTACACTTCTCATTCTTCGCCCTTCCAGACCTGCGAAAAACTAGCTCCTTTGGTCACTTACACAGACATTCTACAGCACTACAGACTATGCCATCTCCGATATTCTCCAGCTCACAAAGACCTCCCTCGACGTGATGCCGTCCTGTGGCGCAAGCTTCAGGCAGGTGTCTTTCCAAACCCCTGGCTTTATAGCAAGGTATACCCCATCTCGTGACGCCACACTGTAAATACTGCTCACAATCGGCCACCCTCATACACATGACATGGACGTGCCCACAGTACGCTTACGCTTCTCACGCAGAAGTTACATGGGAGTCCCTTCTGCATATCACTGACTCGGCACAGCAACGCCGTAAATCTCACGCGCATTGGAGGCCGCGGTGTCCCAAGGGATCCCCGCTGACCTCTCGGCCGGTCCCCTTTTGGAAGTAATAAAGTTTTAATCATCATCATCATCATCATCATCATCATCATCATCAAACCTTCGTTTGAATATTACATGACTATATGCAACGATAAACCACCAATATACGCTTATCTGCTCCAATCTTTGAGTTTGCTCTATCTTCAATCATTGATGTGACGTCATCGGTCCAATTCAGCGACGTCACTGGAAGCAGCCACTGTCGATTGGGTGAAACAAAAGCAGTTTGTCTGCTAGGAAGTGAGGAGGATCATTCGCAGAGGTATGAGAAGTGCGGGTGATCGGAGCGCAGTCAAAGAAGGATCAAGGATCGACAAGGATCAAGGGCTGCGCTTCGATCATAAAACGAGCATGACACCTCCCGCATTCGCTGTATACCAGCGTAAACCTGCGACGCGACAACTTAATGTTGACCTCAAGGTAGTCGCACAACCAGGTTTTAAATGAAGCATACATGTTAACAAAACCCAGTCTGCAGCATGACTGATGCAGACTGTTTTGTATTTGTCAAATGCATGAATTTCCTAAAGGATGTGTACTTGTTGTTGCTAAATGGTTTTCTTTACGATTTTACTTAGGCGAATGTCTGCTATGCCCCAGTACTGCTTCTTGATTTGGTTGTTCGAAATAAATCTTTCATATGCGAGACAGCGCTCGTTCTGACCCCTCTGTGTTCCGTTCGTCATCGTCTAGCGCTGCGTCAATCATGCAAGTATTCAAGCTAACCCAGTTAACTATCTATACTACCACAATGTGAGGACTCCTTACAACTGCAAGCATTACATACCTTTCACTCTTGATAACAAGGCTTTGAAGAGCTAAAATACACTCGCGTTACCACTGGTATTGCCAATGGTCAGCAAACAATAAGTGAGAAATTTCAAAGTTTCAAAGGAAGTAAGATAAAATTTTATTGGTGAACTGCCGGTAACCGGATAAAATTCCTTAGCGCTTGAAAACATAGGAGTACGCGCGAAACTTTCATTTTTTTATTTTTTGGTCAGTTGATAAAAAAGCAACGCATGTTGACGCAACAGTCACCCATAAAATTGTTTCTGTGGATATGGCACATTTCAATCGCATATCGGTGGGACCACGTCATAAATGGGCTTGTTTAAAACATCTTTTGCCTGCCAATTTCGTCAGATCACAAGAGCCCACAGAAATGTCCTTGAAGCCCGTCTTGCTAGTCATGTGTTCGGGGAAAGGGATTCGCGCCGTTGTTCTTTCAATACATCTGACTTTGACAGCCGTTGTAGCTTTCCAAGGTGGCTCGAACTTCGCCGGCCTTTCAGCAGCATTGGACACGTGCTTTCAAGTATTGATTCGCTCCATGAAGGCCACGTCCGACGCGCGATGTATGAAAAACCATGGTTCTGATCTGCACGATATTATATGGTAGCGCAGACAAAGGACACGGACAAGAGAGACACATTTAAGGCAACACAGCGCTAACTTTCAAGGTCCTTTCAATGTGCCTTGCCTTCTCCGTGTCTTTTGTCTGCGCTTTCATATATTATCATGCTACCATACCAACAAGCCCACATCGCCACCCTCACTGATCTGCGTATTCGCTTGAATTGATACACCTTGTGCTTTAGACGCAAAAATCAAACCACCCAGCGTCGATTGTGATATCGTCCTGACGCTGTCCTGACGCATGAAAAGTCTAGATGTATTTACTCCTGGCGTTCCGTCATGTAGAAATACCACGGGAGGCATGTCGATCGTGCGGGGTGTCAGCGCCATTCGGATGAGATGCTCATAACTGCGCGGTGTTCTTGCTCTGGTGGGTCTCCAACTGTACAGATGAAGGAAAGACAGAACAAGAATGAGTGAAATCTATCTATCTATCTATCTATCTATCTATCTATCTATCTATCTATCTATCTATCTATCTATCTATCTATATATCCACAAGTTTTACTATGATTTCTCGGCCAGTGTATAAAAGCTAAGAATATTTTGACACAGCGGTCACTCATTCAACCGTGTTCCTTATGTTTGAACACTTCAGTCCCATATTAGCGGAACCACGTCACAAATGGGCGGCTTTAACAACTTTTTAGTCTGCCAATTTTGCCAGCGAAAAAGGGCTCGTATGCACCCTTGAAACACGTCTTCCTCGTCATATGTTTGGGGATTGAGAACAGCACCGTTATTTTGTCAGTACGTGCGACTTTGACAGGACTTGGAATTTTCGAAAACCCGTCAATCTTCACTGGCCTTTTTGCCGGATTGGTCAAGTGCTTTCGATTATCCAAGCATGCCACAACGAACTCACCCGACGCGCGATATATGAGAACTCGTGTATTTATAGTGTTCTGCATATCCGCTAGGGTATACATAAGATCTCTCAGTCGGGACGTAAACGTCAAGGCGTGCAGTCGCCATCGGAACAAGCTGCAGTGTCATGGCACGCTCAAGATATTCATGCATTTACTCTTGAAATGCAGTCTCGCAGGGGTAATACGGGAGGCACAACATTCGTGCACCATGCCCATGTCTTCCGAATAAGAATTTCGAACCTGCGTACTTGTTCTTGCTCACACGCAACTCCGCATAGAGAGACAAAGAAAGGACAGGAAGGCATAGAAGGCCAAAAGGGCAATTCATAAACGGACTGACTCCAAACGGAAACAGAATACATGCAGTAGCTGCATTTCTTAAAATTCGGGAACACGGGCGAGTGAACGCAATGATTAAGGGCATGGCCACGATTTTATTATAATGATACGGTATTAGCCGGACCATGTTTTGGGGACAAAGGTAGAGGAAGAGGAAGTTACTTGGTTCGGCCTCTGTTCGCCATCATCGCCGATCGTCGCCCGATCTCTCCTGTAAACAAACATAGTTAAACTCAATCTAACCGTAACGTTTTTATGGTGGAGGTGCTGCGTACCTAACCAAGCAACACGGTTCTGCAACAACCTGAGCTACGCCGAAGCCGCCGCATTGCTGGGCTACCCCCGTTACCGCTGGTGGTCGAGATGTTTCACGGTGAAGACGGAACCCTGAACCCCGCAGCTGACGGCACTGCACCACCAGTTCCAGCGACACCTTTACTACCGACGATCGGCGATGATGGCGAACATAGGCCGAACAAAGTAGCTTCCTCTTCCTCTACCTTTGTCCCCAAAACATGGCCCGGCTCATATTGTATCAATATGCAAGATATATCTTACTGTACCAAACACACTTAGAGCCTTATTTCGTAGTGAGCTCCCTACGGTAGGGTGCTCTCGTGATCGGATCGTTATCTGCCTGTGGACCAAAATTGGCGTGACAGGGTAAAAGGGTTTGACGAATACAACTACGACCGTCTGTTCATGGCGCAAACAACATAAAAATCCTGCCGCGTGCGTCGTCATATCCTCTACTCCGGACACGAGTGGCACATATCCGTATGCGAAGGGCCGCGATATGTGGGTTTGCACCGCAGTCTATCGGCAATTTATATCTGCTCAAGAGCAGTGACACATGTGTATTGGAAGACTAAATGCAAGAGTGTTAACAAAGTTGATAACGGCAGCGGTAACCCGACGAATATAAAGCATAAGAAAACAGGATCACAGCAGGAATCGAACTCAAACACGCAACGTCTTGAAGCTGCTCTGAAAAAAGACGGTATCGAGGTGTAATGTCTCATATGATGATGATTGATACGTGGGGCTTAACGTCCCAAAACCACTATATGATTATGAGAGACACCGTTTAGTGGAGTGCCCGGGAAATTTCGACCACATGGGGTTCTTTAACGTGCACTCGAATCTGAGCACACGGGCCTACAGCATTTTCGCCTCCATCGAAAAGAGGTATAATGTTGGTGCAACGTGAATTGTAATAGCAACACTGGCTATCTAGTTATAGAACAAAGCAATGAAAACATTACGCATGCGACGTAGTCAGGGAGTGGCACTCTAGGCACCTGTCCCCCACCCCTCGTCACGTGAAGTATTTTGCGCTATTTCACACAGAGCGCCAAGTGGCCACATGGCTGCTTGGCGAGCACTTCAGATCTAGAGGTGTTCTTACCCTTCCCCTCACAAGATAAAAGAAATCGGCCGACGCCTCTGTTTGCATGACACAGGCGTCATGTTGGGTTCATGAAAATTGTAGTTCCAGTATCACCTCCGCCTTTATAGCAGTTTGACGAGCATTTAATTATAATACACCTATCTATCAGCAAGCTTTATTCAAGCCTTGCTGGATTACGCAAGAACACGGTAAGAGAAGCTTCACATGAAATTCACGACGACCAACCATACGCGCACTTCCTTTCAATAATGCGGACATCTTTGCGTGAATGCTGACGTTATGTCAGACTGGAAGTCACCATTTAGGTGCGAGTATAGCACACGTTCCTCGTAAGTCCACAGTAAGCACACGGCTTCTATAAACTTACAGAAACCCGTTGATCCACAACGTAACTATTTACTCAAGTCACCACCCCCTAGATTTTCTCGGTGGTGGTGCTGAAGTACAAAGAATTCAGCAGAGACTCGCTGACTGCTTTGCCTGAAACAGATTCCCACAATGCGTGGAGTTCGCCAAATTTTCAAAAAAAGGAGTACGAGAATGACTTGCTACCAATAGACGTAAGAAACACCGTTATGGTATCAAGAAGTTTGAAATGTTTGCAGACGATCGCTTGAGCACGCGTAAAAAAGTAGTCCGGTTGGATACCGATAAAATGTTACCGCCGTAAGAATATCTTGAAGCAGTCTTCAACAAGCTGGCCACGATAAAAAGAAGGCAGACTTGTCTTACCTTTCTTGCCCCTGTCAAGGCTGGTCTGCCGCTTGCTCTCGCGGCTGGCCATTCGAGGAAAACCGCGCGGCGATACTTGGATTCCTATCCAGTCCATGCAACGTTTAACCACCTATGTCCCGGATACCAACACTATACACGGAGTTCAAGTGTAGTTCAAGTGTACTACAGAGTCATGCCAGTTCTCGGAACTGCTTTTCAAATAGAACATGAATTGGGGTTGCAATTCGTGGAACATGAATTGTGGTTGCAGTGCACGGTATTAAGTTTTATAAACATTACATATGTACTCCCACAATTTCCGGGGCCCTCCACTATGGCGTCTCTGATAATCATATAGAGGTTTTGGGACGTTACACGCCACATATCAATCAAATCAATCATCTATGGCTCTTTTGTATAACTGACAACCCACATGCGCATAATGGTTTCAAGTGGGCAGGCGATTTACGAACGTGTACCCCTGTAAGGAATGAATTCATAACGCTTTGGATAACGTGACAGTTGATGTAAATATTTTTTATTTATATCTAGGTCAATATATAAAAGAACGCACGGACACTCTACATGCAAATCATTATACACGCAGTCATGCTTTAGAGGCTATATCGCATTTCAGTCGCCTGCCAGCGAACACGTCGTACATGCGCTTTTTTTTAGAAATAAGTTTCAATCAAATCTGTCAAAAGGTAATAGGGAAGGTTCTTGAAAAAAAATAGTTGCTCGTCAAACACTCGCTCGTGGAAACGGATAAACCGCAGCATTTCTTTCGATATTTCTCACTTTGATAAAACTTCGAATTCTTCAAGATGCTTTACATTGCACACCAGCCTCGCGAAAGGGTCCGACGATGTGCCACTGAGCATCGTCACCTTTCGCAAAGACGCTAGGCTGGTCCCGCAGCAAATGAAAGCCGGTGCTTTGGTTCGCAAGTTCCTCCAAAGTAAACTTGGCACATCGCTGAAGTAGATGTTCGAGAGATTGTGAAGGCTTGGTCTGGTTGTTGTATAGTTGCTTGTCGCTTGTAATCTCGTAAATGATTTTGGCGTAACTTTTGCGCGCCAGGCCAGCGTAGTCCAATGAATGAGCAGATCGAAGAAGCGCTTTTTCATGGGGCACCGTCTAGAGAGAGAAGGTAAAACAGTTCAAGCCAACAGCATATTCATGAATAAGTAGACACTCGGTAAGATCCCAATGGAAGTATAATACATGAAATAATACGTGAAGTATGGAAACTTTTTTAAGCATGGTCACAAAACGCTGCCGATCGGCTGTCGAGATTCCCGAAAAACTCGTGTGCCAAACATTTTAGAGCAGTACGTGGCGGCTGGAAATTTACAACTGTCTCTCGAACTCGGTTAAAACTCACTTTCTCTGCTCTCGACAATTGATGCTACAGGTTCCAAATCCCTACGTCTGAAGCCCAGTATCAGCCATCGACTGATTGGAGCGTGTAGCACTCGGTCGTTACTGGTGTCGCCGAGAGAGGCCGCGACTTTTCTACGCGTACGTGCGTGATCGCACTGAAAAGTTACACATTCGAAGAAAAAAATTAAAAAAGGTACTCCAAGCCACGAAGCGTGCACGCCTCGCCATGGTGGTCTAGTGGCTAAGGTACTCGGCTGCTGACCCGCAGGTCGCGGGTTCGAATCCCGGCTGCATTTCTGATGGAGGCGGAAATGTTGTAGGCCCGTGTGCTCAGATTTGGGTGCACGTTAAAGAACACCAGGTGGTCAAAATTTCCGAAGCCCTCCACTACGACGTCTCTCATAATCATATGGTGGTTTTGAGACGTTAAACCCCACACATCAATCAACGAAGTGGGCGCGACGCAATTTTTTCCTCGAGAGAGAAGAGAGAATTCACTTGCAGCACGCGATATATTTTTGTAACTATACGCCCGTACTGGACGGATTGTGAAAACTTTTGCGGTGGTGAATTTGTGAGGGAATAAGATTTTTTTCAGCGACCCGTCCTATGGCTACTCAGAAAAGTGTGGCAGGGCCCCGTAAAGTATTGAGAGCAGATTTATGAAAATGAAAAAACAAGAAAGGTACAGTGAATGTATTAATGTATGTCATCCTGTTTCGAATCATTCACTTGTCGAAATTTAGCGCCGATTGTCCCCCTTCATCTTATCCCGTTTTTATAAACCTGCGCTCTACAGATAATAAAACGCGAAATGAGGTGGAAAATTCCCGCTGTCCGATTCCCGGCCGCTTTTAAATGAGCCTGAAGTGAAGGAGCACCCTGACTGATTTGGTCGCACATCAAACGAATCGCAAGCTAATCGTAAGATCCAAAGCTGACCAGGAGACCCGCTTTGCGATGCGCTTAAACGTAGTGAAGAGCCGAGAATCGCGTGATGGCATTACCGCATGACGTCGCAGATTGTCTAAATTTGCCACGTAATCCTTGCGTTATATACAGTGACGTAATATAACGGCGCAATCGCATGACATCGTCACTTGATCGAACGTAGGCCAAGCACTGAGGCAGTGCATGCGGAAAGCAGCTTGCAGTGTATGCTCGACCTGGCAATGCGAAACCACATTAGGTGCAGAAACCTGTCGGAAGAGGATGAGTGAGGAATAATACATCCACTAATAAGAAAAAAAAAGTATTGGAAGTCAGTTTAGCGGGCATTGCGGGCGTAGCGTTTGGTATGGATACCGTACGAGTTTCTCGAATAGCGTTTGTCCCTGGCGACGTGTAATGTCCTCGAGATCATCACAAGGGGGCTTTGCGGGCCTTGCATGCAGGCTTCACGCTATTTCATTTTTTTTTGCGGGTGGAACACAGGCGTCAACTGCTCTTGGCGTTATGACGCATATGCAGTAGCAGCGACTGGAACGGATAGCGTACGTAAAGCTTTAAAACGCCCTAATAAGGAAACTTATATCACTTTCCAGCCATTTAAGGCAAGTGGAAAAGAGACCCCGGCCCTCTGATTTTTTTTTGTTCCAATACAAATCGAGTCCTGTGGATCAAAATAGATCTGGCGACTGTTACACAATGCCACTGCTGCTAAGAGATCAAGGAGGCTGGGAGCAAAATACAGAGATTTGCGATGATGCAAGGCTTGTTTAATTTCAACAATTAATGAGGTTTGACGTACTGAAACCACCATATCGTTACGAGAGGTGCCGTAGTGAAGGGTGCCTGAAATTTAGATCATCTGGGGGTTTTTTTTAACGTGCACTTAAATGTAATCACATGGGCCTCAAACATTTTCGCATCCATCGAACATGCGGCCCCCGTGACCGGCATCTCATCTGGCGACGTGCGGTACTGCAGCAGAGTGGCATAACCACTATAGACCACCGTGGTACTACAAAACTGGTTTCCCGGATACAGAACCCTCAAAGGAATTAGCGGCTGGTTAATTCACACTACCATCAACAAAGGGTAGAAAAGCGTGACGTGTCTTACCTAGTCCCCACGTGGCCGAACCGTGCCGTAGCTGGTAGAAATACCAGATGAACTGTACGAGAATGCGTGCGGCAGCATCTGATTGACTCATAAGTACAGCGGTGACATCTTGGCGACCGGCCGAGTAAGCGGCGCCTAGATCAGCGTACACCTCCGGCATGAGTGCCACGCCTTCCCATCGCAAGGCGACGTACAGCGCAACAGTGAGCATCAGCAGTTCGACGTACGATCTGGCGTAAGCAGCCCCGAATGGCCGGCCTGCCCAGAGCACCAGGAAGATGGCTCCGCATTCCTGATTGGTGGATTGCGCGTAGTTGTCAACGATACAGACGTAGTACGTTCCGATGCCGCGCCACACGCCGATCGTAGTTTCGAAAGGAAGAGATCGAAGTACGTCCGACAGGTCCTCTATAAGCCTAAAGGGGTTCACCCGCCGCGCTGGGGCTCCGAAGCGAAGCAATAGCCACGGTGAAACGTGTCGCGTGTGCATGAGCCACGTGTAGAGCCAGGCGAGACGCTCCCGAAACACATTGGTGTCGGGAGATGCTTCCAGAGCGTGGCGGATTTCCTGGACGACCATTTCTGACGGCAGAGTTCCGAGCCTCGGAAGCCACGCTGCGTTCGCGCCGTCCAGGCTTTCGAGATCTTCCACGGTCGCTCGCTGGATGAGGACCAAAAGCTCGTCTAGGAGACTGGATGTCATCTCGGTAGAAGGCGGAGGCGGCTAGAGAAGACCTGCTGCTCTAATGGTCGACTTTGGCTAGGCTTCGCGCCTAGCACTAGCGGAAGGCTTTACTTCAATCGTCAGCTTGCGAATGCAAGGGCGAAGACACTTTCGTCTGTGGCGGCAGGTGCGGAAAATGCGTCTGCGATGTCAGCATGCGTATGCTAGCGTTCGCATTGTGCGAGTAACTAGTGTAGATCATTGGCAAGGTTAGCAGGGATAATAAGGGTGTTTAATAAAGCGATATGAAACGGGTATTGCAACGTGACTGTCGTGATGACTGTGCTGTTTCGAAACCACGAGGCAGCTGCTGTGTGGATGCAAAACCGCCGAAAAAGAGTTATGTTGGACGTTCTTCAGGATTTTGATTAGGCGTGTTTAAGCATATCAGGTGCATGTCATATCGCTCTCGCTGCACCATCTGCAGCGATTCTGAACCATTTCAAATGGGAAATGACTGAAAGATGAAAGAGAAAAACAATAACGAAAACAAATGTTCTCGGTCTAACCAAGGACGTTTGAAAATAATGCATTAGTTGATGCTATCGCTATTTTCCCGCCATTACGATGGTATAGCATAAAAACCGTTTTTTCGAGCGATTGGCGATTGGAGATAAAGAAAATAATGTGTTTCTCTTCTGCTAACATAAAATCTAGGTTATACATATGTAAAAAGTCACTATTACCGGCGAAAATATCTGATCAAGGTGAGTATTCAAACCGCGATCTTGAACAAAATTTTCTTGGTGATTCAAATGCCACGGGAAAGTGGTGTGAACGCTTATGTAGTCTTTCTAAAGATCTTCTTGATGGCGTTTGAGGTCTTCATACATACTTTGCAGCATGCCAAGTTCTGGACAGGTATGGTCCGGTGTTACCCAGGATTGCAATCTTGGATACAGACTGCATGTTGTTCATACAGTATAAAAAATCGGTTGTCCTGGACCCGACGGTTCTGTGCACGCTTGAAGCCTTCGCGAGCTATCTCCTGCCGGGGTACGTAGAGGCCTCTTTCTCGGTGACATCTTCGCTATGGTTCGCTTGACCGGCGTAGTTGTATTTGCTCGTTCTTTGCAGTTTCGCAGAAAGGACACGCGGGTCATACTTTTTATGTGCCGTGCCAAAGCCTAACCATGGGGTATGCGAAGCTCAAACGCACGCTATTCAGTGTGCTCGTTCATCTTTCTTGTCACGGGTTCTCGGCTGAAGACACACTACGAAAAGCATAAACCAGGGGCACCAGCAGGCAAATAATGAATTAACAGAACGTTGGTTAAATTGTACAAGAAAAAGCCGGCAGGCGGTAGCACATGCCAAAACAACTCATGTGGATAACAATTTCTGCTCTATACATTCACACATGACCCCTCACACACCAATGCCTTCACAGACTCTCGCGCCGTCATTCGTGCTTACTAAACGGGCAACATCGCTCGAGAAGCAGCCCACATTTCACAAACACGCAAATACAGCATACATTTCTCAATGAATACAGTGGCTTGCACTGCGTCTCTTATTCCTTGCCCCCGTGGGTGAAGAATTCCGCCAACAGCAACCCAACTTCAACGAAATAGCTAATGATAGAGGGCGAGAACTGACCAGCCACGACAATCAATCCGCCATCGAAGAGTTGGGACCAGACGTACAGTTTAATGGCCCCTTATTCAGCTTCAGCGAAATTACCTCTCACTAACAAAATGGCAGAAATACGCTTTACCACACGGAAAGATCGAACGCGGGCAAGAGGTAGCCTTTCGCATGCTACGAACTAGATCGGGCCCATCACGGGACCAACTCAGCCGTTACAACACGGACGTAAATACCCAGCGCCCAGACTGTACAGAAGTGTACTGTTCAGTCGCACAGATGTTCTGGCAATGTCCCGCGTTACCTCAGGGACCTCTCACCAGGAAGACCGACTGAGAAGAGGCACTCAGGAGTCCCAAGCTCCAACACTAACTTAAGACAGCCCAGAGGACCCGCTTCTACTTGGGCGTCACTTACAGTAGCAGCTGCTATAAGATCTCCCTTTTGGACACCCTGGTGCCTTAAATCCTTAGGGCCTTTTATTGAGGTTATTGACTTACTGTCTGAACTGATTACTAATGACAATATTAGTCGGGTCACCCTGCCCGTTGAAGACTGTCAACCAGTGGACATGAAACATCGAATACCGGTTGAGCAGACGGAGCACACTGTTGATTTGACTAACCATCGGAACCGATTACGAATGGCAATATTAGTCAAGTCACCCTGCCCATTGAAAGCTGTCAACTAGTGGACATATAGCATCGAATATCTGTTGAGCAGACTGAGCACATGGTGATTTGAACCAGCTGAACACGCGAAATGCTTGTAATAATGATTGGCGCGCTGCGCTTATTTGTCTCCTTCGGACAGCTTTCGTGCTAAAGGTTCAAAGTTCAGTACTTCTAATTCGTCAAGACACGAGGGAAACACTTTTCGTTCGAAATGCATGGAACACCGCCATACTGTTAAACTGCTGATAAATGAGGTACTCACTAAACATCTGTAAAGCGTTGTGCACACTTTGTGCTGTCAAGAAGGCTCGTTAATAGGTGGACCCCGAAGTGAGAGCCCCCGAAGTCGAGGCAACACGCAAGCAGCGGCAAGGGAATCTCGACTTGGGCCCTGTATCGACATTGCCTTCTTCTACTTTTAACTGTAACCTCAAGTATATTTTCGCCACATTCTTACCGACCACAAAATTGCAGACTTCAAAGAAAAATCCGTCCTACAGCTTTGTAATCAGTGATTTAGTCCTTGTTTATAGTCACATTGAGATATGTAAAGGATTACGTCTTGAGTATATATATAAGTGTACACAATCACCCCTATAGCAACGTTTCACTTCTTGATATGATGGTAAAAATCTTGTACGGAGGATTCGCGGGTTCTCCCGATCTGTTCCGAGCAAGCCTCCTCCATCGTAATTCCCTTCGTGGAAATGGCAGGATTTCGTTTTCTTGATAAACGATTGTGAGCAAGATTGCCACGGTGGACACCTTGAACAATTGAACAGCACAATGAGTTCGCACAAATCCGTTTTATTGTTACTAAGATTTCAAATAATTCCAGGTCACATACAAATACAAAGGGTACAATGTCATGGTCATCCATCGGAGTGTTAGCTGCGGCAAATTCCTTTGCATTCTATCTCGTTACTGAATATGTTGCAGTTATTTCCACAGCCGCTCCACCAAATTCTCACGCACTTCCTTTTTGGTTGGCAGAAGGTCCACTTCATACCGCCTCCTGAGCATTTACCCCCTGCGAGTTTCCTGCCGCAGCCTAAATTTGGAAACCAGGGGAAGAAGAGGGCAAGCTGAATCGCACACGTTCCTAAAATCAATGGCTAGGAAGACATTACCAAATTTATGCATCAGGAAACAATAATGCTGACTCTACGAGGTGTAACTGATTCGGCAGTGTTTACTGAATATAGAGAACAAAGTTTAACGCAATTTTTAACATATATGTGCGTAAAAATCACGGGCCGACAACACTCGTGCTCCGACTACACTCGTATCAGCAAAACATTCAAAGTATGTGGTACTAGAGAGAGAGAGAGAGAGAGAGAGAGGAAGATAAGGATTGTAAGAAGGGTATGAGGGCCAAGGAGACTACGTCAAGTTTGCTACACTACACTTGGGGAGAGGAGAATCAGGGAGTAAAAGAGAAAAGTATGTGCACATTGCACATCATGGACATAGTGCAGGGTTTCACAGACGATCACTCAATGATGTTGCCTTCAGAAATTGAAGCACCTACGCAATGACCGAATGATCTAAGTGCAAAATTTACGCAGTCTTGCCTAAGAAAATGCCAAGCTGTGGAGTACTTCATCGGCTTCGGCAAGAAAATCAATATCAATGAAGTCGTGCAACACAATTCTTGTTCACACAGACTATAGGCGGGACAAGTGTTTCAAACACGAGGCTCGCTGTCCGCATGCGGCCCGCGGCCCGCACACAAGTTTTTTCGTCCGTTTTAACATCGTGGTCAATCAAACCCAAGTGACGTATTTCCGTCATACATGTGGCGATACAATGAACGCCAGCAAAGGAGAAAGAAAAAAGCAACAATAAAAAAATACTCTCCTGCTCGGTATAGAACTTCCGACTCGTCGGTCCACGGCGATATGTGCCCGACGTTCTACCGACTGATCTATCATCACGATCTTCCTTCTTCTTCTTCTTCTTCTTCTTCTTCTTCTTCTTCTTCTTCTTCTTCTTCTTCTCTTCTTCTTCTTCTTCTTCTTCTTCTTCTTCTTCTTCTTCTTCTTCTTCTTCTTCTTCTTCTTCTTCTTCTTCTTCTTCTTCTTTATCATCATCATCATCATCATCATCATCATCATCCTGACTACGTCCACTGCAAGACAAAAGCCTCTCCCATGTTCCGCCAGTTAACTCGTTTCTGTGCGTTCTGCTGCCACTTTGTACCCACAAACTTCTTAATCTCATCTGCCACCTAACGTTTTGTCTCCCTCTAATCCGCTTTCCTTCTCTAGGAATCTAGTTAGTTACCCCTTATTCACCAGCGGTTATCCTGTCCTACGCGCTACATGTCTGGCTCATATCTATTTCTTGTTCTTGATTTCAACTATATTATCCTTAACCCCAGTTTGTTCTCTAATCCACTCTGCTCTCATCATCTCTCTTAAGGTTACACCCACCATTTTTTTTTTCCATCACTCGCACCGTTGTCCTCAATTTAAGCTGAACCCTGTTTGTAAGCCTCCAGGTTTCTGCTCCGTAGCTAAGTACCGGCAAGATACGGCTGTTATATATCTTTCTCTTGAGGGATAGTGGCAATCTACCTGTCATAATTTGAGAGTGCTTGCCAAATGTGCTCGACACCACACATTAGAAGTCTCAGTGCTCTACGTATAAGAGTAAATTCAGATACTGTAGAATATCGTGTTCAAAACAGTTACTCCTATCTGCTAAAACAGCCTTTCTTCACCAAATGTGGTGACGTTTACTCGCGTTTAAAGCTCATTGCCGCTTTTCCGTTATGATTTCTAGATTTCTCAACTTATCAGCGCATTCTCGAAAAGCTCTGATTTGTACCACGAATATTGTCGCTAAAAACAAAATAATGCAACATTTTTTTTCTATATTACTGTATGATGGCCTTCGGCTGTCTATTTACGAGGTTTTAAGAAAAATCGAAGATGGGGTTTTTTTATTGTTCAAATTTCAGTAGAGTACACTCTTGCCATTATGAGAATTTTGAGGCAATATATAAAAATTTACATTTGCCCTACGGCAGCAATAATTTATGTACCTGATGAACACATTATATCCTTAAAGTGTCTCAAGTTTGAAAACGCTGCTTGCATTACTTTCGGAGAAAAAAAATGGGGAATACGTAACTTATTTTAAACTGTCGCAAAGTTAGACATTTTTGAAAGCTATTTTCTTATAGTCTACAAACTTGAAACCGTATGAATTCATTTTTCATTAGACATGCATTTAAGGTAAAAAATATCTTACTTGAAACAAAAATATTTGTCTTTTTATAGCATCTGCAATTTTCGAAAATGACAGGTGACGAAATTGGTGCCTCCGTGTTGGTGAAGTTTGTTATTATTTTTTCTCGTACGTTATGCCATTAATCATAAAACGAAGTTGACTTTCGGGCTACCTGGTGAGAGGTGCACGAAATATAAAAAAGTCAATTAAATCTAAAATATCAAGGATAGTGGCAATCTACCTGTCATAGTTTGAAAGTGCTTGCCTAATGTACTCCACCCCATTTTTATTCTTCCAGTTACTTCAATCTCGTGGTTCGGCTCCGCGGTTATTACCTGCCCTAAGTGGACATAGTCTTTTGCAACTTGAAGTGCACTAATACCTATGTCGAAGCGCTGCTCTCTTCTTAGGTTGTTCTACATTACTTTCGTTTTCTGCAGATTAATTTTAAGACCCACCTTTCTGCTCTCCTTGTCTAACTCCGTAATCATGAGTTGCAATTCGTCCCTTGAGTTACTTAGCAATGCAATGTCATCGGCGAAGCGCGAGTTACTAAGGTGCTCTCCATTAACTCTTATTCCTAACTGTTCCCACTCTAGGCCTCTGAAAACTTCCTGTAAGCACGCGGTAAATAGCATTGGGGAGATCGTATCCCCCTGCCTTACATCCTTCTTGATTGGTGTTATGTTGCTTTCTTTATGAATCCCTATGGTAGCAGTTGATCACCTGTAGATTTCTTCCAGGATGCTTATATGCTTCATCGACGCCCTGATTCCGCAGTGTCTGCATGACTGAACTATCAAATCAGACCAAAGACTGCCTGCAGACGTGCCTTCTATACCTTACACATTTTTTCTCGCTGGGTGCTCTCTGTTCGCGGGGCTAAGGTCCCTACGCGAGGCGTGGTGGCACCGCCATCTGTGAGCGATGACGAAAAGTAATGCGGTATGACATTTACTAGCCCTCATAAAGAACGATTCATGAACGTCGCATTTAAATCATGGCGTCCGAGATTGTCTGCATGTGCGCAAATCTCCGAGGTCATTGTAAAAGCGCCTCGATAGTATAGCAACAGCACTGTTCGCGCTATAGCGCGGGGGATGACGCAGTTATGTGTCACTCTGGTTATGTGCCTTGCCTTTTACTTCGTGAGGGTGTGTGACGGCTCGTTGACGGGCAAGTGCAGCTTTCACATGCAGCGACGGTGTTTCACCTGCAGAGAACGAATGGGACAGCTGCGACTAATAAAGCTGCTATGTGGTGTCTTGGTGGAGCGAGACGGAGGCCAGTGGGTCGTGGAACGCCGGCACACGTTTGTGTCTCAAGCTCTACGAACCCAATTATTAATTATTGCGGTTCAACGTTCCGAAACTACCATTTGATTATGAGAGGTGCCATAGCTACGAACCTCTGCCCCCCATGTTGCTGAAGCGTGGTGTGGTAGGGGTTGGGCGCCCGCAGCAGCTTTGCAGACGATGCATGCCAGCCATTTACAATGGCAGGCTGCGTCCACAGAGCCGTTGCGGACGCTAACCATGAACACAGGCGTACGCGTTTCCGCGCCACTTTTGAATGCACGCCATGCGGTTTCTCCAGGCTTCTGTCCTTATTTTGTTTATTTGTTGAAAATTATCTTACAGGCCCGCAAGCATTGAGTGAAGGAAAGTTAGAGTAAAATCGGAAGTAAAGCATAAAGAAAAACGCTGCAGTGCACGTTAATAATAACGACAAAATACTTCATAGAAAATTAACAATACATTCAGTCATCGTAATTCAACAGTTCACAAGATTAGATTACGCCATGTTAATCAAAAGAACGCACAACACGTCACAATATAAAATAACTTGAAAGTTGAATAATAAAGCAGAAAAAATGAAGGAGGAGGAGGAGGAGGAGGAGGAAGGGAAGAAATGGAAGGCAGGGAGGTCAACCATACGCACGTGCGGTTTGCTACCCTGCACTGGGGGAAGGGGTTAGGGGATTAAAGGAGAAAAGAGAGAGAAGTGAAGGGCAACGTGTGTGTAGAAGTGACCTTGTCCATTGCACGCTTATAAGCGGTCGCGTAGTCCGGTCGTCTTTAGAAAACTTAGCAATGCCCGCGTCGCTTTGCTGGCCAGCGACACGTAGAGCCATGAGCCAAGTATCTTCTCTTCGGAAAAAGGTCTACTGTCCAGTGTCTCTAACGTTTCGCGTAGCAAGTTGCGTTCGCTCGCAAAACGTTCACATGAACACAGTAGATGCTCTATTGTCTCGTCAGTGTCGCGCGATTCACATCGGGAGCTATCCGCCAATCCTATGCGAAAGGAGTACGCCATTGTAAAAGCTACTCCTAACCACAGGCGGCACAGTTAAGTTGCATCCTGGCGGGAGAGGTCCAATAGAACTTCAAGCTTTCGCGATGGGTCCAATTTGTGTAGGCGGCGGTTCCTGACACTGGGGTCACTCAGCCAAGTTTTCGACATGGTGTTAGCAAACGAGTGAAGGCCCCTTGCAGCGTCGATTCTCGACAATGGAATTGGGGTTGTCTGGGCGTCCGCGTGGGCGGATCGGGCAGCATTATCAGCAAGGTCATTACCGACAATATCACAATGTCCCGGTAACCACTAGAACACCAAATCATGTCCTTTCGATAAAACTTCGTGAATCAGTTCTCTTATTTCATTCACTAGTTGTTGATGCTCCCTCTGTCGTAAAGCTGATTGCAAGCTCTCAAGGGATGCCTTGGAGTCGCAGAACACAGCCCATTTTAGATGCGGAAGCATCTTATACTCGCGCCTTGTAGTGCGCCGTCCACACCGCTTCTCGAACATTCGACAGCTCACGCGCGCGCATGCGCCGTCGCGCCGTCGCCCACCATCTGTGCCGCGCGCGCTTCTCCTTCGAGAACATTCGACAGCTGACAGCGCATGTGCCGTCGCGCCGTCGCCATCTGTGCCGCGCGCGCGCTTCTCCTTCGAGAACATTCGACTGCTGACAGCGCATGCGCCGTCGCGCTGTATATATACTCAAGGTCGGCGCTCGCTCGCTCAGTTGCCGCTCGTCCGTTGGTTTGTACGGCGCGTCGACGTCCGAAGTCGCCGTGAAATGAATGCCAACGAATCCACAAACACAATGATCGACGTCCCTTCGACCAGCGCCGCCCTTTCGCATACGTGTGTACGTGTTCACTCATTTAACACCCCCTCCTACAACCACGTTAACCAATTTAGCCATCGACCCAAGTAAGTCGCAATTTAACACCCCATTTCACAACCACGTTAACCAATTTAGCCATCGACCCAAGTAAGTCGCACTTTAACACCCCGTTAACCAATTATATGCTCCGCATCCTCCTCAGTGTTCCCCCGAGGGAAGCTGCGGGCAATTTTTTTTGAGGTCGGGCTTCCGCGATATAAAGTATAGCAGCACGTAAGGCGGCAAGCTCCGCTGCTGTGGATGTTGTCCTATGCGACAGTTTGAGCTTTATAGTGACCTGGTTCGCCGGGATGACAACAGCACCTGTGGAGCTGTCAGCCGAGACCGATCCATCGGTGTAAATGTGGGTCCTCTGGCCGTATTTTTCGTTGAGTAGCGACAATGTCACCTGTCGTAGGACCACTGTTGAATGATGGCTCTTGTTCGTTATTCCCGGAATAGTGAGGCACACCTGTGGTTGTTGTAGGCACCACGGGGGTGCTGCTGGTCGTTTTGCTGGAGTGAAGCCAAGAGGAAGGCATTCTCTATGGGCAGAAATAATCTTTGAAAACATTGCGTGTGGTCTTTGAAGTGGCAACACTGCAACATTGTGACCAGGAACTCGGCAGAGGTGTCTTATGTGGGCTCTCAAATTGTCAGTGGTGATGTATGTTCGAATTGGATGCTCTCTTGCGATCATAATTGCCCCGTAGGTTGAGGTGCATCGCGGCAACCCTAAGCACACGCGTAGTGCTTGTCCTTGCAGACTTTCGAGCGTGCGGATGTTCGTCTTGCACGTACTTGCCAGTAACGGCAAGCTGTAGCGCAAAAATCCCAGAAACAGTGCCCTGTATAGCTGCATCATTGACCTTATCGATGTGCCCCAAGATTTTCCGCAGAGGAACCGCATTATATGGACGATGTAAGTTAGCCTTCTTTGCAGGTAATTGCAGTGGGCACTCCACGAAAAAATGAACAAAAAAATACTCTGCTATATTGTTACACGACATCGCAATGAGAGAGCATCAGGTAGACGACGAAGACAATTAAAGCGACCGTGCTCGTGCTGTTATTGCTGTTGTCCCTCCATCTTCGCTGCAGCTGCCTCTGACTCTCCTTGTATGTTTTGTAAATATATTTATTTCATTCATTATCTCACCCCCGTGACATTTGGTGGAGGTGCGGAGTATGCCAGTCGCCTCCTTTCTCCTTACGGAGAGCAAATTTTCCATTACAGAGCGTGAGTGCCTCGCACTAGTCTGGGCAGTCAGAAAATTTCGACCATACTTGTTTGGCCGCACCTTTTCGGTAATTACAGATCACCATGCCTTGTGCTGGCTGTCGTCCCTTAAAGATCCAACTGGACGACTTGGTCGTTGGGCCTTGAAACTACAAGAATACAGCTTCGACGTGGCGTACAAATCTGGCCTAATGCAACAGGATGCCGACTGTCTATCCCGTCACCCCGTGGACCCACCCGACCTTTCAGCACATGATTCTGACCCTTGTTTCTTCGCCATGTCGGCTTTCACCGACATACGCAAGGAACAGCTCAGCGATGTCCACTTGCGGTCTATCATGCAGAGTCTACGCTTGCCCCACGTAGACCCGTCGCTACACTTGTTCAACGCGATGGCATTCATTACTGACGCAACACCAGCACCGACGAACCAGAGCTACTACTCGTAGTTGCTGCGACGCTCCGTTCCGCTGCTCTTGAACGGCTTCACGAAGCCCCAACCGCGGGACATCTCGGGGTCACGCGCACGTATGATCGCGTGTGGCGTAGATTCTTCTGGCCAGGCCTTCACCGTTCTGTGCGCCGATACGTTGCTGCTTGTCAGTCCTGCCAGCGCTCCAAACATTCCACCTTGCCACCAGCTGGTCCACTCCAACCAATAGACATACCCACCGTTCCCTTCTACCACGTGGGTCTTCATATCGTTGGACCATTTCCTACTTCTCTCACTGAAAACAAGTAGATAGCCATAACCACTGATTACGCCACAAGATACGCTATTACACGAGCGCTACCGACAAGCTGTGCCACTGACGTCACGTACTTCTTGCTTCATGACGTAATTGATCACCATTACGCTCCTCGACAGCTGCTGACCGATCGTGGTCGCTCATTTCTTTCAAAAGTAGTAAGCGACATCCTTCGCTCGTGTTCGACGCGTCACAAGCTCACTACGGCCTATCACCCACAAACAAATGGTCTTACCGAGCGCCTAAATCGAACCTTGACAACAATGCTCTGCATGTACGTTTCCGAAGATCCCTTTGATTGGGATAGTACTTTGCCTTATGTGACATTCGCGTACAATTTGTCACGCCACGACACCGCTGGCTTCTCCCCCTTCTATTTATTGTTCGGCCGCCATCTAGCGTTGCCCTTCGAGACTCTTCTCCCATCAACTACGCAAACGGTTACAGAGTACCTTCGGGATGACACTGCTCGGGCTCAAGTGGTCGGCCAAATCACACCGGAACGTCTTTTTGGCTCGCAGCTCTTTCAGAAGGCCCGCTACGATGGCCATCACAGAGTAGTTTCCTACTCTCCAGGCTCATTGGTCCTCCTCTGGACATCATGCCGCCCCATTGCCCTCTCTTCGAATCTCCTGTCTTGCTACTCGGGGCCTTACAAGGTTTTACGCTGGCATACCGAGGTCACATACGAGATTGCTCCGTTGGACAGTCAGTCGTCGTCGTCTGCACCCGCCACTGACGTCGTCCTCTGACCCGCCTTAAACCAAACATCTCCGCTTATGATTATACTTTCTTTTAACGCCGAGACAGCGCTGCCAGCGGCGCGAGGTTATATGTTACACGACATCGGCAACGAGAGAGCATCAGGTAGACGACGAAGACGATGAAAAAGACCGCGCTCATGGTGTTGTTGCTGTTGTACCTCCATCTTGGCTGCAGCTGCATCTGACCCTCCCTGTATATTTTGTAAATATATTTATTTCATTCACTCTTTCACCCCCGTGACAATATTAACAAAAACGTATCTCAAGTTTATGTCTAAACGTGGGTTGCTATCAGAGACAACATCATCGGGCAGCTCATTCCACGTATGCGACGACGCACTGAAATGGACGACGCTTTGAAAAAGCGTACAATAAGAGCGTTTATTACGCGCTTGTTGATGTCTTTTGCGCGCAATTTACGATATGCTGTCTCCAGATATAAGCCAGAAAGTTTAACTACCGCAACTGTTAAATCAGAATCATGGGTGTTGTTGGTTGCGATGATGTTCCGCTAGGCTTCAACATAGGTGCATCCACGTCAAGAGGTGCTGTATAGCTTCCAAACACCAATACACATTCTCCGAACTCTCATAATCACTACACTGTAACCACTACTGTTGTGAAGACACTTTTCACTTTCGTGCTATACCGAATTCTATGATTGGGAATCAGTCATGCTTTTTTTGTATAAAAATGTTCATAAGCTATAGATAAAGTCTTCAGATTTCTTTTCTCTCTCTCCCTCTCTCGTGAAACATCTCCTGTGGTCACTACGTTATAAATTGCCTAGCGACGTAAAGAAGCAGTTCATATTTAAAAATCGGCGTGCAGAATTTTATGACTTTTTCCCGCAAGCTAAGGCGAGCTCGCTACCCCTGTACTGGGAGAATCAGAGAATTCAAATTTCAAGTTTCCTAAGCCTCTTCTGCCATAGTAAAGAATGCACTAGATCTGGACGGTGACAAACAACTGCGGGTAGTACAAAATATGTCTTTGCTACAAAGGCGTAATAAATAAAAGAAAATCTACTTACAGACATTGCTGGTGAGGTCAAAAGCGTCTGAAACATTGAAACATTGAGTATAAACATACTCTCTCATAATGATTACTCAAGTTACTGATGCTTATATGTGTGCTAAGTTCCTCTTCGATGCCCGATATTGCCACGTTCTATTCCTCAAGCTTTGTTATCGCCCCAATACACTACACAATTCTCAGCACAAACCGCGCCCGCAGTTTTCGAGAAGCTTCCGGACTTTGGTAAATCATTTCGATAAGATCACGCCCACTCCGCGAACTCTATAAATAATTCCGAAACACTCGTAACCACCAGCGATAACGCTAGAACATTCGATGACAAGAGTGTAAATGCCGGCGCACTTCGCCGCTTGTCAGTAGTTGATCGACGGCCGACGCTCCGTTCGCCGTTATCAGTCCAAGACTGCTACTGTAGTCCGACTTTCCGTTTACTGGGCACAGGTTCGCCCAAATAAACAATTCATTATTCGACTCGCAGTGTGCTCCATTCGTCCCCGTCACGACCCCGTGACAATATAAATGGATTCCGTGCAACTTGTTTGATTGATTGATTTGTGGGGTTTAACGTCCCAAAACCACCATATGATTATGAGAGACGCAGTAGTGGAGGGCTCCGGAAATTTCAACCACCTGGGGTTCTTTAACGTGCACCCAAATCTGAGTACACGGGCCTACAACATTTCCGCCTCCATCGGAAATGCAGCCGCCGCAGCCGGGAATCGAACCCGCGACCTGCGGGTCAGCAGCCGAGTACCTTAGCCACTAGACCACCGCGGCGGGGCGTGCAACTTGTTTGTTATTGTATCAGACTTTTCTAAATTTATCAATTGATTTCGTTATTTTTCCTCATTTTTTATTCACACTGATATATATACGGTGATACCTTCATTACCTTAAACTTCATTAGTACTCACGTGACCCCCAAATAAAAATAGAAAGCTTATAAAGGGCTCCTCCCTAAGTTTGACAGTTTCGAGCTGATGAGCACGCTGCACACATTGGCCGTTCACGATGACGTCTGCCATAATCCCGACGCTAAGCGACGCACACATAGGTCAAATTTCAAGCTGAACCTGTGTCGGCCACAAAGATATGGCTGTTTTCGCACGATGAAAGAACGAAGGAAGGTGCCTAGACGAGCGCCAGCTGCGCAACCCCTTTCTTAGTTTGATGGCTATACACCAGTCGGTCGGTCAGTCGGTCAACAATCTTTATTCGGGTCCTAAGAAACTAAGTGGGCCACGAGCGCGTTGAAGTCGTTTAACCATCGCTGGGTTTACTTGCCAATGGAGGGCAAACAGAATAGCAATACGCATTCGGTTCAGCGTTAACAATTGTTCTACCTACGTGTGTGTTTGGGTGTATCTTTTGAAAAAAAAACAATGTACAGCCGAAATAAAAACGTTTGTTGGGACACGAAATGCTAAAAAAAACAAAGAACCTCCCTTTGTAAGGAAACACAACCTCGTAATAAACATTGCAGTCAGTAGTTGGTACTGCATTCATGACTAAATTAGTTTACAAGCTACACACTAACACATGATAAAGCATCATTTATTGTAGAACAGACGTTCTAAATTTTATGCTGTTGTGTGTACTCACGTACCGCTGAGCCTTTGCAATACATAAACTCATGCACGTATTGTCATTTTGTTCAGTGGTCTGATCATAAGTACAGCCCATGCGTGAAGGCAAGTATGGTGAAAAACTGTGCATCATACTTAAACAACCTAGCGCCAAAACTGAGCAAATATCATTTTAAATATTCTTGTAATGGTGATTATTCGCAAGGCCCACGAACTATAGGTGGCACGCTGTACGATTCAAGATGGCGCCCAAAGGATGGCCAAGTCGCTTGTATTCATAACAAAGGTAGGACGTGCGCAAGAACGTTCAACTTTCACCAGATGAAGTCATGTGTTGCACTGAAATTCGCATGAGGCCACGGTACTTTCTGAAGCCATAGACGTTAATTATTCGCTGAGGTATGAGAGGTAATAATTAAACTTCATTATCGTCAATGAAAGACTCTCTGCAAAATCCTGTGTGTGCTACAGAAAAGTGCACGAACTAGCATTGACGTAGGACCTGAACAGTGCCCCGAGGTAGTACATACCGAGCCTGCATGCCTAAAGAATTTGCCACAAGAGTAGGGCACTAGTGACTAGCGCCTTTGCTGCTGCACGGGACCGGATGTTTCAAGCGGTGATGGTTCGCAAACTAATGCCGTCGTCAATAACCGCGATGTCAGCGACATGAAGTTGTTTCTTCAATGGTACACAAGCATTTCACGGCCATTAAGCAGCGCTTGTGTCCCAGCCATGCTTTGAGTGCAGCGGTGTGCAATTATTCACTGCACTCGGATGTTGCAGGTTCAATCAGCGCGATCGAAATAGGAACGTCGAAAAGAATATGCACGTATGCTTTTCGCAACTTTGAAATTAACAACAACGCCGTTCGAAAGGTACCGCTGAAGTACAGGAGAAGTTAGCGTTGAGGCGTGGATTGTAGCCGAAACCGCACGTCTCATCGCTCTAACAATTTCGCTAGGCTAGTCGAGCTTGAGCGTCTTGGCGGCATGCAGTTCTCCATAATATTCACTGCATTCGCCACTACACGCAATTCACAAAAAAAACTATGATTTTATTTTTCACTCACTGAACGATACTATACTATAAATACATTCAAAGTACTATACGAGCATAAAAAAAATATCGCATGAAGGGACGTGAAGTGCAACTCTCTCCTCTTGAGTCAGCAGCTGATTGTTCATCGTAGCTTTCACTCTCGGTGCGTTCACAACCTTCTACGTCCGGTCAGAAACCCTCGTCGTCAAGATGGTTTCTTTTATGATTACTGCTGAAAGCAGTCTGAAGAACTTCCTCCACCGAACAACTTCGCCCACTCTGCAGCACCATGTTCACAACCAAAAAGGCGTCTGGGCGCGGAAAAGGAGAACGTTTTCCCGATTTCGATCTCAAACCAGTCATCAAGCAAATCGCTTGAAGTGTGCTGTCATCTATTAACAAGACCACAAATACAAGCGGCGCAGCACTGGCCAATTCAAGATTGCAGAATTACAGAACAGCAAATCGCGAGCCCGCATGACATACCTCGTACAATGTAATGAGATTAATGCAGTACAAAAGCAGTGATATACATGTAAAACAAGGTGAGTTTCAACCAAGGAGAATTTGGTTTCACGTAAAAGGTCAGACGATGTATAACTAACCTACGTGGCTGCAGAGAACCACGCGAAGGAAGAAGGAAGGAAGGAAGGAAGGAAGGAAGGAAGGAAGGAAGGAGGGAGAAGGGAGGGAAGAGAGAAAGAAAGAAAGGAAAGTAAGGAAGCAAAGAAGAACGAGAAAGAAGGGATGGAAGGAAGGAGGGGAAGGAAGAAGGGGAAGATAGGGGAGGACTGAAGGAGTAGAAAGGAAGGAGGGGGGGAGGGATGGAAGGAAAGAGACGCAGAAGGACGTGCCCTTGAGAAGGGGCGGAAGGGAAGGGGAAGGAAGAGAAGAAGGAGGGCATGGTCGCCCTCCTCCTTTGCTTCCGAGAAAGGGATTGAACGAAGGCCTGTCGGAAGGCAAGACGGCCGGAAGGAAGGAAGGAAGGAAGGAAGGAAGGAAGGAAGGAAGGAAGGAAGGAAGGAAGGAAGGAAGGAAGGAAGGAAGGAAGGACAAAAGCGAGTTGCCTCGTACATTTTTATTAAAACTTGGCGTCTCACAAAATTGAGTCAGATTCATAGTGCCATGAAGGGCCCGATTTGTTCAGTAATGCAGGAAACATGCGAAGTCGTAGTGTTCGTTTCTGGCCAACGCGCTAACGCTGCGGCTAGCGCTGCCGAACAACGGAACGACTGTCTTTTGACCATCCTTGAGTTGACGCTCCTGAATTCCGCTTGGCGGCACGACAGTCAATGTGCATTGCGAGTTAGGATCCAAGTGCTAGCCGTCATTTCGGCGCAATGACGGTTAATTTCGCGATTACACACAATCATATATAAATTAATCGACTCACAAGGTTTCGATGAGGCTGCAGCAAGAAGAGTTGTCAGGAAGACGACTATGATCAGATCACGCATGGATGCCACAGTGATACGAAGTGCACGCCTCAACTGTAAAGGGTTGCTTTCTGGGAAGGAGCAGTCAAATCAAAGCTTTTATACTACATCTTGTAAATCTGATGACATACGTCAGATGTGCCGTTTACGGCGCGCACGCTCGTGTGGTATCCTTAACTACAGAAAAAAGGACAAAAATTACCATTGTATGCGTACGTTGCAAGGTATCACCACCGTCGCTTTCTTGTAGATTCACCTGGGGTCTCTCGCCTTTCATGAATTTTTCTCTTTCCGCTTTTGCCGCAATCCATTATTTATGAACCTTACTAAGCACAATGTAAGCGTACGGGGAAACATTTCTAGATTGGTGCTGAGGACGTTAATCACATGGTCTCGCGAGTAATTACTTTCTAATAGTGTATTTGCCCTATGCACTTGTGTCTGCAATGCTCTCCGAAAAAAAAACCAATACTGAACAAGACGCTCTGCATAAACGAATTACAGTAATTCACTTTCTATAACCTAACTGTCTGCCTTCGATCGGCACGTTGGAATCTGCGAAAATCGCCCAGCACGCGTGGCACCATATATCGGCAAGTAACTACGGCTTGATATGCATGCACACTTGAGGGATCATCCAGATACAGAGTGCCCAATATGATTGAGCACCGAAGCCTGTAAAATTGCATACTGCTATTGTTATATGCAAGTACTGGTACAATCAAAAACCCAAGTTAACCTGAAATAGTAAGGCTGTCGATAGCAACACACTGTGCTCAATGAAAGATTTATCATAAAAAATGGCAGCTGATTCATGAGATGGATGCCGATGATGGAGCGAAGCTCCATATTGTGTACGATGAAGTCACCACCTAGAATAAATGATGAACGGTTGCACAGACCGATGAAGGATAGACAGATATATACACGGTCGCACGCACAGACGAACCGACAGATGGATGGGCCGAGCACAGTCTATTTTTTTTTATCACTTGCGTACTATAAACGCTCTATGCACGAAAAGAACGGATGACGTTGACCTACGACAACGGCAACAATGGACACCGAGCGAGACTAAGGACCTTCACTCCTTAAAAATCTGGCCGCCTATCTGCGTGCTTAGCTGCGAATGTCGTTCAAGAACGACATCATTCTCTCTCTCTTGAGAGAGAGAGAGAGAGAAAATAAAACATTTATTTGAGACCGAAGAAGGAATGTCGGTGAGTGTTTTCCTTAGTCCGGGATCCCCTTGGCACGGGACGCTGTCCTCGCTTGTCTCACGAGGGCCTTTTGGGTCTTTGGATCCGAGCTGGCCAGAGCTGCTTGCTGTGCTCTGGGTTGTTTAGGTGGGTTGTGTGGGCATTCCCATACCATGCGGTACAAGGTGGCTGTTTTAGTGACGCAAAACCTGCACTGTGGTGCGTATGTGTCGGTATCTATCTTGGACAATATGTATGGATTCGGGTAAGACACGGTCTGCAGGCGACGCCACGCTACCTGAGATTCTTTACTGAACTTTCGACCCGGGGGCGGCAGTTTCTGTCTTTCGAGTCTTTCATGTTCTAGGCGTTGCGTGAGATATACACGCCATCTGGAAGTAATGTCGGGAAACTGGAACTTGTGCAGAACCCAGGGCCACAGGCAGGTGGTAGCACCGTATCGTCGGCAGAGTGCTTTTTCGTGCATATCATCGCATTTTCAACAAAGCGTAAGAAACACCCCCTTTTTCTTGCATAGCGTTGCATTGTCAGCGCAGCGTAAAAACAACAGTCTTTAGAATTACGTATATATGCATGTACATATAAAGAACACACTGATGTGGCGTATTGATTGTGGCGCCTCAGATATGCCTAATATCTGCTTTTCTTGGGGTCCTTGAAGTAGTCTTTCTTGGGGTCCTTGAACGCAAAAAAAATGTTCTGTCTGTGTGTGTTGTCTGTGTGTGTGTCTGTGTCTGTGTCAGTCGGTCGGTCCATCGGTCAGTCGGTCTGTCTGTCTGTCTGTCTGTCTGTCTGTCTGTCTGTCTGTCTGTCTGTCTGTCTGTCTGTCTGTCTGGCGGTCTGTCTGGCGGTCTGTCTGTCGGTCGGTCGGTCGGTCGGTCGGTCGGTCGGTCGGTCGGTCGGTCGGTCGGTCGGTCGGTCGGTCGGTCGGTCGGTCGGTCGGTCGGTCGGTCGGTCGGTCGGTCGGTCGGTCGGTTGGTCGGTCGGTTGGTCTATCTGACGGTCGGTCTATCTGTCGGTCGGTCTATCTGTCGGCCTGTCTGTCTGTCGGTCTAACTGTCGCTCAAGAGCTAAATGCTACACGTGTAGTTCGGCAACCGTATGCATATTGCTTCCCCGCATAGCAAGGGGTTGTCTAACACATACACGAATTACATCGTTTACTCAACAATGGGCAGGCAAAAAACAAGAAATAATGTTAATAAACATCGATGGCGACTATTCTTTGAACTTTACGCCAGCCGGCCGTATGAATCGCCCTTTCAGAACACTCTGTCGCACGTTTTTAGTACGCCACGTCGAAACCATGACTGATTCTCTAAATTGATGTCCTTTCTCTTCTTTGAAGAGAAAGGACATCAATTTAGAGAATCAGTCATGGTTTTTTTTTTGAGGTCATGTCCTTTCTCTTCTTTGAAGAGAAAGGACATGACCTCAAAAGAGTCATGCATTAGTAATTTTTGGAAGCCTACCCATTTTATTAAACCTGTCATCTTCGCGCACTCACAATTTCATACAACACGGGCGTATAGCTGACCGGAAGACGATGACTCGTAGCGTGCCAGTTGAAGCTGAAGTGGTCGCGAGTTGCCACTCGCGGCGCTGGTGGCGCATAGGTGCAGTGCACTGCTATGCGCACTGCAAGTGCTGCACGTTTCCCATAAATGCGCACACTATTCTGCTTTAACACAAATTATACTTAACTCTGCCTAATTATATAGGCTTAATTCAGTGTGAAGTAATCAGTATCTTCTTGAACTTAGCTTCTACAGCCTCGCTGAATGTTCAATTTGGATTGCGTTCTGTGGCTCATACCCACTCCTGATGATAACAGTTTTATCGTGCCACAATCCGGCATAACTTACAGGTTAATTGCTCTACTTTATAGCACGTCACAGGCCCAATCACTGTAAGGTAATCCTCCCAATGTCGTACATGCGCTCCAAAAGGGATATGCTGAAGAATTCATAAACATCTGTAACTTGCCTTGACCACATTAAAATAAACGGGACTTTATTAGCCATGTCAAAACATATATTTTTCGTTTTGAGTTTTTCTGTTGGTTGGTGTCTATCGTTTCATTCATGTTTCATCCGGACCAGGTCCATGGCCTTCAGTCCGAACTCTCAACTTCCGGAAGAGAGAGCAAGGAGCCAGGCCGATTAGAGAAAAAAAAGGATTATATTATTCGTAACATTAACAGAAAGGAGTGGATCTTATAACTGCATAGTTAAGTAGCCAATATTATCTGAGAAAAACGAAATGAATGCCGATCGATGAGAAGCGCAATCAATGGTTTCAGAGTGTTTGGCGAGGTGATGAAATTCGGGACATCGCAAGAATGGAGTAAAATCGGCGAGCGGAAAATTGCGCATATGAGGGATCTTTGTTAGACTCCTTCATCCTGCAATAGACATAGAATAGACATGATCGGAATGATAATTAGGAAAACAATGGTGATGGCTGCCATAATGAGTTACCCATTGTCGCTTCAAAGATCGTATGAGGAGTGTTAAATAAAATATGGGTGTGTGACTTCTTTTGACGTAAGCAAATGCCTATAAACGACAGCCTTTCACAGTAACTGAAGCCAATAGCGTGGTGAAACAGCCTAAAGATATGACACATTTATTTCCGTATCATGTTCCAACAAGCCATTGACATTTTAGAACAAGTCATTAGTCTCTGAAAAACAATAATATTGTCTGTGCTTTGGTTGGACAGTGCTTTGGTTGAAATCTACTTCCTGGTGGTTGCTGCTTTAGTAACTTTTGACATTGCAAAAGCTTATGACAGTGTGGAACGCATTAAACTAATGAATTTGCTAACGCACGTCGGTCTACCAAATAACTACGTGGCATGAGTTTACTCTTTTCTAAAAGATGGAGAGTTCTATTGCTCTCAATTTGGCGTGTCGTATTCAAAGTATAAACATACTAGAGGTCTCCCCCAATGTTTGGTGCTGTCGCCGTTATTATATAATAGTTTATTGTGCACGATTCCAGTACAACATGATGTACGGGTGTATGTATACGTTGACGAAATCACATTTTTTTGAAACAGCTGCAGATATACATATATACACTACATCAGATGCTACAGTTTTATATGAACGCTCTGAACACATGGTAAGACGACATTATTCTATCAATAAACATAAGGAAAATGGCAATCATAGTTTTTCCGATAAGTGTTCCAGTGCATATTTCCGTACTTTACAGACAGGACTTTATCCTGCGGGTGAAATCGGTTAAATACTTAGGAGTGACTTATACTGAAAACCTAAATTGGAGTCTGCATATAAAAAATATGGCAGCTAAAGGAGCACGGGCGCTTGGGATGCTTCGTAGACTCAGCAATAAACGTTCTGGTTTACGTTGTAATGTGCTGGTCATGATATATTGTATGTCATCATCATCATCATCAGCAGCAGCAGCAGCAGCAGCAGCAGCGTGACTACGTCCACTGCAGGACAAAGACCTCTCCCATGTTCCGCCAGATACTCGGTCCTGCGCTTGCTGCTGCCAATTATACCCGCAAACTTCTTAATCTCATCTGCCCACCTAACCTTCTGTCTCCCCCTAGTCCGCTTGCCTTTTCTAGGAATCCAGTCAGTTACCATTGATGACCAGTGGTTATCCTGTCTACGCGCTACATGCCTGGCCCATGTCCATTTCCTCTTCTTAATTTTAACTATGATATCCTTTGTAAGTCTCCAGGTTTCTGCTCCGTTGCTAAGTAACGGTAGGATACAGCTGTTATATACCTTCCTCTTGAGGGATAGTGGCAATCTACCTGTCATAGTTTGAAAGTGCTTGCCAAATGTATTCCACCCTATTCTTATTCTTCTAGTTACTTCAATCTCATGGTTCGGCTTCGCGGTTATTACCTGCCCTAAGTAGACATAGTCTTTTACAACTTAAAGTGCACTATTACCTATCTCGAAGCGCTGCTCTCATCCGAGGTTGTTGTACATTACTTTCGTTTTCTGCAGATTGATTTTAAGACCCACCTTTCTGCTCTTTTCGTTTAACTCCGTAATCATGAGTTGCAATTCGTCCCCTGAGTTACTCAGCAATGCAATGTCATCGGCGAAGCGCAGGTTACTAAGGTACTCTCCATTGACTCTTATTCCTAACTGTTCCCATTCTAGGCCTCTGAAAACCTCCTGTAAGCACGCGGTAGAAAGCATTGGGGAGATTGTATCCCCTGCCTTACACCCTGCTTGATTGGTATTCTGTTGCTTTCTTTATGAAGCACTAAAGTAGCAGTTGATCCTCTGTAGATTTCTTCCAGCATGTTAATATACGCTTCATCGACACCCTGATTCCGCAGTGTCTGCATGACTGCTGATATTTCTACTGAATCAAACGCCTTCTTGTAATCTTTGAAGGCTATGTATAGTAGTTGGCTATATTTTGAGCATTTTTCTGTTACCTGATTGATGTTAGTAATGTGGTCGATTGTTGAGTAGCCTGTTCGAAATCCTGCTTGTTTCTTTGGCTGATTGAATTGTCATGTTTTCTTAACTGCATTAGCAATTACCTTTGTAAATAGCTTGTATACTACGGAGAGCAAGCTGATCGGCCTGTAATGCTTCAAGTCCTTGTCATCTCCTTTCTTATGTATTAAGATGATGTTAGCATTCTTCCAAGACTCTAGTACTCTTCCCGTCAGGAGACACCTCGTAAACATGGTGACTAGTTCGTCTAACAGAATCTGTCCTCCATCTTTCAGCAGATCTGATGTTACCTGATCCTCACCAGCAGCTTTGCTTCTTTGCGTGCTCTTCAAGGCTTTTATGACTTTTTCTATCATTACTGGTGGGGTGTTATCTGAGTTACTGCTAGTTCTTATAGTATTAAAGTCGTGGTTGTCCCGGCTACTGTACAGATCTCTGTAAAACTCCTCGGCTATTTTAACTATCCTATCCATGCTGGTAGTTATTTTGCCTTCTTTGTCCCTTAGTGCATACATTCGATTTTTGCCTATCCCAAGTTTCCTCTTCACTGCTTTGACGCTTCCTCCGTTTTTCAGAGCATGTTCAATTCTCTCCATGTTATACCTTCTTACATCAGATACCTTACGCTTATTAATCAACTTCGAAAGCTCTGCCAGTTTTATTTTGTCTGTTGCACTTGAGACTTTCATGAGACAGTGGGATTGGGCGTGTTGGTATAACATCATAAAGGGTGCTAAAGCGAATACCTTCACAAGAAATAAATTGTTGGCAGTTCAGCGCTCTGTCTCGTCTCTTCTCCTGTCCCCTCCTGCCTTGTAGTTTGCGCTGGTAAGCACCCTTTAAGACTTTCATGCTTTGATGCTTCTTGATGAGATTCTTCGTTTCCTGGGAAAGCTTGCCAGTGTCCTGTCTAACCACTGTGCCTCCAACATCCACTGCAGATTCTGTAATGATACTCGTCAGATTATAATTCATTGTATTTACGCTAAGGTTGGTTACCTCAATAAGAGCCAATTATTTGTTCTGAATCGAGACTCTGTATTCCTGTACTTTCCATATTGTATGTATATATGCCCAATATTGAAGTTTAGCTGTGGCTTGTTTTCTGGAGCACACGCCTACAAAATTAGACCACCGGTACTAATATAACTCGAAGTGTTACGTTTATGTCTCGGGCTTCCTAATTTTGTCGCAATTAATATTTTATATAAGGAAGCGCGTCTGCCTTCTCTTCGTGCTAGGTTCCAAATACCAGCAGCTCATACCTTCTTAAAAATATATGCAACCCCACAGAGGAGGTCGCAATATGGTTTCATTAATGAGCCAACATCCTTCTTTAACCAACAGTGGTCTAGATTAAGGCATCCACAGGACATTGTCGTACAGAAGCTCTTGTAATCATTACAGGTTAACCTCCATGAGGTTTCGGCACTAAGAACACTTATTCAAACATTGAAAATAGAATTTGACAATATATTTGCTAATAATTGCAAACATTTACTTAGTACATACCTAAATGCTACTTTAAAAGACCACTTTGCATGATTAGAAATAAAGATTGTATACTTGTAACTGATGCTTCAGTTTTCGAAGAGAAGGCAGGAGTCGGAATTGCATCTTACGTGTGGAATTGGTCTTTTTCAATTCGTTTACCCGATTTTACACCTATTTATCAAGCGGAATTACGTGCGATTCCCTTAGCATTACGGAAATTGCCTCAATCAATAACAGATTCTGTTATTCTTTCAGACTGTGTAGTTCAATAACTGCGCCTAATATGTCCAATTCTTTAAAAGTATTTTACGCCCTTGCCCCAAGACATTCACGACTCATTCGCTTGGTGTGGCTACCAGGGCATAAAGGTTTAACCCTCAATGAATATGCAGATGCACTCGCAGTGGCCTCATGTAATTATCCCATAATTTTTTTATTGCCGACGCTAGCATTTTTCGCCGTGGCCTGCTTCAAAATATTTGTCATATCAGATCATTTTGAGAAATCTCGCTTGACAACATCTGATTTTTCTCTTCTTAAGTACCCCTGGAAAAATCAATTGTGCTCCTCTAGAATGATTGATTGATACGTGAGGTTTAACGTCCCAAAACCACCATATGATTATGAGAGACGCCCTCTAGAATGGCGGAAATATAAATTAAAAAAAGTACGATGCCGAGTTTCCCCCCCCCCCCAACTCATGAATGTTTTACTACACAGGTCCGGTCTGGAACAATCTCCTCTATGCCTCCACTGCAACAAAAGTGAATCCCTTCATCATTTCCTCTTAACATGCAGGTTATATACAAATCAAATGAAGAGACTGTCACAAGAACCCCTCTGTAGGTTGCCTCTAAATAATCCCTCCGGTGGTCCTTTCCATTGCAGTAACTGAGAAGGGATTCAGCCACAGGAACGTTTGCGAGGCCGTATGCGATTTTCTAAAGGCAACAAAAGGAATAGAATGTTCAGCTGAGGCATAAATTCGCTTTATGTCAAACTATATTAGTTTGCTCGTTTTTTATTTTCTTTATTTATTTTATGTCTAAAATATTGTTTACAAATTCGATCTTTGTTTAAACATTCCTATCTAAATAACCCGGCTGGTAAATCAATTCGATCTCACAAATGAGGCACCGTCCGTTTCATAGCCGATCCCCAGTGGTGAGTTGCGACCAACCAGCCAACCACTCATTACGCAATTCGCATTGTGTGACGTCTGGCTGTTGCTTTGCTGTTCTGAACGCTTTATTACACACACAAAAATGTGATGCATTTCCCGACACAAAGCCTTCCTGGGGTGAGTTTGTCACGGAGTTCCATGCGCCACCATCTGAATAGTAGAATACTTGACTGGCACGCAGGGGGCCTAGGTTCGAATTATACGTTGTGCCCTTGGTGTTTCTTTATTTACTTATTTCTTGTTTTTATTTTGTCGCTTTGCGTGATAGTCGTTACGGACACCGGCGGCGGCGGCGGCGGACAAGTACGGCGCACGTGACCCGTGTTGTGATTTCGTAACATATTTCGCCGTAGAAGAGCGCGAAACGCGGGACAGTGAAAGAGACGGACAAAGCGCCGACTCCCAGGCACGGTTTTATTCCACGTATAGCAATACATAGAGCACGCTCAACGTGATAGGAGGGAGAGCAGAACGGTGACGTGGGACTTTTGTTTATGAAATCTCTGCGTGCGTCTGAGAAAACTGCGAAGAAGTTAATCATCCACCTGACAATTGCGCAACTTCCCTGGTGAGGAGCGCTAACGAAAGTACATACAGGCTCACGCACATATAACAGTGATCGACGAGCACGTTAGATTTATGAGGCGTTTCCCTTTGACAAGAAAGGTGACAAACCCGTGAGTGTATTTTCGTTAGGGCTCAACAACCGGGAAGTTGCATGCGTATTTGTCAAGTGGATGATTGTTTCTTCGCTGTTTTTTCAGACGCATACAGAGATTTCATGAACAAGTGTCCCACGTCGCCGTTCCGCACTCCCTCATTTTATAGTACGTGTGCTATATATACTCTCATGTATATAAAAAACCTTGGTTAGCGCTCGGTGTGTCTATTTAACTGTTCCGTGCATTGCACTGTTTTCTTTTTTGCTTCGTTTATCACGCGGCAACCGGCCCAAATCGGCCCTCTAAACACCTTTCAACGCGACAGCCTTAGAGCTCGTTTCGCACGAATTCTGGCGTCGGCGTCAGCGTTATTGGTTGCAAGCGAAAAATCATATTTGCGTGACTGAAAAATTCAGAAAGATGCAAATAAAATTATTGATAAACAATTCTCGGTTTAAATGGAGATCTAACCCGGGTAGTTTGCGTGTTAAGCGGGTTTTATATCACATATCCACGCATCTGCTTGCAAATACAGCGAAAATAAATTCCTCGGCTTGGAAACGCAGTGAAAGTAACTTTCATGCTTTTCATGAAAGTAACTTTCCCCGCGTCCAGTATACATGCTTAACAATACAACCCGAAATATTGCCGTAATATTTCGTGGTACAAATGTACGATGCCATCGGGCGTCAGAACATGACTTCGTATTTAGAGCCAGTCACCCATTACAAAAGGCCCAAATGCTACTGTACTTTTAAGACCACGTAGTTGGTGCCTAGTTTTCATAAACAAGGCGTTTGAAGTGCGCACTAGGAAAAGAACATCCCTATCGTGTTCAACTCTTAGAGATGAAGCTTAAGGTACCCCAGTTTTCTCCTGTGTTATGTAGCTACAAGCTAATGATATTTCGGAACAAGTCTGTAGTCTGGGAAAGCGACGAAAATGTTTCTGGTACAGTCACCTCTTCCCAGTGAATAAGTGTTACGAGTGTGCTTGTAATACAGCACTCGCGCCTGAAACCTGGACGCGTACGAAATAAAGCCTTTCAAAGTAACTAAGGTCAATAGCATGGTCATACGAGTAAATGTAAAATACCTTCATTTCGTATTATCTTGCTACATGTTATTGATATTTCCGAACAAGTGATTAGTCGCTAAGAAAATGACGAGGTTCTTTGTGCTTTCGGCCTCTCTTCCCTGTAGACAAGTGTTGGATGCGTGCTTCTCACAATAGCATCGGCGTATAAATGCAAATGCGTGTGAAAGACTGCCTCCCAAAGTAGATAAGGTCGATAGCGTGATGTGACCGCGTAAAAGGAAGGTTCCTTTTTTTTCTTGTAATGTTGCAACAAGTCATTGACATTTTGGAACAATACATTCATCTCTGAAATATGAAGACGAAAATCTATGCGCTATTGCGGCTTCCTCCTTGTGAAGAAGTCTTACGTGTATGCTTGTAGATATACTGCCTCTGCACATGAAAGCAAACGGTTCTAAAGGACAGCCTTCGAATGGAACTGAGGGCTATAATGTGGTGATACAGCCTATGGTACAGTAGGTTGCATTTTTGTCCGCAGCCACCTCAGACCTCTGACACACATTTGTTCCCTTCTTTCGGTCGTAGTTGCTTTGCAAATATTCTTTCGGGCTTCTTGCGGTAGCCTGAACATTGAAAACAGAAGAATAATGGGGGCACATCACCAACACTTAATAATGATTCTGAAGATTAAGGCGTTGTCACACGTGATACAATGTTAATACTGAATTAACTTTGTTTAAAAGAGCCCTGCAACAATACTCTAAGTAATCTCCAAATGACGTCATTCAGTGGGTTTATTGCGCCATGAATGGACCACAGCAAGATTTTTAGTATGCGTTATGTACTAGTGGAGATGAAATGCGGAGGTTTGTCGCGCGCTGTAATAATTGATTGCTTCTTTTACTCTCACTATGACGAGATCACTGGAAGTTAAGCAGGCAGGGATATTTTACTTCATAATGACGCCATGATCTTGAGCAAATTTAGGGGCGAAGCACATCAAGACCCCCGTACGTCTCTCGGCAAATTACCGCCGCCTGTAGCGCAGCAGCAAAGCCGCCACTCTGATCTCCATCTACGAGATCGAGAAGCAGCTGTAAAATGGCAGCCCCGTTTCAGTGGTCATTTCACGGATAATTACGATCCGCTGTACTCTGTTTCATTCTAATATCATCATTCACTTCTGAGATATGCATTTTTTTTTTGTTCTTCCAACGCAGGGCTTACTTTCGGCGTGATCGCTAGCACGAGAATGCGTCGGCCTCCCGCGGCGACATCGATAAACATGCATGCTGCTAGCGATGCTCAGATCAGCCGACGTCAGCGAATTTGCGTATATGACACCATTTGCAGAATGAATAGGGAAGCATTCCTAGCTGGCATTGAGAGGTAACTAAGAATTCCAGGCCACTTGCTGTGACATAATGCTTGCTGGCGGCAAAATGACACAATTAAGTTTTCTGTGCGGCCATAGCCTCCGAGATGGCGGGCGCGTGGCATCGCGTGTCCCATCTCGGAGGCTATGGCCGCACGGCGTGCACACTCGTCCGCCACGGCACACCCCTCAGCACAGTTTCGCATACACGTGCATATACGCGTATAAAAAAGGACTGCATCCAGTACTCTCGTGCTTAGCAGTATTGAACGTATACCTTATGAAAAGGAGTACGCCATCCCAGTTGATGTGGTCGAATGAAACGTACACAGAGAGCATGTTTACATCTGTTCGGTTGGTGCGCTCCGTGAGTTCATTTGTTTGCGCATGGTAGGGTGTCGAGGGACGCAAGTGGGAGTCGCACAAAGGTGGCAGCTCTTCTACGACATACGTCACGAATTGTCGTCCGCGGTCACTGATAATCACTGGACCACGACGAAGGACGTGTACCAATACCGACAGGAACGTCGATACGTACGTCACTGGCGGAGGGCAAGGCCGCTGTCTCGGAATAGCGCGTCAGATCAGTCGACGCACACTCACGCGCTCGCATCTCGAAATGCCGAAATCAAAGGTGCCGCACCGCGAAATAAACACAGAGCACGAAATGCCTCCACTCGGAATTAACGAAATCGGTTGCATGTCAGATCGTACTTACATGAGGCAGTCTACATTGGGCACATTGGCGCAAAGGCGGACAAACATACCCAGCTCTTCATTAAAATTTCTCTTTCTCTGGCACAAACTACTGCTGGCGCAAGTACAAGCACTTCCCACTAAAAAAAAAAAGCTGAAGCCCAGCTTGAGAAGCCTCCTCGAATAAAACGCATGCCATGTCACCTTTCAGCTAAGAGGTAGGAAATGCGAATCGTCACCGAACAGTCACAGCATAGCAACAGTCGAGCTAGTAGAAACATTTGATGCCGTAAGGATCTTAAAGACACAGCTCAAACGTCAAGGGTGCTATTTTAGGGCGACATTCTAGTGATTAAAATTACTTCCTGGTAATTTCCTTTAAACACGGGGTGGTATATATATATAGTAGCTTCACACATAATTAAAGGAGAAGTTATGCAAATGATCTTCATTAAATAAGGCGTCGCAGTACGGCACCAATGCAGTGAGGCTGTTTTTTGCGTCTGTTTACTTCCTTAGTTTTAAAAATGTTTTTTTTTATTTTGTGATAATTTATAACATTTGATAACATATATCCTTCATCACGATACAAATTCTGTTTTTAATATGTATGGCCATTAGGAAAACATAACCAATCCCTGGTCATAAACGTTAAAATTAAAGCTCAAAAGCTACTCCCGCAGTTTTGAAAAAGGGTTGTTTGGGTGCATAGAAAAGACGTCGTGCAAGAAGAAGGCGGCGGATTATTTCGAACGACCCGGCTTAATTATCATGCACCTAAGTGTAAGAACACAGGCCTATAGCACTTCGCCTTCATATAAAGGCGATTCCCATGGCTCAATTCAAACCAGCGCAATTCCGATCAGTGGCTAAGTGCCGTACCTTGACGGCGTACTAATTTCGTAAAGCAAGAGCTAAAAGTTTGCAGTGGCAGCGTTATCTTCTATATTTGAATATTGAGAGATGATTGAAATGATGCACTCGAAGACAGACCAAATATATATCGGCACGTACGCTGGAAGATGGATCATTTCTTAATGTGGCAAAAAGGCTGCGTGTTTCTTTTTTCGACGCGTACGGAAAAGCAGTGTGACATTACCAAAGTTAGTGTGTTCTCCACACAAGTATTTCGCTCGTTCATGCTTTATCATCTCTAGTGCCCTTGTGGCTTGCGCGGGTGTCAATGAAATGGCAGAGTTGATACTCCTTGCTTTCGTTCACAATACTCCGCATCAGTAGCGATAGCCTAGTTGGAATCTCTTCAAGCGTAAAAACAATATATAAATGGAGTTTTAGGCTCCAAAACTACGGTACGATTCAAGGGATGCCGTAATAAAGTTCTCCATAAATTTCGGCCATTGGATGTTCTTTATCGTGCACCTCAAATACGAACCGCATTTCGTCTCCACTGAACAGAGGCCACCGCGGCTGGAATTCAGACCTGCCGCTTTTGTGTCAACAGTCAAGTACTGTAACCACTAGACCACTCTGGTGGTATACAACAATAACTGAACAATAGAGGACATCCCACATTAAAATTATATATGCTTGTTAAATTTCCCAGGACATTCTTGTGCTATATAGACTGGTATTGCGTAATAGTACTGTACCTCTATATTTTATTTTTCCCTGCGTAATGAGTAATAGATTATAAAATGATGGCATATTACCCGGTAGTTATTTCAAATGAACGCTGGCCTCAGCATCCCCGCGTGTTACGCTGATCTCTTCCCGGTTGAGCGCTGTTTAACAATGCACGTATTTTTTCGGCATCATTAATCTTTGACTTTCTGCGTGCCAAGCACGCCTTATGATATATGTCAGGCGTTACCACTAATAGCAATCCTAACTGCATTTATTTTTTGCGCACATTCCCCAAAGCAATACGCAATTACATCACAAAGATTTTTCTCTCGATGACGTGTCTGTCTTTCCAATCCACAGTAACACGTAAGTGAGACCTATACATGAATCTTTGACATGCATTTAAAGGCAGACAAGGTCCGCTTTAGTATATATAGAGACGCAACTGCCACGAGACAGCAATAAACGCTTCATTTTTATGAAGAACGCCTCACTGTGACAGCCATGCGCGTCCTAATCACTCTTTTTGTCCTCACTGTCATTCTTGCCCTCACTATGCTTGCTTCATCACACGCATGTAAGTCCATTTCTTAATCGCCGCTTAGAAGTGGCGTTACTAATATCAGTATGGCAGCCTAAAGCGATGCATGATCAGGGTGGCTGGCGCTGGAGGCAGGAAGGCGATTCTATGCAGATTATGGTTATGAAACGTAGAATGTGATACGTGCCGGGTCCATCAACAGTTACCAGGGCCACTGTCGTGAGGATACGCAGCACAGTGGCATGGCAACTTTTGGAGGACCCTGTATGTACGTCTGCCAGAATGGCACTTGAACTTTAAAGTCACGGTCACCGCGAGATGAAAAATAAACAAGGTAGCGAAAGCAATGCAGGTTTTTGAAGGTGGCCAAAGCAATGCAAGACAGCCGCTGCACCTTCTCTCCGCTTACGCTACGATCATGGCGACCCTCGCAGGCTTTTAGGCAAAACTTTATACATCAGACTGGGGCGGTGTTCTCTTCCTTGGACTTCATACAGATGCTCACCACTAAACCGACAGAGACGGTCAAAGTGTGCCTAGAGTGCCCCTCGTATACCTTCCGTCGCAATAATCTGATACCATGAGCATAGCCGTACCGGTTGAATCCTGTACTATATTCAGAATTTATTTTTCCCAGGCGACGGAGGAACGGTGCCTCACCGTCGTCAACTTTCCCAACATGGCAGCTACATATGCTGGCGTTTGTATAGAATATTGTTACACAAATTAAGGTAACTTAACGGGGGGGTTTTAATGGGCCCTGAGTCCGTGATCACAGTCCAATGATGATGATCACCGCCATGGCTCGTACCCACTCAGGGGGATCGCAGTGGAAGCAACGTCGTCTTCCTTCTCTGCCCACGCTTCCCTTGCTTTTCCTGGTAGTGATGATTTGTATCATTCCTCCTCTCTCAGACGAAGCCCTCGGGGCGAGTCATTCTTGCATCCTTCGTGTAAACGGCTTCAGGCGGGCAACATGCGTCACCTCCGTCTTGCATGAACGTCGGCCACTAGAGGTGACACGTGCAATTTCATAGTTGACCTCGCTAACACGACGGAGTATCACAAAAGGACCGGCATAATGTGCCAGTAGCTTTTGGCTCAAGCCACGTCTGCGTATTGGGGTCCACACCCACACTATATCACCGGGGGCATAGGCTACATGCCTGTGTTGACTGTCGTAGCGAGTTTTGGATGACTCTTGCGCTGCCAGTGTACGTAAGCAGGCAAGTCGACGGGTCTCTTCCGCACGACACAAGGTTTCCGCAATCGTTAAATCGTCATGGATGACAAAAGGAAAGATAGTGTCCAGCGTATGTCGAGGTGAGCGAGCGTAGAGCAGATAGAAAGGGCTATAGCCTGTCGTTCCGTGTTTCGACGTGTTGAAGGCGTACGTGACGAATGGTAATACTTCATCCCAGTTTTTGTGGTCAGAGGCGACGTACATTGACAACATGTTGATCAACGTTCGGTTTGTGCGCTCGGTGAGACCGTTAGTTTGCGGATGATACGCAGTTGAGTGTCGGAACTTGGAGGTACACAAACGAAGTAATGATTCGACAATATCAGTGGTAAATTGTCGTCCCCGGTCACTTATTATCACGCGAGGAGGTCCGTGTCGGAGGATGACTGAATGCAACAGGAACTCTGAAACCTGGACTGCCGTGGCGGAGCATAAGGCAGCCGTCTCGCAGTACCGCGTCAGGTAGTCGGCGCATACAATTATCCACCGGTTACCTTTTGAGGAGCGTGGAAATGGTCCCATCAGATCAATGCCAACCTTTTCAAAAGGGAAATCGGGAGGCTTTACGGGTTGCAAGTGACCAACTGGACCCGAGGAGGGCCGCTTGTGGCTCTGGCACTGCGTACAGCTGGCCACGTAGTTCTGAATTGTTTTGCTCATTTTCGGCCAATAGAACCGCTCTTTCGTGCGACTAAGTGTTCGTGCGGTGTCTAGATGGCCAGAGGTGGGGTCATCATGCGTGAGACGCAGAACAGACGTTTGGAGGGACGCAGGAACAACCAGCAGAAAGCGGGCGCCCGTCGTGGACAAGTTTCTCTGGTAAAGAAGACCATTTCGGACGCAGAATCGGCCTTCGCTTAATGAATTTCTCGCTCCGGGGAAGAGAGCTTTTAAGCGTGGGTCATTACGCTGCTCAGCGGCGAAAGTCACGGCATCAGGAAAGCCAGACGACAGAGAAGCGATAAGGTGGTCAAAGTTATCGGCTTCAATATCAATATGATCACTCACTCAGGATGTGATCACTCAGTTGAAGGGGGAACGATAAGAGTATACACTGAAGGGCAAAGTTGCTTGCATCCCACCTTAAGTTATTCGGTATGGATATGGTCCTTAACTCGTGGTTTTACTTTTCGGCAGTTGTAGCGGGAACGATAAGGCCACAGTGAAGGGCAAAGTTGCTTGCATTCCACCTTAAGTCATAAAATGCATGAGTGTTTCGAGTGGTCAATTTAAATGTTTCTATGTGTGTATTTAATTTATTGTAGTCAGTTGTTTCAATAGCATCAATTGAAAGATAGTTTCATTGTAAAATAGCTAAATATAAGCATGGAAAACGCAATAGGTCCGTTCCTAAACTGCTTGTTCAAACTTGGGACATTATTGGTGGAGTTGCCTTTTTACTCGGTTTACCACTTCGGTTTACCATGTCCGTCAAAAATTAGATGCGATGTGTTTGTCGTATAAAACACATCCCTCCAGATATTTGCAAACGTACTCACTGTATTCTTTTACCGGTTTTCTTTATTTAGGCTGCGGGGAGAAGCCCATGAGTCGGTGCAGAGCAAGCTTCCCGAGGTGGAGCTGGAACAGCGCTTCAAGAAAATGTGAAAGAATCAACTGGGGTGGTTGCGGAAAGAATGAATGTAACGTCTTCCGTAGACGGTCTGAATGCAAGCTGCGTTGCAAATTTCATCGCTCCAAACCAAGGTAACCGGGCTGCGCAGCGTCAAGCCTTCCGACTCCGTTCACAGAGTAGCAATAAAATGTTGCGGTACTGCAAGAACAATTGTTGTTAGCTTGACGTGACGACACATTACACTCCGTCACCATTGCGGATGCGCTAGCATGCTGGCAACTTATTACTTCTCTACTATAAGCGCACTTTTCGATTGAATTTCGGCATCCACAACGTTACCCCCTTTTCATATTACCTTAGGTTACTCTCTGTTCTTGTTTATTTTGTGTCCGAGATGTATGCAAGCATTTTGAACTACGAAATCCAGTGAGAGCACTCTAATTTTAAGAATAGAACCTTTTCAAAAGTGTAAAGTTAGCTTTTCTGCTATGCAGCTCGAACAACAAATGGCGGCTTGTCTCTTACCCCCGTATTCACAAACGCTCCTCGACTCGACTTTCACCCTTCGCTTGACAGAGTTACACTGCACCACAGCTCGGCTCAAAATGGCGCTGCGCTACTCAAGAATCGCAGCAGATTATCGCTGATGAGCAGTGTCTTGCCGTGCCTAGAGACGGCGCTCCCATCGGCTTTCTCAAGTTCGGTTCGGACTGTCACGGTGAATGGACGTGTTTTTTTGAGCGCTCCCGATCGACTGCGCAAATAAGTTGTTTCGCATGTTTTGAGCTTGTCTTTATAATGATACGGCAGCAGTTAAAAATCCCTGTAGCATTTATTTTATTGTACGGCTTTTTCGGGGGTCAATCACCAGGTATTTATTAGTTTGTGCGTGTGTGTGTTTGCTTTTTTTTGCTGTTGTTTTTCTTTTTTGCCACCCTGGGGGGGAGATGCACGTACATTGAACACGCAAATTTTTGTAGTAAAGCTTAGACTTTCTCTTTTTCGTGGGGCAGGGCTCGAGTTTTGTAATTATCGAGTGAGACAAGTCATAGGGACAATTGGTGTCAGAAAGACATGGTTAAAAGACTGTGAAGTGTTCAGGATGTGGGGTTGGTTTGAAAGTGGGCCCAAGTGTAGAAGCGGAAGGAGAAGAGGCTGACGCGAAGTGTAGGCAATGTGAGGTCGAGTAAAAATAGAGAAAATGATGGTTACCCAGAGTGACCTGCTGATGAGAATCACCGAGCTCGAAGACTGCGTTGGCGACAGAGCAAGAGAAAACGAGGGCTATGGGAGAAAAGCTGAAGTCCACCGAGGAAGCACTAGCCAAGGTAAACAGAGGATCGGCCTACGGAGACAACAGTAGGGAACCGGTAACCAGAACTGCGGAGAAGAAAGAGCAAGCAAATTTGGAAAAACCAGGTTCAGCCGGTTCATTTGTCGCAAGGCCCAGCTTCAGCGAAGTAGTGGTGGGGCTGGGAGGGGACAAAGCAGCCGGCGTCACAGGCGCAGGTAACCCCCAGGTGCAGGGCATTCCAGCTGAAAAGTCACACCATGTGATAATCGCCGGGGACTCGAATTTAAATCGATGCACAGAAGCCATCAAAGAGAGGGTAAGAGGTGACAAGAGGGTTGCAGAAGGGGCGTTCCCAGGACGCAAGCTGGAAGCAGTCATGAGGCAAGCGAGCGCAAAACTCAAAACTACAGCTGATAAACGAAACCTCGTAATAATTTCAGGTGGTTTAAACGATGTCCTAAATGAAGATAAAGCAGGACTAGCAACTACACTGGAGAAAGGCGTCGATGACATGCGCGCCACTTTTCCTCAGGTACAGGTAGCGATATGCACGATACCGGAGGTACCGGTGCGTGATAACAACCTGCAAAAAGTGGTGGTCAACGCAAACCAAGAGATATGGCGGATGAGTCGAGAGAAAGGATTTGAGGTAGTGAAAATAAACATAGAGGTGCATAGGTGGGAGGGTTTTCAACGAGACAGAATTCACTTCGATGGGCGGCTAGGTCATGAGGTGGGTTGACGACTTGCAGGACGTACAGTAGCTTTTTTGGGGGGGGGGGGGGCAAGCGGGCCCTTCGGGGTGCAGGATAGCTAGTAACGAGGAAAACAACCAGGGAGACTCTTTGACAGGTGGTATGGACAGATACGATTCCAAAGTGGCACTAGTATCTAAGATAGGTAGAATCCGGGGCAGAAATTGACGTAGCCACGAGCGCCGAGCCAATTCAGACATAGGGTATATTAACATGCAGGGTGGTAGGAATAGGCTGAAGTGGGAAGAGATCGAAGAACAGCTAAGGGAAGAGAGGCTGATGATACACGGTTTTGTGGAAACACATCCCAGGGACATGGAACAACCTCCGAACAATCCGGACTACGCGTGGTAATATGGTAATAGAACAGAAGGCAGCAGAAAAGGGGGTGGTATTGGGGCATTCATTCATAAAATTACAGACTGGAAAAGTGTCAATCAGGAGTGTAAGGAACATTTATGGCTCAAACAGAAAGTGGGGGGGGGGGGGGCAAATGACACTTCTTGGTTTGGTGTACTTGTGGACGGGAGCAAAGGCCAGAGAGGAAAACCAGGCAATGGTAGAGTGTATATCAAAGGACATTGAGGAATTAAAAGGATGGTGCGAGATAGTTATACTAGGTGATAAGAATGCACACATAGAAGATACAGATGGGTATACCGACCATACAGGCAAAATGATCATGGATATGTGTGAAAGGCATCATTTGATCATTTGCAACAGTACTGAGAAGTGTGAAAATCAAAAAAACTTGGGAGGTAGGAAGGCTCCAGTCGACGATAGATTACGCACTGATGTCACATAGGATGTATGATAAGCTCCGGGGAATACACATAGATGAAGGTGGCTCCAGAAGTATGGGTAGTGATCACAAACGTATCAAGCTAAGTTTTGGAAGAGCAGTGAAAGTGGGAAGGAGACAAGATGAGCAACTACAGGAAAATTTTTATTCAGAAAGGCAAATTGAAATAGCCACTAAACAAATTGAGAAAGTAATCACTGAGGATAATAACACAGTGTGGAGATACACGAATCTAATTAGACTGTTTGAGCTAGAGCTTGCTAAGGCACGTGATATGTCATCCCGGAAAAGAAGACACAAACCGAAAAGTTGGTGGGATGAGGAAGTTAAGCGAGCTATAGCAAAACGTCAGGAAGCCTCTAGGGAACACAGACATGCTAAGCAGCGGGGTGAACCGACTGATGATGTTGAAAGAAAATGGGAAATCTTTCTAAGCTGTAAAAGAGATGCATCTCTTCTGATCAATGAAAAGATTAGAAGAAAGGGAGCCCAGTGGCTGGCAGAAGCACATAAAAAATAGAAAGGCAGCTGCGAAATTTTGAAACCCTCTAAACTCCCAAAGAACTGACACGAGCCAAGAGCAGAGGTTTATAACTACAGCTCAATGTGCTAGGCTAGAAGGGGACGAAGCCATTTAATATATAAGAACAAGGGTGACAGAAAAAGTTCAACAAAGAAGTGCTTCATGCATCACAATAGACAAGAATGAATCGAGTGGCGCAATGACTCCGTTTTCACAACAAGTGTGGGAAAGGGCTGAGAAAAGGGTTCCTAGTAGTACATCAACAGGCCCAGATGGCGTTCCAATTATGCTGATAAAGACATTAGGTCCGAAGTCAAAGCAGTCTTTGAGAGAGGCAGCGAGCAAAATAATAATCGATGGAGAAGTTCCCGATGGATGGAAACTTAGCAGCTCATGATCTTAAACATAGCTTATGATCTATAAAGGAAAGGGGGACAAAGCTGGCATAAACAACTACCGTCCTATTACAGTGGCATCAGTGGTCGACAGGCTGGCGGTGCAGATTATAAAGGAAAGACTGCAGGCATAAATAGGGGATGAGGGGATGCTGGGGGAACTGCAGAATGGATATCTTTTAAAGGATATCTATAAAGGTAACAAGGTAGTTATAAAGTGGGGAAAACAGGTATCCAAGCCTGCAGAGGTAAAACGGGTGCTTAGGCAGGGGTGTCCCCTGTCACCCTTATTATTCATGGTGTACCTACAAGGATTAGAGGCCAAATTAGAGGGAAGTGGACTGGGCTTCAACCTCTCTTTTGTCAAACAAGGAAACCTTATTGATCAGGTGCTACCAGCATTAATCTACGCAGATGATATAGTGCTAATGGCCAACAACAAGGAAGATTTGCAGAGATTGATGGACATCTGCGGAAGTGAGGGAGATAAGTTAGATTTCAGATTCAGTAAGAAAAAATCAGCAGTCATGATTTTTAATGACAATGAAGGTAGTGAGCTTAAAATACAGGAGGTCACGCTAGAGATAACAGATAAATACAAATATCTGGGCGTATAAATAAGAAATGAGGCCGAGTACCTAAGGCAACACGAAATATACGTGACGACTAAAGGTAACAGGAATGCAGCAGTGATGAAAAATAGGGCACTGTGGAATTACAATAGGTATGATGTTGTGAGAGGAATATGGAAAGGGGTCATGGTTCCTGGGCTGACGTTCGGCAATGCGGTCTTGTGCATGAGATCAGAAGTTCAAGCAAGATTAGAAATTAAGCAACGTGGAATATGTAGGCTTGCTTTAGGAGCTCACGGGAATACACCAAATCAGGGAGTACAAGGTGATAAGGGGTGGACATCATTTGAGGGCAGGGAAGTTAGCAGCAAGGTAAAATTTGAGAAGCGATTGAGAGAAATGGGGGAGGAGCGTTGGGCTAGGAAGGTTTTAATCTACTTGTACATGAAGAATGTCAATACAAAATGGAGGAAGCGAACCAGGAAATTGACTGGTAAATACTTTGAAAACAGCAGGTGGCTAAACCAAAAAGAACTATCGGTTAAGAAGAAAGTGAAGGAAACGGAGACTGACATGTGGAGAATGGACATGATTAAGAAGTCCGCACCAGAGATCTATCGAACTTTTAAGCAGGAAATTGTCAAGGAAAGGATCTATGATAATACTCGGGGTAGTTCTTTACTGTTTGAGGCCAGGACGGGAGTACTGCGAACCAAGACATATCGGACCAATTACGAAGGGGTAGACACAGTATGCAGTGCGTGTGGAGAGGAAGAAGAAACTGCCGAACACTTGATAATGTTCTGTAAAGGGCTTCACCCTATAGTTTAGGATGAGGGCACAGAGTTTTTCAAAGCACTGGGGTTTAGGGACCGGGAGGGCAAAGTAGACTTCAAGCGGGTAGGCTTAACTAGAAGGAGGTTATCTGATTGGTGGCTAAAGTCAAGGCACGAGTGAAAATTAAACTCTTCACTGCAAAGTACGAATCCTCAAACTCACTTTTTAAAGAAAAAAACATAAATCTATTTTTTGGTTCATTAAGTATTATGGCTTGGTGGCGCTAGCCACCGCCCGATCTAAAGGGTACATTCATATCTATCCATCCATCCGTATCATGAGAAGATGTAAGATGGTGGTACTTGGAGTGTTGAATAGATGGACGAACGGGCACACAGACAGATGCATGGACGGACTCAAGGATGGCTGCACCGATGGATGAACGCATGGACGGACACATGGGCGGATGCATGGATGAACGCAGGGACGGACGCATAGATGGACGTGCGGACGCACGAACAGACCCGCGCACGGACGGGCGAATAGACACACGGCGGTCAGACAGATGGACGCATAAACGGATGGAAGCAAGAACGAATGGACGGACGGATGCTTCGTCCCTCTCTCCATCATTGACTCCATGGATATGCTGCCATTTTTTACCTCTTTTATGCAATGTGCTTTGGTTTGAAACTGGAGTGGCTGGTGCTAAAGAAGTTTCGCAATGCCAACCGTATTGTACTTGACCAGTCCCCCTAACAAGTGCCTAGTCAGGCATGTTTTTTCAGTCAAAACACGTAATCTTTCGGAATCCACATGTTCAAAGCGCCCTGAGGAACCATGCATCTTCGGTTTAACAGGCACACCTTTCAACATGGTCACTATTGTGCAAAGTAGCCCAGCATGTCTATTAGGTCACGCGTGCTCCTCGACACATCACGTCGTAGCCCGCAACTGCCGCAAAGCACCACCGATCAAGCCTGGCTGCAGATGCACTAACACAGCCGGGGACATGGCTGTACATGGTTCTGCTAAATCTTCCATATATGTTTCTGCGTGAATAGAAACCTGTCGAAAAGCAGTTGGTAGTACAACTACAATACATAAACAGTAGCACTGCGATGTGAGCTGATTAACCTGTTGGTATTGAAACCAACCTGCGATGTGCAACAACTTGATAACACATGCTCTTCTTGTATATCAGCCTTTTTTATGTCCAATGATATACAAAGGCTTCCCCCAGTTACCTAATATTTTGCCAACCCTGTGCAAGCTTAGTGGATCTTATGGGTGCAAAATTCTCAATTCATCATCCCATTTAGGCATCTGCCTTTCTCCGCTATTTTTCGCATCTTTTGTAGCCTCACAATCTCTCTAGCTGGTCACTTGTCTCTCCGTCACATTGCTTGACCTGCCGAGGTCCACCTTTTTTTTCTTAGTGTCAGCTGGAATGTCATCTAGCCCTGTTTGTTTTCTATCGAGCTCTGCTTTTATAATATCTCTATGGTATGGTAACTAGTTTCTGTTTCTATTTTGCATAGTTCTTGTTCCGTACCGAACTTTTTTTTTCTTTTTTTTACTGTCATTCAAGTTTCTGCATCATATGTTAATACTTGTAACATACAATAGTTGACCATTTTCTGGTTTAGGTACTGTCGTAAATTGTCTTTTATGCTTTGGGAATGTCTGCCAATAAAGGTCTAGCCCATTCATATTGTTTGATGAATTTCCTTTTCGTTAATAGTGTGTCCTGCGAATATCTGACTTAAATACTTATTGTAAGGATTCTAGCGTGCCGTTGCCAACACTCGCTCTCTTGTTTGGTCTCCTAACATTAGATTCTTGTATTTTACCAATTTATCTGCGTGAACACTTGAACTCTCAAACACTTGAACCCTACTTTCTCGGTTTAGACCCTCAGTTCATTGTAGTTCATTGGCACCACTGCTGAAAAGAAAAACGTCATTTGCAAAGCGTATGTACCGAGATATTCTTTGTCAATGTTTATTCGTGTTTTTTATCAACATGATGGCTCAAATACTTTTGCTAAGCATGCTGTATATATTGCTCATATTTCATCTCCTTGCCAGACCCACTTCCCGAATAAAATGTTTCTGCTCTGTGACGGCAACTCTCACATAAAAGGACTTTTTTAGTAACCCCTCAGGACCTTAATAAAGTTTATTATATGCCTGTCTGTCTGCTGTGGACTCCCTGTAGATGTTGGCTAAGGTATTCACGTATGCATTACGCACTAGCTACTCTAAGACGGCTGGTATTTCTACCGAGTTGAATGCCTTTTTGCAGTCTCTGCAAGCTAAGTAAATGAATGGGTTCTATTTCGCAGATTTTCAGTTTGACAGCGCATGGCTATGATCCATGGTGGGATATCTGTTGGTCTATGTATTATAGTTCTTTAACTCTTTCATATATTTTTTTTGTATTCGTTTGTATTCGCATTCTTACTGTTCGGTGGTACATTTGATTCGCCAGTAAGTGAGGCATTGTGCAGAAATTGTCACAAGCTTGTTAAACACGAGATCTCCTTCATCTTTGATCCGGTCAGCAATTTCACTGCATGATTTTTCGTGGGTCATGTTTTGTAGGGCTCTATTTTATTCTCTCAGGGTAGAGTATCTAATAACGATCCTTCCCTGTTAGGTTTCAAATTTTATGTTTCTTTCTTTCTAACTTTGTTTATACTTACTCATAGCACTTAAGTGTTTGGTTGAGCTTTGGCTTCTTCCTCTGTTAGGTGGATTATTCGTGAGGTGTAGTAAAAGTATTCTGCCACCTTACTATACATGTTGAGACTGCTGATTATGTTACTCTATCTGTTGGATTGTGCATTTGTAAGTAGTTTCCTGTTCTCATGCTTCGTTCTTTCTTCCAATTCTTCACCGATTTCTTTGGTGCTATAAGTTCCCATATCGGCAATTTTCTTTTTGTTGGTCAGCCCTTTTAGCTCAGTTAATTCAACTTTAGACCTTGAGGAGGTAGCTTTTGTAGATTCTTTCTTTTTTCGTTTTTTTGTGCTTTGGGAGAGCTTGCTTACTTCTTGCCCTAGTGCTTTAACCTAACTGCAGTTGAGTTTTAGGGATCAATGTAGTTATGGTTTCGTTCATTTCATCTATGTCATAGTTTTTCTCTTGTTCTAAGGTCTTGTATTCGAGTGTTCTAAGGCAATGCTGAGAATGCACGTGACTGTGGCACTGCTTCATTTTGAGAGAAGCCTAGCAATTTCTCTGCCAATTATAATACTAATAACAAAAAGAATAGGCATTTCTGGGTGCCTTGGAGTTCCGCATTCGAATTAGGCGGGCTTACTGATGATCATAGAATTCAAGCATGGGAAGAGATCGTTTTCGTCAAACATTTAAAACTAAAGTTTGTGGGGTCTCGGCGAGGCGAACGAGCGCATCGCCATGCCACGCTGCTGGAGTGAACGGACACAGTGGACACGGTCGGTACCAAGCACACAACATACATACATTTATTATCTAATTTAGACGACGATATCGTCCGCCGAATGCACAAGTTAAAGGCGAAAACGTATTAAACACGAATCGTCGGTCATCGCTGCTGTATCTGAGGTGGTAGCTACGTTGAATTTTGCTCGCAAGGACTTGGGCTTACGTTGGCTTGTTGTCACTGCCTCTGTTTCCAGTGAGTAAACGTGTCTAGGTGGCTACCACTTTTGTCATTGGACCAGCGCAAAGTTCAAGCTACTTGTTTATTTGCCGCAAGCACTCTTCCTCGCGTCAAATCTACTCTTGAGTGACGACAGTGTTGAACACAAATGTTCACAGCTTGATAGTGCACCTCTTGTAAAGGACGGGTATGCTGTCAACCTCTCACTAATCTCCGGGTGAACGCACTTTTGCACCATTAATTTTGTGGCATAGATGGTATTGCCGCTCTGTGTTAATGTACCACGATTCGAAAACGTTCTCACTGTGCAAGTTGCTTGGTTTGTACAGCAGCCTGATGAGATTATTGTAAAGACTAATACAGACCCTGACAATAAGAGTAAGACTTTCATTGTTTACAGTACCTCTACCATACGCGTTGTTGCGTATTTCACTTGTTTCGCTACGTGTACTCATGATGTCCGTTTATTGTGCGTGTGATTTAAACGCGTTGCTGGTTTTAGGATCACCTGTCGCTCTTCTGCGGTGTCTGATCTGCAGCGGGAGCGTTTCAACCAGGTAAAATCGGCTGCGCTGACACTGAGTGACAGACGAGTCAGCTGCTCAGTGCCACATGACCAAATAGCGTGATACGTCACGTTTGGCCCAGTTTCAAATTGTTATGCTATATGGAATGTTAAACCACCAAAAAAATGCAGATGAGCGTCAGCGAGGGGGTTAAATGTTTGGCAATTTCGCCCAGGAATAAACTCTCCGGTGGTTAGCCAGCAGTCATGCCTCCAGCACTTGACATGCTGGTAATAAAATGAAGAGACGCGATTGCTAAATATCCTAATTTTTGTGATACAGTGCATAAACATCAGTCTTTTTGTTTCTTTCATATTTTAGGTCTTAGTATAGTACGTACTAGTTTGTAAACCTAGCAAGATCGCAAGAAATAAGCAATGAAGAGTATTCGGTGGTTCACTAACTCAGTCAAATCATTGTTCATAAGAAACCAAGACAGTGTCAGCATTGATGATCTACCAAAGTACAGACAAAAATGAGCCATTATTGACACCACATATACAAGGCAGTAGCAATTCATTGCTATTTTTTAATCAGAAGTGTCATGTTATGAAAGCAAAAAACACAGAAGTTGAGAGGAACACAAACTTGAAGACATGAAACATTTGTGAACGCAGGTTCTCACTAGAATCGTCTCAACATGCTCACTTCTTCAAGGCTGCAACTGGCGACCTTACCTGAATTGTGCAGCGCAGATTTATCAAGACGAAGGGAACCCACATACACTGGTGCTAACAATCAGCAAATGACTACAAAACATTTCACATATGTTGTACTAACCAGGCCAAAAGTCATCCCTTGCCTACCTACCTTAGTGCATTTTGTATATCCTTCATACCCTCTCCTCCAGCTTAAACAAAGAGAAGGCCGCATGAGAAAACGGGGAGATGAGAACGAGGAGTCGGCATGCTGAATTGGGTGAGGTAAAAACCGATCCCCCGTGATGGGTTGCGCCAGGGTAAAAGGGGCAATCAATCAAGAGCCCATGAGACAGAAAGAAATGAAGGGCAAGACAGAACAAGGGTTTTGCATAGATGGGTAGAAAAGGAGAAGACGTTTTGCTCAATTATCTTTGCCTCGAGAAAGCACCACCTGAGAACGGGGATAATTACCCTTTGAAATTCCTTAAAGAGTGGCCTATTTTTTATTGGTTTTCGTTGTGCATGTGCTAAATCAAATTAGTTTAAGTGCCCCTTTTGAAACATTTATACTTATAGGCTGGAATGTATTAAACTTGTGAATAAAGTGCGGCATTTTTCAGAAAGCTGGCTACTGTATTTAAGGTTTAAGATCGTTGAATATATGTCCTGCCACTATAAAATGCTGCACTATTGCTTCCAGTTATTTGCCATGCCTGCTTGATGCCTATTTAATTAAACGTTAACAGGTTATCCTGTTTGTTCAGTAGGGTTGAGAGCTAGGCCAGTTGTGCGATATCATTCTAACATGTGGTGTAGTAGCGCAACTTCTACGGGGACACACAGGACAAGAAAAGCGGCTGTCATGTTTTCTTGTACCCTGTGTCCCCGTTGAAGTTGCGCTACTACACCATGTTACAATGTTGTCCTGCTAGTGAAAATATGTATATTTATTCATGGTGATGATATTTGAACAAGTGAAGGTAAAACAACCAGATTTCATTCTATGCATTAATCACTTCTGGTGCTTTTATTTCTAACATAATCTTCAAGGTGTTTGCAGGTCTCAAATCTTGGATGACAATTAGGTATTATGTGTACAAAAAAGCGGGTTTCCTTTTGCATGTACTAACATATCCGTGAACATTTTTCGAAGCTGCACGTTGCTTGTTAATGCTGGATAATACCTGTCACGGATTGCGTTACAGCGAGTTGTGATGAAATGGTTATTTACAGGAGGTGAGAGAGGTCGTTCGCGGTAGCGCACTGCGATATTGCCAAGCCTCTTCGTCATCCTTCCTTTCTCTCCTCTGCCTTTCTCATGTCCCTTACATTCCCCCGCAAGAAGACTAAGCCCGTAGGGCCATTTATGATGCACAAGGAGGGTAGAAAGATTTTAGGCGAGCAATGTGAGTGAGCTGCGTTCCGCTCGATCGTCGACCATTGGACAAAAAAACAAGCTATTACATAGGAGGTGAGCTGGCTGAGACGCTCAAAACTACTTGTGGGCCTGAATATCCCGACAGAAGCTTTTGACACAATCCACGCTTGCGTTGTGGTGTCCAAAGCAACACCAAGTCACCTTTTTTCCAATCACACTGGTTCGTTACGGTAATCGTATTGCTCCTTCCGACGACGTTGAGAGGCCAGAGTCCAAAGACGAGCGATTAGGCGGGCTTCTCTCGCGAGGCACAAAGTGTTCGCTATAGAATCGTCCTTTTGTAGAATGAAGGGTAAGAAAAAGTCCAGAGGGCTTAGAGGCAACCTGGCGTACTACAAATAAAATGGGCTAAAGTTCATTGTTTCATGTTTCACCGTGTTGTACGCGTACGTGATGAGAGGCAGCACGTCATTCCAGTTCTTTTGATTGAAGGAAACGTACATGGCAAGCATGCTGATCAGCGTTCTGTTTGTCCGTTCAACGATTTCATTTGTCTGCGGATGATACGGTGTGGAATGACGGAACTGTGTCGTGCACATGCGAAGTCACTGATAATAACACGTGGTTGGCCATGGCGAAGGACCACGGAGTGGAGCAAGACGACTGCCACGGAAGCGGCAGCAGAAGGGGGAATGGCTGAAGTTTCGGCCATTCACTGCGGAGGGGGTGAATAATTTTGTGACGCGAAGAGCTGATCAGGTCCTTCTTATACTCCAGCGCCGCAAAGAAAGTTGTGTCAAACTGGAAAAAGTATCACTAGAGCCCCGCCCCTTCCTTTTCATCGGTCGAGTCTGAAAGACAATCGGAGCAGAAGATGAAGCAATGACGTTATTCTCACAAAGATCTGCCATTAGTGCCGGCTTTCAGGGCAGTAAGTGGAATCGCGCGGAGGAGGAGGAGCAGCACGCTCTTGATCGGATGTGGGTAAGTGTGGTAAACAGTCATTTTGTGGTCTCTATCTCATGGCAGTGAAAATGTCGGTGGCGGTGGAGGGTCGGGGCAGGGGTCTGGTGCGCACTCTCTGTCTACGTCACTGCTTCATGGGTAGGCTAAAGATGAGAAATAAACAGATCTTAGAATGCAATGTCACGGGCCCTTGATGGCTGCTATCTTTTCAAAAAACACGGCCGATTCCTCCGTCATAAGATTCGGTATAACACGAAAGCAAAACGTGTCCCTGCTGTAGTAGTTGAATGTTTAATGCGCATTAACATAACTAAGCATGCACAATATCTATTGGTGTTTGGCACCTTTAGCAGCTTTTAACGTGGGTGCGTTCACGTTGGCGCTTATTAATACATCGCCGTTCCGACGACTAACGTTCATGATTATAGGTTAAAGAAGCCCTTGTGATCATAGATTAAAGACCAGGGCGCAATGGATAGCGTGCCCGGAATCTTGTCCCAAACCGAGATGTGGTGGGTTCAACAATAAAACGTTTGGTTTTCTGTTCGAGTGTATTTCTTCTACGTCATTTCCGTGACGGAAATACGTCACTGAAGTCTTTATGAATCACGGTATAACACACTTTCGTGTTTAAAAAACATGTGCACGCACATCCATGTGCATTAAACGATGAAGTGAGAGGTCCGACTAATGAAAGGCCCGAAGCGGAATCGGCAAGCCATCCTTACCTTCATCTCCCCCTACATGCAAGCCTATGGCCTTCAGGATAGCAATCGTGGTTACAGAACGGTCACTGTGGCGGAATTCTTGCAGCCGTTCGTGCAGAATGCGTGAATACCGAGGAAGGTCGTGTGGAAGATTCTCGAACGACAGATGCTGACGATCTTTTGTCGCGTTAACGGCAACGAAGGCGGCAGAGCGGAGCCAGCGTACATCCCCGTGACGCACGAAAACGATGTCGCGGTGCAGCAACGCGAGACGCCGACCTACAATGCAAGGGAGCTTCAAGCTGAATAGCTTCCCGACATGATATAGCAACCTCTAATGCGTGGGAAGCCTAACTCACGAAGCCTCGTCTCTGTAAAGACTCGTTCACACCCACTGCCATCCACAGTCGCGCGAGCAATTTAGTCTCAAAGCCACGGGCTACAAACGGTCACGTTGGTCGCAAAGCGAGTGCTACCCATTGTAACTACTTGTAGCTACCACTTGTAGCTCGCAGCTCTTTGAGCAGCGCCTATAACGGGCTGGCTGCACTGGTGATATGTGCAGTGCATCGGTGTTGGCTGAGAATTTCTCCAAAGAACATTCATTTTAAGATGTTGGCGCGGATGCATGCCAAGGTCTCGACGTCCGTTAAAGAGACGTACGAGAATGGTAGGCCTCGTGGAGTGCCTATGAAACACAAATTCATTCGATGTACAGTAGCAACGACAGCAACTAATTGTTACTTTGTAACACAATCAAAGGAATGATTACTTTCCTGTCGAGTATCTCGTGAAGCACGGTGAGGTGTCCTGCTAATAGACCTTCTTCCCGGCTAATGGAATATTGATCTCTCCTCTTATAACTGCCCGTACACTGAAGCCTAACTTAGCGTCCGAACGACTCCTTCAATGTAGTACACAAGCCTTAAAACATGCGCCTGATCATAGCGTGAAATAACCCACCGACACTGCGGCCGATCTGTTTCTTTACCATCATTTGTGACTGATCTATTTCCTCAACATTAGTGTTCTATATCCACTACAGGACTAGAACTCTCCCTGTGGTTTCCAGCTGAGCTTGTCTTGTGATAGCTGATTTTTTTTTTGTTTCCACGAACTTCATCATGCTACTCAGCTCTCTGCAAACCTCGACTGCATTTGCCACCTCCTTCGGTATCCGTTGCTGATGTCACTAATGATCCATTGTAGATGTAGATCCTAAACATGTGGCTCACATTCGCCCCAAAGGATCGGCCATGAATCGGGTAGCTTAACAAAAAAAACAAATGTATATATTAAAATGCTGTCGAAAAGAAAATTTACAGAAATGTTGATTTTTTATAAAGTATTCTTGAGAAAAAAATTTCGATGAATTAGTTCCTACTGAATGAGCAATAAATGGTTGATATGAAAGAAAATTTCTCTATAGCCTACATTGGTTAAATGAGAACCTTTTGTTATTGAGGTTATTAAGTAAAACTCTTAGACTGTACAATGAAATGTCTATAAAAATAAGCACACGTATGTGTGCTTATTATTTAAGCACACATACGTGTGCTTAAATAAGCACACAGTTGTGCAGGAACATGCGCATGATAGAACGAATATGTGCCAAATGTATAATAAACTCCCCCCCCCCACAAAAAATGTTTCCGCTACTAATGAGACATGCAAGAGAGGTGTCCGAGAGGGATGTGGAACGACTCATGGAACAATGACACCAAGACAGAGTGGCAGAGAGGGTAAATCTCAATAAAAAGTGGTTTCGACGATTCAAGCAGTGGAACATCAATCACAGCTATACGTAAACCAGCTGTGATGCCCAGAGCCTGATGCCAATGGAAGGAAAGTTCGCTTCTTGACTTACGACAGCAGTTTATTTAGCTCATCTTGCATTATATCGCAGATAACCTTGCGAGACTGTCTTTTTCTGTTTGGCATTTTCGTCAATACTCATTTTGTAGACGGTGTTAATGCAATGTAACTTTTATTATTTTTTCACGTTTATGCATTCATTTTTCGGAGGTGACGTTGATATGAGTATGGTATTACAAATGCTACAGAAAATATTGAAGTCCATGGAGCCATTGAGTAACATGGGTTTCTGCACGTGAGAAAGGTAAGGATGAATTTAATTTTAAAGTGACTTAGAGTTACACAATATTTCTGAGCCGATTTAAAGTGCGCTTAACTAGGCATGGTCATTTTCTGTTAGGCGTCGTTCGCGTTCGACAAAACAAAACAAAAACCTCAGTGTTGATGCCTTCGAATAGTTATATACATTGTAGAAGCCTTCTCACCGTGTTCGTTCATACTATGCATATGCTAAATACTGATTTCTTTCACGTTAGCGAAAGTTGTTGCGTTGATTTCAACTGTCACGGAAACGAACCAAAAGGTATTCAAGTAACAGCAAACTGTCTGCGACGTGCTGTTTTTATTTTTTTGTTGCGATAAAGACTTGGATTTAAGGCATAATATTTTTGTGTTAAATGTGTGCTGTTAGGCCGGTGTTGTGTGTGAAGTGAACTAGTGTCTTGTGGAATCTGTTATCATGTATCCAGCGGTTGTAACTTGGCGTGTCGCTGTAGCGAAAGCCAGTTTGAGCGAGATGACGGGAGCGTTCTGGCTGCAGCCCTTTACATGTCCATAAAAGGTGGTATGTATCTGCTTGCATCGCAGGAGTAGGAAAATACGGACACGCATCACCAACTCGTAAATGTGACCAGTTGAATGATGATATAACGGCCGGTGTAAGGGTCACCCCTGCCCGAAGCCTCCTATACGACGTGCTGTTGCACCCCGCGTGAAATTGTATTAATGGTAATACTTTAACGCCATTCACGGTGAGTGATAAGCATGCATGATGCTATCTAGGAAACGAGACGAGAAATGGACATTAATTTCTCTCGCCTTCTTTTATTTCTCGCCTTTTCTTCTCTCGGTCACGCGTGACCAGTGAAGAGAGTGCGCGCTTGCCGCTCCTTCAGTCCGGCCGTGGTTAGAGTAACCCCCGTATTCACAAACGCTCCTTCACTCAAGAAGTCTCCTCGACTTGACAAAGTCGATGGGAGCGCCATCTCTTGGCAGAACAAGTCACTGCATATCGGCAATATTCTGCAGCGATTCTTGAGAAGCGCAGCGTCAATTTCAGTCGAGCAGCGGCGCAGTGCTCAACTCAGTCAAGTGAAGGATGGAATTCGAGTCGAGGAGCGTTTCTGAATACGGGGGTAAGAGTAGCTTCGCCTCTAAAGGAGCTCAAGCCCAACTTGAAAAGCCTCCTCGAACAAAACACATGTCATGCCGGCTTTTGTGCCAAGATGTAGAAAATGCGAATTGTCAATGTACAGTCAAAAAGTAGCAACAGTCGAGCTCGTAGGAACACTTGATGCCATAGGGATTTTAAAGACACCGCTGAAACGTCAGGGGTGCTATTTAGGGATTAATATGTATTTTCTGGTTACGTCCCTCAACCACGGGGTTATATATATATATATATATATATATATATATATATATATATATATATATATATATATATATATTGTAGTAAGAAACCCAAACTGAAAGTGCGAACAAAGTATAGACGCAAATTAAGATAGAGGAAGATGAAAGTATGTGGGTGGTGCATGGCGGCGCCGCTCGTGAGCGGGCGCGTGAAAGATTTTTCGGAACGTTGAAGATCCCGATTCTGGTCAGCCTCTTCATCGACGTGGCTCATCGGAGATCAGCTCATCGTCGAGTGGCAGGATCCTTGTAGCTAAGATTTGGTTTGCTTTTCATTCCTCGTATTTCTTGTTAGTTTCTCTCAACTGAAACGTTGTTGCAGCCCTTTGGAGGTCAGGCAAGTCAGAATATTCCGATGTCTTTCTCATCACCCGGCCAAGGGCACTCCCCTTGGCTGGCCTCACTACCGGTCGAGGATTGGCCGCTCGATACCTTGCTTCGCAGTCGAGATAGCCACGTCCCTGTGGCTCTGGTTCCTACAAATGGGGGTTTCATTCCAATGAAGAATCCGAAGGTGATACAAGTGGAGCTTCAGAAAGCCTCGTCGCTTTTCCAGAAGATTACGGAGGTCCGCCAGTTCGGCCGAGGGGGTATCCTGTGCTGCTCTGCAGACCAGGATTGCGTCCGAGAGCTTCTGAATTGCTCTGATTTTGCTGCACAGCCGGTGAGCCCGTTTATTCCAGCTCATCTTGCATGTACGAAAGGCATAGTCCGTGGGGTGGATACGAGTCTGACACCTCAAAAAATTCTTGACTTACTTGCTGTAGCTGGGGCAGTTTCAGTCTATCGATGCACCCGAACGACTGATAAAACAAAATCGCCCGCCTACTGAATCAGTTATAGTAACTTTTGCAGGAAGAGTTGGACCAACAGAAATTAAGGCATGGCCACTAATCTACAAAGTAGAACCACTTTCCCCGAAACCTTTGCAGTGCTCAAAATGTTGGCGATTCGGCCACAGCATGAAAGGATGCAGATCACAGGCTAGATGTCGTCTGTGCGGAGAGAGTCATGACAGCTGCGATTGCAAATCCGATGACCAGAAGTGCTGCTTGTGTAATGGAGCGCACCCAGCAGACTCTGCTGAATGTGGTGCAAAAGAAAGAGAAATGGGTGTTCTAGAAATCATAGAACGCAGGCGTTGCTCTAGGAGGGAGGCGGTAGCAGAAATGCATGAAAGATCGAAAGGTTACGCAGGCATAACATCCCGGCACACAGCGGCAATGGATGCATCGCTCGCAAAGTCGATAACTGAGGCTATTGAAAAGTTCACTGAAAAGGCAATGCAGCGTCTGGCAGCTACTCTTTTTGAAGCCTTGGCTTATATGTTAACACAACAGCTGACACAAATCATTGATACAGTTTCTGTGCAAAATCGAGATTCGCACGCTCTGTTGATTTCAAGGCGTACAGAGGAGGAAAATCAGACAGTCAATCACAGATCTATCTCTCCGAAAGCAGGACCTTCAAGAAATAGAGTTCAGGCTGAGTCAGAACCTGTGACAGATGATTCAGGAGAATTTACAGATATGGACACAGAATCTCTAAGAACTTTGAAACGTAACAGATATCCCCCTTCTAAAAAGTATTCTCAGAACCCAAAATCCAAGAAATACTTGTCAAAGAAAGACTTCTTCGAGAATCTTTCAAAAAATGATTTCTTGAAAAAAAGATATTCTGGATCAGGCAGTTTCTTCTGCCGGTATAGCATCAAAATAGGTTCCCTAAAAATTCTGCAGTGGAACTGCCGGTCTATTTGGTCGGCAACAACAGATTTACAATATATTTCTTCGCAAATTTCTCCCGACATAATTGCCATTCGGGAAACCTGGCTTGGTAACGGTAAAAAATTTTACATGAAAAATTATCGATTAATACGGCTGGATCAGCCGAGTAGAGGTGGCGGTCTGGCTTTCTTAATATCAACTAAATTTAGTCACAGAGCCAAGATATCGTATCAGTGCATGGATACGAATTACGAAATTCTGGTGTTAGACATAACACTACCAGACTGCTCGCCTTTCTCTTTTGCAAATGTATACTTTCCTGCAGGAGTTCAAGACACGAATGCCTCGATATTATGGTAGCCTCATGCAGAAAAGAAACAGTACTGTGTGGTGATTTCAATTCACACCATGTGTCTTGGGGCTTCAAATCTGATGTATGCGGAAGATATTTGTGGGAATGGACGCTTGATAATAACTTTTCCTGCTTGAACTCACACGTTGCTACATTTGTAAGAGGTAACTCTAAATAGACTATTGATTTAACATTTTCCAGCTCCACTTTAAGCATATCCTCGTGGAATATATTAGATTGTGCTACAAACAGCGACAACCTTCCCATCATATTTGAAATTAAGTTCCCGAGGTTAAGTTTGGCAGGGAAAGTTGGCTCATTCGTAAATTATGCTAAATTACAAAAATACTTAAAATCTACGTTAACATTTCGCGAGGAAATGCAGGAAGACCTTAGGGCTATGAGTCTATGTGCGGTGTTGAAACGATCACTAAAAAATTCAACGTTTACTGTAAACTCGAACACAGCGGGATCTTTTAGCCCGTGGTGGAACCTAGAATGTATCAGGGGGTATAGAAAGCGAAAAGCAGCTTGAAAAAAGCTGTTAATTAACCAATGCCCCAAAAATTGGAGTGAATATAAATTCATGGCCGCCAATTTTAAGCGTCTAGTGCGCAAAGCAAAAGAAGGCTATGATATGAATAAATTTAAATATCTGTCTAAGTCTAAAAATAAGAAAATGCTTTTCAGGTTTTTACGTGCGAGAAAAATGATTCCACAGACAGAAAGCAGTCACTCCACCATTATGTCTCCTCGCGAACTCTTTGAATTCTTGGACAATATTTCTAAAGGCTTGCAAACCAGGTTTACGACAATTATGCCAAAGTCCATGGTGAAATTAAGGGTGGATTGTGATTTCCAGGAGGTATCTTTAGCTGAATTGGCGGATGTGATGAAGAGCTTACCGCCCGCTGCTCCCGGACCTGATGGGGTGACCTCTACAATGATTAAAGTGTTATACGAAATATCGCCACATGAAATCCGTAATATAGTTAATTATTCACTGAAAAATTCTTGGATTCCGGCCGATTGGAAGCTTTTTAAAATAATTCCGATGCTTAAGAAACAGGAAATGGAGTTTACTCTGGATAACATAAGGCCTATTTCATTGACATCTAACCTGGTCAAGCTTGTAGAGAGAGTCTTAAATGCCCGTATAATAAACTACATCAATGAACATACAATACTAAACCCCAGACAAATTGGCTTTAGATCGGGATACTCCCTTTGGTGTGCACATGTGGATTTGGAAAGTCGCATACAGCTGGCTCGGCATCGCCGCGAATACTGTGCACTAGTCACTCTAGACTTAGCTAAAGCGTACGACAAAGTGGAATATCCTATCCTAATCCAGCAGATGCAAGACCATCGCTTTCCAAAATATATAACAGCATGGATTACAGAGTTTGTGAAAGACAGAGAATTTTATTGCTTCTTGGATGGATGCTCTTCTAAAAAATATAAGCAGACACGAGGTGTACCTCAGGGCTCAGTATTATCCCCGGTGTTATTCAACATATTACTAAGTTCCATTCCAACTCATCAGGATATCCAAATTTACGTATATGCAGATGATATTGCTTTCTTCGCAACAAACAGTGATCTGCACTCATTGTATCAGGCATTACAGAATACATGAACATGCTAGAAGGACGGCTTGACAATATCCATATGTCATTGAACGCCAAAAAAAGCGCGCTTCTGCCATTCTCTTTGAAGGATCGTGTCAACATTTCCCTGATGTATCGTACCGAGCTCATTCCCCAGGTCAATTTCCTGAAATACCTAGGCATCGTATATAATAGGACGCTAAATTGGAAAAGCCATATAGACGAGGTTGGCTGTAAAGCGTCACGTGCCTTGGGGTGGTTACGCAAGTTGGGAAACAGAAAAATAGGATTGCGTAGGAGTTCATTGATTATGATTCACAAGATGTATGTACGGCCTATTATGGAAGTCGGGTGTGTATTACTTTCAGTCAGCGCGGCTTACAAGATGAGACAATTAATATTATTAGAAAGAGAACCTTTGCGCTTGTGTCTTGGACTCCCAAAATTTGTGGCAAATAATGTTTTGTATGTGGAAGCTCGCCTTCCACCTTTGTTAACTCGGTTTAGAATACTTACAGTTCAAACTTTCTTAAAAATATACAATTCGCCTCTGCGACAAGCTTCATACGTTTTTATTCAAGAACCAACCGCATTATTTCGGACACAATGGTCGAGACTACACTCCCCTCAGATTAGGTTCGTCCAAGCGTTACTAGAGCCTCTCAATGTAAATATTTACCAGATTTGCATAACGAAGGCACCTAATTCAAAACTTGAAATTAAATTTGGTGATATTTTTCCCTCTAATGCAAAACAACTGCCCTTTCAATATTTAAATATTCGGTTAAAAGATTACTTGACTCATCTGTCCATAAACAACATTATTGCGACGGATGCATCCGTATTGAACGAAAAGGCTGGAATGGGCATCTTCTTTACTTCTCTCGACTGGTCTTTCTCAGTTCGATTACCAGATTACACGCCTATATTCATCGCTGAATTATTTGCTATAATTCTAGCGCTTCGTAAACTTCCTGCAAGCGAATCAGAAGCGGTCATAATTACCGATTCTCTCTCAGTATGCACTGCACTAGTTACAGCAAAAAATTTGACATTATTGAGTATGATTAGCAGTTCATTACCAGAAAACCTGAAAAAATTTCACTTGCTATGAATACCCGGCCACTGCGGGATTTATCCAAATGAGATGGCAGACTCGTTAGCCAAAGCATCTCTAAGCGGACCAATCTTACCTATTTTACCTGATTTCGCTTACGTAACAGCACTCAGATATAGAAAGGCTTGTTTGCACAAAGAAATAGAAAAATTATCAATGGAAGTCAGAGACTTCGTACATATAAGATATTGCTGGAACAAACAGTGGTGTAGATCTAGGCAGTTAGAAACTACAATCACCAGATTACGATGCAGAATTCCGCATCTGAATTCCTACCTACATAAAGCTGGACTAACAGCATCTCCGTTGTGTCTCTTTTGCAAGGAATCGGAACCAATAGATCATTTCTTTTATCCTGTCAACGTTATGCTTATCAAAGGAAAAGATACCTCGTTGAACCAATTGAGAAGCTAGGTTTAAAAATAAACGTGGAACTAATTTTATCCTTCGGAGGGATTACATTTGGTTATAGCCACAGGGAGGTTTTCTCTGCTGTGTGCGAGTACATAAGGGCAACAAAGAGATTACCCTGTTAGCCTATTGTTATTATTTACGGCTACGAGACTACCTGAATGCCCGACTGAACACACTTGATGATCCTGCCGCCCGGTTCTTGGCCGATCCCCCTTTGTGGGCGAGTGCCGGCAAAGCCGAAGGCTCATCATCATCATCATCAGACCGAAGCAGTCGGGCAGCAGTGGCAGAACGAGGGTTGTGGCGGCTACCGGCCCGTCACGGCGCGCAACCTCTCACGACTTACTGCAGACGACCTCGGGCGACGCCAGGCGACGACGGTGCTCATGGTCACGGTCGAGACCTGCTGGCGAGTCGGCGTCTACGTGGGTTGCCGAGTCAGGGACGCTGAGGCGTGCTAGGCCGATCTATCGGGTGTTCTCTGGCGTGGCCGAGCACGGATTCGACCAGCCACCGCACCGCGAGCAGCTGTCCCAGCGACGGCCGGGGTGCGACGGCAACTCCGGGACCTTCCCAAATCCAAGAGACGCGGCGACACGTCGGACCATCTCAACGACAGTGGCGTGAGTGGTTGACGTCGAGTGGTGCGCGAAATATATTCGCTGTGTCAGGGCCGCGTGAACCGTGACTACGTGTTTTCAACCTCTAGAGCGAACTGGACTGGCACGAGTTAGGAGTACATGTATGCAGTTTTAGTTGATGTATGTAATTATGTCCAACTTGTATAAATTATATATATATATATATATATATATATATATATATATACATATTTGTGTGTGTGTGTGTGTGTGTTTGTGTGTGTGTGTTTTGATAAGATATATGATTTTATAAGGCATATCATCCAGCACGAAACAAATTCTGTTTTTATTATATATTACCTATAGACGGAAAAAAAATCACAGTTCATAAATTGTGAATTCAAAATGCAGAAGCTCCTCCCAGAATTTTTACAAAGGGTTGTTTGCATGCCTAGAGAAGACGGCGTAGTCGAGGGCTGCGGATTATTTTGAACGACCCAGGTTAGTTAGCATGCACCTAAATGTAAGAACATGCGCCTATAGCATATCGTTTCCGGTTAAAGGCAATTTTCATGGTCATATTCAAGCCACCGCAACTCGAATCAGTGGCTAAGCCCTCTACCACCAAGACGGGCGGATTTCGTAAAGAAAGTGGCTAACATTTTGCAGTGAAAGAATTCTCTTCTTGATTTGAAGATTCAGAATGATTGAAATGATGCACTCGAAGATAAACCAAAAATATATCGACAATGTATACGCTGCAAGATTGCTCACATCTTAATGTGACAGGAATGCAGTGCGCTTCGTTTTCCGTTGCGTGCAGTGCGTTATTACCAAAGTCATTGCGTATTCTACACATGTAATCATCGTTTAAGCTATAGTACCTCTAGTGCCCTTAAGTGACTTAAGGGAATGCGCATATTTTTTCAGCATAATTAATCTTTGACTTTCTGGGTGACAACTACGCCTTATGATATGATATATGCCAGGCGTTACCACTAATAGCAATCCTAACTGCGTTAATCCTTTGTGCACATTCCCCAAAACAATACGTAATTATATCACAAACATTTTTCTCTCGATGATTGCACTGTCTTCCCAAGCCGCAGTAACACGTAAGCGAGACATATACATGAATCTTTGACATGCATTTAAAGGCAGACAAGGTCTGCTTTTGTATAAATAGAGACGCAACTGCCACGAGACAGCAAGCATTGCTTCATTTTTTAGAAGAACGCCTCACTGTGACAGCCATGCGCGTCCTAAGCGCTCTTCTTGTCCTCACTGCCGTTCTTCCCCTCACTATGCTTGCTTCATCAAACACATGTAAGTTCATGTCTTCATCGCCCATTGGCGTTACTGAATTCAATATTGCAGCCTCAAGCGATGCATGATCTGGGTGGCTGGCGTTGGAGGCGGGGAGGCGATTCAATGCGGATTATGGTTTTGGAACGTGGGATGTGATGCGTGCTGGGTCCATCAAAAGTTACCAGGCCACACTGCCGTCAGGATACGTGGCACAGCGGCATGGCAACTTTTGGAGGACCCTATATGTACGTCTGGCAGAATGGCACTTGAACTTTAAAGTCACGGTCACCGTGAGATGAAAAATAAACAAGGTGGCGAAAGCCATTCAAGCAGCTGCTGCATCTCCTCTCCGCTTACGCTACCATCATGGCTACCCTCGCACGCTCTTAGGCGAAACTTTACACCATCGGACTGGGGTGGGGTTATCTCCCTTGGATTTTATACAGATGCTCACCACAAAACCGACAAAGACGGTCAAAATACGCTTATAGAGAGCCCGTCGTATAACTTCGGTCGCAATAATCTGATACCATGATCATAGCTTTACCGGTCGAATCCTGTACTATATTCGGAACTTCTTTCTCCCAGGAAACGTAGGAATGGTGCCTCGTCGTAACGAAGTTTCCCAATATGGCAGATACATATGCTGGCGTTTGTATAGGATATGATCACTCACTCAGAATATGGTCACTCAGTTGCAGAGAGAACGATTAGACTACACTGAAGGTAAAAGTTGCTTGCATCCCATCTTAAGTCGTTCAGTATGGATACAGTCCCTTACTCGTGGTTTTACTTTTAGCAGCTGTAGTGGTGACGATCAGACCACAGTGAAGGGCAAAGTTGCTTGCATTCCGCCTTAAGTAAAAAAAAAAATGCATGAGCGTTTCGTGTAGTCCATTTCAATGTTTCTACGCGTGTATTTAATTTAATGTTGTCAGTTGTTTCGATAGCATCACTCGGAAGATAGTTTCATTGCAAAATAGCTAAATATAAGCACGGAAAACGTAAAAGGTTAGTTCGTAAAACTGCTTGCTCAAACTTAGACTGTAATGGTAGAATTGCCCTTTGCCTCATTTTACCACTCATGAGGTCCTCATTTGACGCTATGTGTTTGTCGTAGAAAAAACATCGCTGGAGATATTTGCAAACGTGCTCACTGTATTCTTTCACCGGTTTTCCTTCTTTAGGCTGCGGAAAGAAGCCTGTCAGTTGGTGCAGAGCAAGCTTACCGAGGTGGAGCTGGAACAGCGCTTCAAGAAAATGTGAAATAATCACCTGGGGTGGTTGCGGAAAGAATGACTGTAACGTCTTCCGTAGACGGTCTGAATGCAATATGCGTTGCAAAGTGCGTCGCTCCAAAAGAAGATAACCGGGCTGCGCAGCGTCAAGCCTTCCGGCTCCGTTAGCAGAGTAGCAATAAAATGTTGCGGTACTGTAAGAACTAATGTTGTTAGCTTCGCGTGACGACACATTACACTCTGCCACTATTGTGCATGCGCTGCCATGCTGACAACTTAGTACTTTCCGAATAGAAGCGCACTTTTTAATAAAATTTCGGCATCCACAAAGTTACCCTTTTTTCAGATTACCTTCGGTTACTTTATCTTCTTGGTTTTGCGTCTGACATATATACAAGCGTTTTAAACAACGAAATCCAACGAGAGCTCTAAATAAAAAGCAGCACTCTACCATTTTAAGAATATACCCTTTTCAAAAGTGTAAAAGTTAGCTTTCCTGCTAAGGAGTTCGAAAAACAAATGGCGGCTTGTCATTCAGTGAAAGTAGTTTGTTCAAGCGCAGTTTGCCTACGCAATCACGTGGAACACGTCCAATCGCCTCTTTCGATATCAACACTCCCAATAGGCAAGCCTCTGCCCGTTAGACTAGGACTGCGTCTCCGCTTGAAGGACGAGAGGTGCCACTATTACTTGTTCAAATATGCAGTGCAGAGAAGTGCACTTTGCCCACACCTGCTTGCCTCCTCTGAGAATCCTGTCAGTCACTCTTTCTGACCAGCGGTTAACCTGCCTACGCGCTACGTGTTTGACCCATGTACGTTTCTTCTTGATTTCAGCTATGACATCCTTAACCACAGCTTGTTCCCTGACCCACTCTGCCCTTTTCATGTCTTCTAAGGTTACCTCTATTATTTTCATGCCCATCGCTCACCGCATCGTCTTCACTTTAAGCTGAACCCTCTTCGTAAGCCTCCTAGTTTATGCTGCGTAACCCCCATGAATACGATGGTTAGATTACTAGTGGTTAATTAGATGCGGTATCTCTGACGTCATTGTAATCATTTTGCGAATGTCCTATTCGTTGCACATGTGTTCTCGAGCACTTATCTTAATTTCTTGATAAGAAGGGCACTGCTTTTGAAAATATTGTCATACATTGAGCTTCCACTCTGACATCGATTGTTCTTTGACTTTGTAGTCCCTTCAAAGCCGCTTGCAACGTTAATCATTTAAACCTACCAGTTATTTAGGACAACTGTCTTTTTTTGCTATAAGAGATCTAGTCATAAGTCATAAAGAGCGTAATCGTGCGTTTTCAGCTGGGAAAAGCAGCCCACAAAAAAAACGAGGACATAAACAGCACACATACGAGTGCATCTTTCTATTTACATTACATCAAAGTAATGTAAATAGAAAGAAAAATGGGTGAAAAAATAACCTGCTGTGAGCAGGAATCACACCTACGACCTTAGAATAACGCGTTCGATGCTCTACCACTGAGCTATCACGGCGACCAGCCCCCCAGCCACTTTATTGGGTTTATATAGGAATTTAAACGTGGGAGTGTCAGTCAGCGCCACCTGTAGGCATGGCGGCGAGTCTGGCACACTTTTTTATAAGCCTGTATGGCGTCACGTAGCACGTGAACTTATTACGAGCTGGCAGCTGACCAATAGTCCCTCGTATACAACCTAACGGCACCAAGTCTGCCAGTACGAGATACTCGTCAATCAATAAGGGAAAGAAGTGCATACCTAAGGGCTCGTTTTTTCGTGTTTTGACACAATATTAATGAGATCAAACAGACAATAATGCCAAGGCATGTATATGGAAAGTTATTAAAACCAATGTTATGTAACAGGGAGAAAGAAAAGTGGCTGAAAAAATAACCTGCCATGAGGAGGAATCGACCCTACGTTATATATATATATATATATATATATATATATATATATATAACGTAGGGTCGATTCCTGCTAATGGCAGGTTATTTTTTCAGCCACTTTTCTTTCTTCCTGTTACATAACATTGGTTTTATTAACTTTCCATATACATGCCTTGTATATGGAAAGCGAGTCTACACAGTGGCGACAGTAACGGCCAAACACGGGGTCTCCACGCGAGCGGCGTTCTTTTTGGGCAGACCCACTAGAAAACACTTAAGAGTTCGACCCACTTCAGTGTTCGGCGGCTTCTATACAATATATATATATATATATATATATATATATATATATATATATATATATATATATATATATATATATATATATATATATATATATATATATATATATATATATATATATATGAATCAAACAGAAATCAACAAGCAGCATTTCATTGCGTCTCTTGATGCAAGGAAGGTTCTTTATTTAGCGCAGCTAGATCGAGAACTAGTGATTCATTGTAGGTGGTCCGTCTGATGTCATTGGGATCATTTTGAGAATTTCCTACTGCGGCACATGTGTTCTTGGCAATTAACCTAATTTCATCGTAAGTAGGGCACTGCTGTTATTATTATACACAGTAACGCACACAGTAATAATATACATAGTAACTCGATAAACTTGTAGGCGCACTGTTCTCCGTACTAAAGCAGCGTGAATCCATAGAATTCACGGATCACAAGCGCGTCGCTTCACTCTATAATTAAAGAAAACAATATTCATAAAAGAGTCAGACTGCAGCCATTCAATGTATCTTTGCGAGCTAGATTTAAAAATTGACACTATATTCTTTCCGGGATCCTTAAGCGTGCAAGACGAGAATATTATAAACGGTGCATAACTGAAAACGGGAGAAATACCAGGTGCAATTGGGAGCTTATTAAAGAATTCCTTGACATTACAGAGTCAGATACGGGTATTAAAAATAGTTAACAATAATAGACAATACACTAACGAGGCTGATATGCCTAATGCTTTCAGTGATCGTTTTTCCACATGCCAAAATGCGTCTTCCTCTAGTGTTCTACCCCATCTTCCACGTAGCTCTTGGTCTTTCTTCCTCCGTCCTGTTTTATCAGAAGCATTGTTTAAGGTTATTTCTTCCTTAAAAGTTACGGGAACAGGGCTGGATTCTATCCAGCCTTCTAGAATAAAATTGGTTGCTGCGGATATATCAGTGGTTTGGGCAGATATTGCTAACAAAATTTTCAATACAGGTAAATTTTCCTCGGTCTTGAAACGTGGTAATGTGATTCCGGTGTTCAGAAAAGGTGCTCGTGATAACGTTAACTACTCAATTTGTAGTTTGCCATTTTTAGTTCAGTCATTCAAAAGCTTCTCGTTTGCCGAACTATCTTATTTCGCATCTAGTTGTCCGACATGCCGGAAGTAGTGTATATCAATGGCCAGCTATTGTCAAGTAAATTATTTCATTGTGCTGTTCCTCGAGGCTCTATATAAGGCCCTTTGTCGTTTCTTCTATTCAATGACTTACTCAATACGCTTATATCTAGTAACTGTTTGCTGCATGTTGATGATACAACCATTTATTCACCACATAAATCAGTCACCATACTTCAGTACATACTTACTACGGATCTTAAAAACGTTCATTCATGATGCACAAATAGCTAACTTAACATTATAGCTGCTAAAACAACTTTCGTGCTTTTTCAGAACCCCCAAACAGTGATTACGTGTTTCATACTTGTTTCATTGAATAATCATAATATACCGACATCTGATAATGTTAAGTTTCTAGGTATTCTGAGGATAAACATTTCAAGTATGATATTCATGCCAACTCGTTCATCAAAAAGGTTTCTTTTGGTATGCGCAATATCATTAAAACACATTCATTTTTTCAACCTCATATTTTTATCTTGTTTTATCATGCTTATATTACTAACCATTTATCACACTGCCTATAATTATGGGGTAACACATACGCTATTCATCTAAAACCGTTTCAGCACCTTCAAAACAAGGCGATAAAACTAATGATACATAGCCCATTCTGTTCCCCTTCAATACCCATCTATCAACAGCTGCGCATTCTACCGATTCAGGAGTTTTTATATCACAGATTATCCCTCATCACATACCGTCTTATTCATCGCGAAATACCATCAGATAGTATTGCTCACCATGTCCTTCTTATTAGCAAGTATACTAGGTCTTCAGAGCAGAAAAAAAACTTTCCTTTACCCAAACTAAGATCGAACTATGGCAGGTTTACAGCTCGCTTCTATGGTATTTATCTTTGGAATCACATACATCGGCCTTCTAAATTATATATATATATATATATATATATATATATATATATATATATATATATATATATTCGTGTGTGTGTGTGTGTGTGAGAGAGAGAGAGAGAGAGAGAGAGAGAAAGAAGATGATGCCATGGTGTGGCACAAGTATAAAGGCGCGCGGCAGCAGCTTTTTTAGTGTACATCGTTGTGTTTTGATTGCGTTTTCCATTTGTTCACTCTTTCTGCTGCTGTTAACTTTTATGTACGCCACTAATTATAAAAGGTCCCCCTGGCGGTCTCCTACTTTAAGACCTCCTGATTTTTTATGTATCATGTAACACGTTTTTTGTATGTACAATAGCAATGAATAAAACTTGAACTAAACTGAAATTACTGGCTACATCAAGGCAACATCTTTACACACAGCGACAAATAAACACAGGAAAAGGGAAAAGAAACGACAACAAAAAGCAAAAGTATGCTGTAAAAGTAAAAATTAAAATCAACAGGCCTGCGTAGAACGCGCCGCACAATCACAGCGAAAGCTGGATTAGCAGTCTTTCTAAAGCTTTCTGAAACACCTTTTCGGTAGCTGCTACAAGCAGTTTCGGAGTCCCCACTGTGCCCTAAATCATAATAGTTGTGTAGTAAGAAAGCATATGCTGCGGAAATCTTCGGAGGAGTGTGGCACCCACTGCATATATCTGCAATAAATAATGGGCATTTTGTTGATGATGGGGCTGACGACGATGAAGAATTATGCATCAGACTTTTAAGATGGATTGGGGCATTCGGTTATCCACTCATTACGCAATTCGAATTGTGTGACACCTGGTTGCTCCTTTGCTGCCCTAAAACACTTTATTACACATAATAAAGTGATTCCTTACGCGACATGAAGCCTGCATAGGGTCACTTTTCAACTGAGTTTAATCCACGAAGTCATCGTCAGCACATGTTCTGACGATAGATCACAATGTACGCTTGTAACACGCGTTATTACTGTGACATTACGTGATGTATTGTTAGGCATGTATGCGGGACTCGTGTGGCTGCAAAGCATGCGAGTTACTTTCGCTGCATTTACAAGCAGAGGAAGTTATTTTCACGGAATTTCGGAGCAGACACAGGGCTTTGTAGTAGAATATCGTTTGCCACGCAAATGACCCAATCCGATCTCCACTCGGACCCAAACGACCCGGGTCCGATCCCTACTCTGACCCAGGATATTTGTATTTTTATTTGCATCGTTCCCGATTTTTCGGTCACGCATAGGGTGAATATTGGTTTCTTCACAAGCAATGAAGCCGACAACGGAGTTTCTGCGGAACGAGCTCTTTAAGGCCACGACGTTATTTTTTTTTCATTTAGAGAAATACTACAGGCCACAGAGTCGATGCTGGAGTGGGAATACAGAAGCATTAAAACATTGCATCAAAACGGAAGATAACAATAAATTTATATAATCAATAACTAAATAAATATGGTAAATATATCATAAACGTAGGGAGGTTAACTAGGACCCGCTTAGCTCAGGGGCAGAAAAATACTTGGCTGGCACGCTGGGGGCTTTTGTAGAAATCCTAGTCTCTCCTCGGTGTTTTGCTGTTGTTGTCGTTGCTGTTGTTGTCGTTGTCGTCGTTGTCGTCGTTGTTGTCGCCGTTGTCGTCGTTGTCGTCGTTGTCGTTGTCGTTGATGTTGTTGTTGTTGTTGTTGTCGTTGTCGTTGTCGTTGTCGTTGATGTTGTTGTTGTTGTTGTTGTTGTCATCGTCGTCGTCGTCGTCGTTGTTGTTGTTGTTGTTGTTGTTGTTGTTGTTGTTGTTGTTGTTGTTGTTGTTGTTGTTGTTGTTGTTGTTGTTGTTGTTGTTGTTGTTGTTGTTGTTTCTCCCGCGATAGTGGTTATGGACACCAGTGGCGGTGGACAACTACGGCGCCAAAAACGACCCTTCTGATCTCAGCTTTCGCTGCAAAAGCCCGCCTACAATCTTAAGCCTATCAGACCTCCGAGTATGGCGATAGGAGCATCAGCATGGCACGGGCGTAGCCCAGGGGTGGCACACCGAACTCGTGCCCCCCCCCCCACCCCGCCCCTCCTCCCGCATTTTTTTTTTGTTTCACCATAGCATAGCATAGCTTAAAGTTCTTCCATCCATCCATCCATAACATAGAACGTGGAAAACTGACCATTTCAAAAGGCTGCCCCTCATGAAATCAAAGAGGTGCCACCCATGTCCCCGATGAAATTTCTGACTACGCCCCTGCAGCATGGCGTCGCAGTATTTAAACAGCCGGGAAAACTATTTCTCCACATGCGTAATCGCTAATCACCTGTATGTTTCAAAAGCAGAGCTGTTAAGATTAGCCGTAATTTGTGCGGCCTATCTGGTGCGAGGCACTGAGCAGCCAATCACAAAAAAGCACTCTCATAATAATAAACTGGTGTCACAGAAATGGGCCAACTTCACTACTCACAAATTCGACTAAAAATTAAAGATGGCTAACGTTAGGTTAAGAAGTGACTTCAAAGCGGTGGCGGCGAGCCTGGAAAGCCACGTACGTACAACGAGAAAATATAGAGGTTTTTAGCAAGTTACGGAAACACGTTATGGAAATACCACACGGTTCTTTTCTGTATTAGCACACAATGATCACGCATACGCACTCATCAGTCAGTTGCGGGTTGCCGTCTTTCCGTAACGTGTTTCGGTAGCTTGCTAAAAACCACTAATACTCAGGAACTGGAAAGGCAAACGCGGGCCATGAGTAGTTCCCGGAGTCATGGAAGGCATGTACGCCAACATCGACATGCCCGTGTCGTCTCTGTGATTGGCTACGGTTTAACTCGAACTTCTCTGCGCTGAGAAGAAACGTAGACACGACCTGCATCCCCTAGCTAAGGGCTAGAAACAACCTTATTCAGAATTGTCCAGTTTCGATTTGTTTGTTGGTAGCCTGGAATCCACGGCACATACCCACTCCTGGGTATTGGCCAAGTCAACGTATACCCCCGTATTCTAGAATGTCCCTTCACTCAACGCTCCACTTTCACTTGAGAAAGCCGATGGGAGCGCCATCTCTAGGCAGGGCAAATCACTGCATATAAGTGATAATTTGCTGCTATTCTCGAGCAGTGCAGCATCATTTTCAGCCGAGCAGTGGCGCAGTGCTGAACTGCGCCGCTGCTCGGCTGAAAATGATGAAGGGTGAAAGAGAAGGGTGAAAGTCGAGTCGAGGAGCGTTTGTGAATACGGGGCATAGTATCCTATGTATGGTAACTGCAATATATCGTTTACCAAAACAATATTTCGAGCCTTCTTCTTCTCTTTCTCTGATGACTCATACAAAATGCGGGAGATTGGCCAAGTGGCCTTGCACAGCGTATGTTTGTTTGTTTGTTTGTTTGTTTGTTTCCTTAGGCTGATGGCTCATACCCACTCAGGGGAATCGGCCAAGAAAGTGTAGTGCAGTTTTTCTGTGATAATTTTAACTATGTGTAATGAATTTGTAATATAATATGACTAATGTAATGAACACCACATAAAAAGAGAGCAAACGAGAAAAAAATAGAAAAGACAAGTTGAGCAATTTTGAGGTTTCAGGTGTTGTGATTACCACTCAGCTGCGTTTACTTCACTTTGCCATGGGGAGTATTAAACAATAATTATTTGATTGAATATCACAAAGGTGTACGCTTGGTTGCCTGAATATTATCGCAAACGGCATTGAAAGCATTCCGTAAAGCGAACTTCCTTCTCTTCTTTCTTTTAGGGTCGTAGCTCCTTGTGGCGTGGCTTGTACGTCCCCCGTTGTCGTAGTGCGTAACCTGTGACACGTACCTGCATACCAGTGGTACACAGCCGCCCTCGGGCACATATCCGCATGTCCACATGTCACGAAAAACGTAGCACGGCGTCGTTATAACGCTCTCGGTGTTAACAAAGCGCTGACCACAGAAATGCGGTACATACTCTTGTTAAGTCCTTAGATTGTCCGCTGGATAGCGGTACTTTTATAAGGTTAATAAATGATAAAAAGATGCGAAATGGCGGTAATTGGAGTGTTCACTAGATGGATGGACGGATGGAGAGACAGATAGATGCACGGACGGACGGGTGCACGGACTCATGGATGAACGGACACACGGAAGGACGGACAGACGCACGGACAAACGGTCGAATGGATTCACGGAGGAACGCGTGAACGGATGTACAGATGAAGGCACAGACGGATGGTTGTACACACGGACGAACGGATGCATGGACGGATGCATGAACGGATGCACGGACGGATGGATGGACGCACGACTCGTCGCACAGACGGACGGAAACACTGACGGACTGACATATGCTTCGTCCCACTCATCGTTATGCATTGCGTGAATATGCTGCGATTTTTAGAGGCGAAGCTTTTTTATAGCGGCACCCGTTCGTCTCATGTAGTATGTAACAAGTATAACATTTTGACCTGCAAGATGGTGCCGGTGAGAGACTTCTTTTGTGCGTTGTTGAACAATAAAAAATAGTGCTCAATGTACATGTCAATGGCTGCTCATGGGGAATGAGAGACAGGAGCATTCGGCTTTTAGTTAACGCGCAGGCTGCGATCACCATTAGCAGCCATTGGCATGTACATTGAGCACTATCTGACAAGAAAGGGTTGCTACGTTATACTCGCTGAGTGTAACCTCCTTAGCTTTAGAAAGGTTTAGCGAGCGTTGAGCCGCAGTGCCATGAATACAATGAACTTGTATATACCATGAATGAACTCGAGGTGGTTAAAAATGGAAAGTAGATACGAAGCGCAAGCCGTAAGAAAGTAAAAGCCGAATTCTCCGCCTCTCATTTCCCATTAGCAGCCATTGGCATGTACATTGAGCACTATCTGACTGAAAAAGTTTGCTACGTCATACTCGCTGGGCGAAACCTCCTTGGTTTTCGAAAGGTTTAGCGAGCGTTCGGCCGCAGTGCCATGAATACAGTGAACTAGTATATACCATGAACTCGAAGTGGTTAAAGGTGGGAAGTGGACCCGAAGCGCAAGCCGTAAGAAAGTGTGCGTGTGCCACCTCTCGTTTAGTCCTTGGAATGTCCGCAGGATGGCGGTGCTTCTATATGGGGAATATATGATGAAAAGATGCGAGATGGTGGTACTTGGAGTGTTGAATAGATGGATGAACGGACACATAGACAGATGCATGGATGGACGCATGAACGGACGCAGGGGCGGCTGCATGGACGAACGCAGGGACGGACGCACGAACAGACACACGCACGGAAGGGCTGATGGACGCATGGACGGTCACACTGACGGACGCATGGACGGACGGAAGCAAGAACGAATGGACGGACGAATTCTTCGCCCCACTCTTCATCATTCACTCCGTGGATATGCTGCCATTTTTTACCTACACGCGCTGCACTCGAGGCGGTGGTAAAGGAAGTTGAAGTCCGGAAAAGTTTTTTTTTTTAGCACGAGGGTTAGGCTTTCACCTGATAACTAGGACTCCTCTTGCACCGCGGTTAGCCGTGGTGTTCTCTCCTTTCCACATTCAATCTCATTACGCCACGAACATGCCGTTTTCTTACGCACACGAAAAAGAATTTTAGAACATAAACATTGCTTTCGGTGGTTACTTCGCTAACGTCAAAAACACGAGAATAAAAAAAGCATCATCCATCAATAAAGTGAACGGTGGCTTTGTACTTCTAAACAACTGCACAATGCCCTAACAATATCTCAGCAAAACATGATCTGAATACCTGGAAAAAAGACGAGGACATGTAAGCTAGAAAGTACGCAACAGTTGCACGAACATTTGGCTTCGCAAACACTACTGCTGAAGACGTTACACACTAATCGGTAGCGTTCTCCGGTACGACACCGAAAGCGGGACTGCTCTAAGCTCTCCCATAGTAGAGTACGCTGTGCTCTAAATCGTTACCCCCTTTTCTAACCCCATATTGGCACGGCTTTCAGCTCTCCCATAGTAGAGTACCGAGTACTCTAAATCGTTAACCACTTTTTCTAAACATTTCCCGCGAGCTACAAGGTAACTCTGAAGCCCCCCCTTCCCTCCCCCCGTATTTAAAGTCAGTCCGACTGCTTGGAGTCTTTCGATGGCATCTGTAGTGCTCGCGTTACCTCGTGTCGTCCATAGCTTCTCAGGGCATTCCTGGGCTGGCGGACGCCCGTAATGGCAAGCCAGCCCCTGAAGAAGGCTTTTGATGTAGTCGTCTACGAAGGGACTAGTCCAGAAGACTTCATTGACGCGACGTCTTCAATAGTAGGAATCGAAGAGGAATACTGTGTACAGCACTTTGGAGGCCGGAATTTCCAAGTCACGTACCGTTAACAGTGAAGCCGCTCTGGCTCGAATCGTCGACGCGTCCCACCTCATCATCAGAGCAGAGCGCGTTGCTGTCGTACCCTTGGGACCCCAAGTCCCTCAAGTCACCGTTCTGTTCCTGCCGTGCCGCGTTCCCAGCGAGGTCCTCCCGCAAGCATAGTCTCCCTACGGGAAGGTGCTGCACATCAGCAGAGGACTCATGGGGTCGCGTCCAACCATGACCACTGGGACGCGATTCGTCCGGATGGTAATGAAGACATCGTCGCTGGTGCCCAATTACCTCAAGGTCACAAGCCATCGAGTGACCTGTGACTATAAATGGATCCAGCGAGGGAGCCGTCGATGTGGAGACAGCGGACACTTTCGAGTGAACTGCACAGCTCCGTTTTGTGGAAGGTGTGGCGTTTATGGCAAGACGGGAAGGGCTGCTCGCTGCCATGTCACCGTTGTGGTGAACCGCATGCCACCGTCGCCTGCACCATCAGGCCGTTGTATTCCGATGCGGCTTCCAAGAGTTACCCGCCACTTCAACCAGGCAAGAACAAGGATGCCGTATCATTGACGTCAGGCCCGGATATTTGCCAGGACGAAGTTGGGCGCATCTCAACGCCACACCGGACGTCACACCAAACGCCCGCAGTGTCTCCGGCCAGCCCGGACCAGGCAGCCCCTCAAGGTGCGGATGATCCATCCAGCGGCCCGCGACCAGTGGTGGTTCCCGCAGAACTACGGGTCGAGCCCTCGCCAGAGGATGCGTCTCTCGGTGAACACGTCGCAGATAATGTCGGGATATCTGATGATCACCCCATGGCTGCTCAATCTTCTGTCAGTCTTTCTATTATTGAAGAGACCTTTTCCCAAGATGACGAGGTTTCCATCAACGAGTACTCAAGCAGTACTAGGAGTGACACGGCCCTGCAGATAGACACCGGCAGCACTCCAAGCGAGATCAGCCGGGACAGTTTGGGCGAATTTGTGCCATCTTCGCTCAAGAGCCTCAGCACCAAGCGCCACCGAATATCCAGCAGTGACTCAGAGGCCCCCAACAGAGACAGAAGTCCCCTGCGGACTTCGATGCGGCCCCGGAAGCCCCGCGCTTCCAGTGGGTCGCCTGGTCGTAAGAAGGGATTGAGCTGCTTGCGGGGCACCCGCTCCCGCATCTGTCAGAACTGTGAGTCTAGTATCCATATTTGTCTTTATTGTTTACGATGGCTACCGCATTGAATATTATTTCCTTCAACGTAAAAGGTTTTCGCAGTCCGGTAAAGCAGGCTGAGGTGATTAGTGTAGCCCGTGCTGCAAATTGTGATTTTTGTGCCTGCAGGAAACTTGTTTATTTTTACTATCGTACATTGGGGCTATTAAACAAAAGGTTAACTTGGATTGCTACTTTTCTTTCGCTACAACTCGTTTTACGGGATTAGGCATCATTATATTTAATCGAGCTTTATTGAGAGGTCACCACGTTGTTTATGATGGCGTCGGTAGAATTATGGCTCTAGATTGTACCTACCTTTCTTTTCGAATGAGGATACTATGTGTGTATGCGCCGGCACAAGCCGGACAGTCTACTAATATTTTTTTCGAAATTTGGATGTTTTTTCTAGACGGTCGTCACGTAATTTTAATTGGAGACTTTAACTGTGTGCTAAATACACAATGCGATGTACAAGGTCCTGGCTGGGGTCGGTCTGCTTGGAATGCACGTGAGCTGTGACGCTTGTCCAGCATTTTTTATTGCTGGATGCGCATAGTGTCATGCACGGGAATACTTTTGTTTGGACATGTCGCTGCGGACCATCCTTCAGCAGGCTCAACCGGGCTTATAGTCCACATGCTTTAGATACGTTTGTCTCCGACTTACGTGCTCCACCCATCCCACCTTCGCTTGTGTACATCTCTGACCAATGTCCGATACTCTTAGAACTAAAACTTTCATTTTCTTTTACGTAGAAAACATGGCATTTTGATGTTCGCGTCCTCCACGACGTGCGCTCTTGGTCAAGTTTGCCTCGTGCAATACGGGTGTCCCTCGCTGCGTCTGATTCATTTGATTGGGATGCGCTTAAAACGCAGTGGCGCCTGCACTGCTCTGCTGAAGGGCGTTCACTTCGTCGTCGCGTTTCTAAGGTTCTGGCCGAAGCTGCAGCGAAGTTACGCATCGCCTTGCGCGCCGAAACGCCGTCTCCCTTGATGTGAGCTTGGCAACATGAATGACGTGAACACTTCCAGCGTTTGATTGCCGTCTCGTCTCTGGTGGCGGCTGCATGGCGTTGTAGGCGCAAACCGCAATTGTGTTTTGGGCTGTCACAATCACCTGTTTTTACGACCACGCAGACTCCACCTACACAGCCGCTTCCTACGCGTGATCGATCTCTCTTTCTGGCGCATTCTAAAGAGATGCCATGTTCGGCCATGTGAACAAACTGTGATATAATATCGCCTATGCTTAGACGTTTGCCTCGCGTTCCTCAAAAAGCTGCTGATTATCTGCACATCCATCAGTCGAAAAGGTAAAGGCAGCACTCTAATCTACGAAACGGGGGACAGCCCCCGGGCCAGACGGTTTTCTAGTTGAATTTTACTTGTCAATTTAGAATGAGCTTGGTACTGCCTTAACCGCGGTTATCCGGCGATGTTTCGAGGATGGTGTCGTTCCATCAAGTCTTCGAGATGGACGCATTGTGCTTATTCTATAGGGTGATGCCTCTTCCGTTAATCCTGAAGATTGGAGACCTATCACGCTTCTTAACGTTGACTATTAGATATTCGTGACGGTGATCGTTCAACGTTTGAGGGCTCTATTGAACACTCTGGTGGGTCATCACCAAGCTTTATCTATGCCTGCACGAGAAATCCACAGCTTGTTCTTTACCATTCGATATATCATAGCCTATACTATGTCGCAATTTGCGAGTGGTCTTCTTGTGTCTTTGGACCAAAAGAAAACATTTGACTGACTAAAGCACACGCATATATTTAAAGTGGTCACAGCACTTGGTTTTCTTGGTCCTTTGTGGAATGAATCAGACATACCTACTCTGGTATAAAAATCACACTAGTTCTAGATGATTGGGAGAGTGCTGCCTTTCTATTGCACGTGGGGTGCATCAGGGATGCCCATTGTCTCCTGTTGTATTTGTCCTCAGCCTTGAGCCATTTTTGTGTGCTCTAGAAGCGGATTCGCATGTCTGGAATCTTGCGCTTCCGGGTAGCAGTGCCGTGAAAGTCACAGCTTTGCTGACGACATAACCCTGTGCCTTTCAGATGAATATAGTCTTTCACATAGCCTGCGTTTATTCTTTCAGTATGGTGACATTTCAGGTGCCGCGCTAAACCTTTCTTAATCCTGGTATTGGTTCATCGGCTGTCCAAACTCCAGACTTAGCTCCACATCTCTTCTTCAACCGGTGGCGTCTCTTCGCATTTTAGGAATTTCATACAACCACTACGGGGTTTGTAACTCCGTTTGGTCAAATGCCCTCGATGAAGTAAGACAACATATTGCGAACGCCCGGGATTTCGACTTTCCGCTTCTTGAGTGAAGGTACCTTGTGCAGACTGTGTTCTGCGGTCGCATTTGGTACCTTTCTCACGTGGAACAGCCGCCTTTACGCATCGTGAGGTCATTGCAGTCTGCCTTGTGTTCCTTCTTTTGGTCTGGCGGCACTGGGTTCGTTTCTCGTGCGGCGTTAGGACAGCAGCGTTCCCAGGGAGGTTTTGCTTTCCCTTCGCTATCAATACGATGGCGGCTATTGGCCCTGCGCTTCCTGTTGCGCCTCGTAGTAGGAGAGGAGTCCCCAGCACGAACTCTGGCATATTATTTTCTAGGCACTCACCTTCGGTATCTAATGCCAAATATGCACCTTAATCGGGGCCCACAATCAGTAATACTTCCTCCGTTTTATGCAACAGCTGTCGCGTTTTTTTTGTCTTATCTAGTCGACTTGCCCTGGGGTAGATGTGTTGGATGATTCTATCGTTGACACAACAGCCGCTTTGTTGTTCCCGTTAGCTCCTCCGGCACGCCGCACCCGCTCTAGTCGTGTGTCTTGGAGCACGCTGATGGCATCATTTCTGCCTGGCCACCTCCGGGACTTCATGTGGCCGCTGGGGTGGGGCATTCTTCCTACCCTTCACCGCCTCGAAATGTGGAGAATGGTCCAGTCATCAACTTGTCCGAACTGCTCCTTACGGGAAACAAATCAGCATTGTTTAAGACAATGCGTCGTTGCACGTGTTTTCTGGAGGGCTGTGCATGCAGGATTTCGTGGCCTCGGAGTAAGTCGCTTTGTTTCTTCGGGACGTTGTTCTCGAGGTCGCTTCGCCTGCCTTCTTATTGTTGCTGGTGCCTACTGTCTTTGGCGTAACCGCTGTGAGGCTGTTGCAGCAGGTCGTCGCCACCATGCTCTCTTCCTGATTTTAGAGTGACTGTACAAAGAAATACTATCTGTTTTGTCGGAGGAACTCTTCTTTCTGGGTGAGGAAGAATTCCTCCAACACTGGTCCTGCCCTTTCGTGTTCGTCTGCGACAGTCTTGTAAACCTTGTTTTCAGGCCTGCCTGGCATTGGTAGGTTAATCTTTGTTTAGTACTCGCACAAATACCTTGTAGATACTATGTAAATACCGAACATAGAGATCCTTATATTTCATTTGTGTGTTCTTCGTTTACCATGTATTGTGCATATGTAAACACATCCTTTTGTAACAACTTTTGGTGTGTCTGTGGATGTGTCCTGTCGCGATGTTCTGTTGGATTGTGATAACGTTCACTGTCGCGAGAATAAATTTTTCTAAACACATATGATTATACCGTCCTGAGGCCTCACCCACAATATGCCATTCATTTTATGATGACGACGGTGGAATTTTTGCCAACGCAGCCCCATCAAGAGTGAGGCCCACGGAACGGCTTTCTGCTCTCCCATAGTAAATTACGAGTTACTCAAAACTGTTAACCACCTTTTCTAAACACATTGTATCATTATACCATTCATTCTATCATATCACATTAAGTTCTTCTGTGCATGTATGCCAACATTGTCATGCATATTAGGGCATTGATGTCTTCATTGCAACGTAGTAACGTTTGTGTTGGTTGATTGATTGATTTGTGGGGTTTAACGTCCCAAAACCACCATTTGATTATGAGAGACGCCGTAGTGGAGGGCTCCGGAAATTTTGACCACCTGGGGTTCTTTAACGTGCACCCAAATCTGAGTACACGGGCCTACAACATTTCCGCCTCCATCGGAAATGCAGCCGCCACAGCCGGAAATCGAACCCACGACCTGCGGGTCAGCAGCCGAGTACCTTAGCCACTAGACCACCGCGGCGGGTCGTTTGTGTTGGTAGATAGATGTGCTAAAGTGTATGTGCCCTTATTACTGAGATGTTATGACATTTTTGTTCTCTGTACATAACGCAACTAAACTTTTTTCTAAATAGGTTGGTCTGCTGCATATGTTCTTGTGCAATACTTTGTCAACGCGGTCAAATCAAGTTTGAGGCCCACAGGCCGGCTTAATGCTCTCTCATAGTAGAGTACCAACTACTCAAAATTGTTCACCACTTTTTCTAAACACTTGTGTAACCACTCACTCGTTCATGGCGCAAATTTTGTCAACAGGGCCTCATCAACTGCTCTCCCATATTAACTTTAAATTGTTACTCACTTTTTGTAAACACACGTGCAAAGTGTGAGGGCTACGCGATGGCCTAATGCTCCCCTATAGTAGAGTACCATGCAGTCACAATCATTAATCACTTCATCTAAACATACAATTAACGCGTGTGGAAAAATAGCTTGTGGCTTTCCTATAGTAGAGTGCGTTTGGGACTCGAAAGCGTTCAGCATTCGAACACACAAGTGAATGATGACAAGTTGTTGGAGCTAGGTCTTAAGGTCCATAATGTCCACGTTGAAGTCACCGACTGATATAAAGAACGGACGGACGGGCTGACGGTTGCATATACTGATCGACGAACCATCATCATCATCATCATCATCAGCAGCAGCAGCAGCAGCAGCAGCAGCAGCCTGACTACGTCCACTGCAGGACAAAGGCCTCTCCCATGTTCCACCAGTTAACCCGGTCCTATGCTTGCTGCTGCCAATTTATACCCGCAAACTTCTTAATCTCATCTGCCCACCTAACCTTAAGTCTCCCCTGACCCGCTTGCCTTCTCTGGGAATCCAGTTGGTTAACCTTAATGACCTGCGGTTATCCTGTCAACGCGCTACATGCCCGGCCCATGTCCATTTCTTCTTCTTGATTTCAACTATGATATTCTTAACGCCCGTTTGTTCCCTAATCCACTCTGTTCTCTTCTTGTCTCTTAAGGTTACACCTACCATTTTTATTCATTGCTCGCTGCGTAGTCCTCAATTTAAGCTGAACCCTCTTTGTAAGTCTCCAGGTTTCTGCTCCGTAGCTATGTACGGCAAGATACAGCTGTTATATACCTTCCTCTTGAGGGAGAGTGGCAGTCTACCTGTCATAATTTGAGAGTGCTTGCCAAATGTGCTCCACCCATTCTTATTCTTCTAGTTACTTCAATCTCGTAGTTCGGCTCCATGGTTATTACCTAAGTAGGCATAATTTTTTACAACTTGAAGAGCACTATTACGTATCTCGAAGCGCTGCTCTCTTCAGAGGTTGCTGTACATTACTTTCGTTTTCTGCAGATTAATTTTAAGACCCATCTTTCTGCTCTCCTTGTCTAACTGCGTAATCATGAGTTGCAATTTGTCCCCTGAGTTACTCAGAAATGAAATGTCATCGCCAAAGCGCAGGTTACTAAGGTACTCTCCATTAACTCTTATCCCTAACTGTTCCCATTCTAGGCTTCTAAAAACCTCCTGTAAGCACGCAGTTAATAGCATTGGGGAGATTGTGTCCCACTGCCTTACATCTTTCTTGATTGGTATTCTATTGCTTTCTTTATGAAGCACTATGGTAGCAGTTGATCCCCTGCAGATTCATTGCAAGGTGTTTATATATACTTCATCGACGCCCTGATTCCGCTGTGTCTGCATGACGGCTGATATTTCTGCTGAGATCGACGGACCGACGGATAGCTATTGTAGATGCGAAGCAGCTTATGGTCAAAGCTTGTCCCTTGTCTGCCGTCGTAGCAACGCTAGTACTCGGAGCGCTCACTAGGAGGCTTTGCGGTAGAGCGATCGCTCCACTCCGGCGCGTGCTCTGGTATGAGTAGAGATTGCTAGTGGCGCTGCTCTGTATAATAAAAGCACTTACTCCTTCTCTCCCCAACACACAGCGTTGTATGACTTAAGACATGAGCATGAGCGCGGCAGAGGCGAGAGCTCGCAAAGTGGCTGCCCGGGAAACAATGAACGTCTACAGCGTCAATTAAAGCGCACCTCTTTACAAAACTTTAAGTCGGCACATGGCTGCCTTCGCATAGTCCGGTTTTCCTTAACGGTAGGATGTATTTATTTCCTTCGTGAAACACGCGGAATGTCAGCAGTAATCGTGGAGCGTGTCAACTTCTGGCGCTTTTCGGATACACAATGAAATAATTGGAAGCGCAAACCAACGGGACACAAAAGAGGAGAGACAAACAAGCGCAGTTCCAATTATGTCATTATGAATTTGTACCAACTAGCCCGCCTGTCAACCCTTCTGCATTTCGTATACACATTGATATATTCTCCTGCGCTGTCAGAAACGCAGAAAACAATTCACTTCACAGCACTCAACAGTCGCGCGAATAAGGCTTAACTGGCACGCTACTGCGTGACAAAACAGGGTAACTGACAGCTTACAACAGATATCTTCTCGTATATCCACCAATCGAGAGCTTATTTCAACCTGACGTAGTGTGAAACAACTCGTGCTACTAATTGTGCGGCAAAGACGGAAAACTCTGGGAAAAAATAAGGTGTTCGTCCTGTATACAAGGAAGTGCACATCATTTTTTCCCAGCATTTTCTATATATATACAGGTTGTTTAAGGGGCCCCTAATTATAAAGCTGGGAACTGTCTAATAGGACGCTTTGAAAACTGGTCCATATAGCTTTCTCCCTGGAATTTTCGGCCCGATTTCATTGCTTCAAAAGTTGGTTAATTGAAAAGCCTAATTAGCAAAGTTAGTTAATTAAACATCTCTAATTAGCAGTTGACACCACAACAACTCTAGTAACTTATTCTCGTCATTAGTAAAAACCTCCATTTGGTCGCGTAGTCGTAGAGCTCGTTAATGTATCTCTAAACTCCAGCTAGAGATAACTGAGGCACCCAGACTTCTCTCTCTCCCTCTCTCTCTCTCTCTCTCTCTCTCTCTCTGTGTGTGTGTGTGCGTGTGCATGTGTGTGTGCGTGCGTGTGTGTGTGTGTGTGTGTGTGTGTGTATGTGTGTGTGCGCGTGTGCATGTGTGTGTGCGTGCGTGCGTGCGTGCGTGCGTGCGTGCGTGCGTGCGTACGTACGTACGTACGTACGTGCGTGCGTGTTCACACACATTTATCACGTAGCCCGGTTTAGAAAAATAACGTCATTACGGGAAGCCAGCCTACTACGCAATATTCCTCGTGCACTTTAGAAGGCACTACTATTTTTTTGTTAATGAAGTTTAGTTAATTATCCAATATTTTAATTGTAACATGACACATTGACACCTATTATCAAAACGTCAATGAGGCATGTGCAGGCATGTTCAAATGACATTTGACTGCGCTATATTCAACAACGTACTAACTGCATACCTGTTTTTCCCGCTTAATAAAAAGCCACGCGAGGTACAAAAAATGACACCTAATTAGACTGCTGATCCATGAGGAACCAGCACCCTCGAGCATGCTCACTGTGGTAGCCAATATCAATGAAAATTTTCAAAAAGGAAAAAATACCTATTGCCCCATCCATTTGCCACTGGAATAGCGTTGCTTTGATTTTACAAGGTCAGGCCGTAATCAGTTTCGCGATCCAGCCACGTTGTCAATGAAAACTAATGGGCCCCGAGATAAGGGTAATGTCAGTGGCGCACAATCAAGCGGAACAAATCGCTGCAAAATTGAAATGTATGTTATCGGCACCCGATATTTTCCCTTTCTAATGTGCACAACGTTGTATTTGGCTACGAACAGGAAAGTCGGATGCTAGCAGTAAGCTTACTTGGGGGCGCTGCTTTTCTATTGCGGGTAGGGTTACTGTATATGCTACCTTTAGCATATCCAGTAACTCTAGCGTCGGGTGGGAGCGTAGTCACGTGTTATTATTTTTTTATGTTTCGCGGGCTTCCTCAATCATTGTTTGAAATAGCGTAGTGCATCGTTCAAAATAGCGCAGTTAGATGTCATTTCAGCATGCCCACCCACATCTAAATAACAATCCGGTAATTATGTGAGTATTTATTAAGGTATATATCTAATTATGACTATTTAAGTAAACCGCACTAACGAAAACATCAATTCTGGCTGCTTCAGTCTTCTTAAAATATTATGTACCAGGTTTTCCTCCTCGTGGAAAACCGTCTTCTTTAAATCATTCTGCGTAATAGTTCAGACAATATATACATAAATAGAGAGAGAGTGTAGCATATGGGGTTATTGTTCGGTTTTGTGCCGCGTACACGGCTTGACATGATATTCGGTTCCTGGCCATACGCGTGCATGCTCTCGTTTAAAGTTCATACTTTTACGTATGCATTGTTATCTAAGGACGTCATCGTGGAATGCATTTATCTGGATAGTCGCATGCACTGAAAATACCGCACGTTTTCACTTCTTCAGTTGAGCTTCTCAAGACAGTGAACTCATTTCGTGTTACTTGTTTCCTGCAGGCAGTGAATGCAAGCAGTCAGTGTCTTGCTAGCGAAATTGCTACTTGCTACCTTCAGTCACTACTTAGGCAATGAAGACGCCGCCGACATCCTGGGCTGCGCGCGGGAGGACAAATGTTGACGTCACAGCCTCGGCAGTGCATTTGTGAAGGGTCACGCCAATCGAGCGCATCCGATAAAGGATTATGGCGGCGGCCAGGAAGCCTTCCGCGAAAAGGTGCATCTATACGAGTGCTTCCTTTTTGAGCGTCTATCCTCTGCTTTCTATCCTGCGTCTATCCTGTGCGTCTATCGAGTACTTTCTTTTAAGCGTCTATCCTGTGCTTTCTATCCTGCGTCTATCCTGTGCGTCTATCGAGTACTTTATTTCAAGCGTCGGACGCATTGCGACAATTGGACGATCGGCCACTCTCTGTGCAGATGCTACTGGAACACCGTCATCGCCTTTCGTCGGCTCAAAAAGCAGTCAAAGCTGTCTTGTGCTTTTTGAGGACTACAGGCCTATGTGACCAACTTTAACTTTTGTGTAGTGCCACCGCTGCATACGCGCTAGCCGATTGACTGACAATCCTCCTTTTTTTTCTTTTTTTCTCTCTCTCTTTCTCTTCTCTTTCCTCTCTCTCTCATCTTTATGCCCCCTTCCTATTCCCCCAGCGTAGGGTAGCAAACCGGGCATGTGCCTGGTTAACCTCCCTGCCTTCCCTCTTGTTGTTTACCCCCCTCCCCTCCTTATTTCAAGCGTCTATCTTGTGCTTTCTATCCTGCGTCTATCCTGTGCGTCTATCGAGTACTTTCTTTTAAGCGTCTATCGTGTGCTTTCTATCCTGCGTCTATCCTGTGCGTCTATCGAGTACTTTCTTTTAAGCGTCTATCCTCGCGGGAGTACAACGCTGCGAACTGGCGCGTTTCGCCACGGGGTACGACGTCGCAAGTACGGCATTGGAACGCGGTCGTCGTGCAGCGCGCCGCAGCCAAGCGGCGCGCCGGAGGAGGCTGCCGCGCTCGGCGACGCGTGCCGTGACCGCTGGCTGCGACGCTCGTTAGACGCACCCGAAACGGCTCCTGCATGGACGCACAGAGCGTAAGCACTCATTTTTCGCTTGTCTTACTAACTGCGCCAGGGAAAAAAATGACTACGGGAGACCCCCCCTTTCTCCTTTGGACGGCGGTAATTCGTGCGGTGCGCTTTCGCACGTTATGTAGGACGGGGCACGAACGCTTTTGGTTAGCGCTAATAGGTTCGGTTTGGGAGTCTGTTCACCCCGTGTACACGCTTCCGCAACAATGGAGAAACGAAAGATAAAAATGAGTACTGATGGAGGGACGCGTCATTGATGTGGAGCGAGGAAATAATATCGAGGGTCACTATAAAAAAAGCTTCAGTAAAACTTTTTAAGCAGTTGTTAGTTTGGCGCCAGAGAGTTTCTTTTCGCACCTCTTCTTTCGTTTTTCCATATCGTTTGTGCCAAAGAAGTTCTCTTCTTGCTGCACTGTAATGAAGTCGCACGTATATAGATTGTTCGTTTGGTCTCCGCCAGCGGGCAGAACTGTTTTGTTCTTATTTTGACAGGTGTACCAGTCATTTATCTCTTAATTACTGTATTTCAATAATGAACAAATGTGAGTGAGCCGAAGAACAGTTGTGTGTCTTTACGAAGGAAAATCTTATTAGCAGTCATTCACTGACACATAGTGTAAGGTCTGACCACAAGCATCCCGTACGCGTAAAGGGGGGAGGGGGCACTGCTTTTATTGTGGAATTTTGGATAATATTTCCATGCACAGTATTAGAAAGATACACACCTCGATTAGCACACAGGTCCCATATATTCGTGTGAAATGGCTGTGATGGTTGGCGGACAACATCGCACGTCGCACACAATAGACTATATATCTTACTAGTCAATTGACAGCAGTGAAAGAAAGGCTGCCAGCAATTGAAACGGAAGGGGGAGGATAAGAGTTGGATTGCTGAACACTTCGGCAGTGTTGAAGGCAGTGTGACAGGTCCTGCATCAGCAGAGGGGCGGCTCGGACTCTAGGAGTCAGATCGATATTTATAAAGAAGTACACGCAGCAACTGCCTTGCCATCCACTCCCCTGTCCTGACCGCGTCAAAAATGGTGCTTGAGTACTTCAAGTAACCTCGCGCGTGTCTTGCTCTTGTGGGAAGGCAACTGAAACTCAAAGCAGTTGTCTGCGTACGTTTACGACGAATTTTTGCACTCGAACATGATTAATGAATCCGTTTTGGAGCGTCTTAAATCGCGCCTAAATACTGTATACCTATTGGTTCGCAATGAGCCCAACAGAGTAGCGTATAGATGACTACAGTGCATCACAATGGTTTGATCGGCAGCTTTTTTTTTCCTACTTGTTTCTTAAGTCATCTTCGCGATGTTCGTCCAACCACCGTTAAAGCTGGTGCTTTCTTTTTAATGCCAATTAGCACAACACACGACCTTTCCTTAGCGTGGCATGGCTGTGACTAAACGCAGAACAGCGTCTGTGGCAATGACCGCGAGCCTGGAGCAGGAGCACCTGTGTCTGTCATTAGGCTCGTTGTCACGTGCTTTTCTTCCGCGCTTAGCGTTAGAGGCGTTGTTGACATTGTTTTCCTGGTATTTTTTTTTCTTGTTTGTGCGGCATCAGGTTGAATTATTGCTTGAGCAGTTCACTTGAGTGTCACCGTATCACGGTCAGTGCAACGGCCTTTCTCGCGCATTCTTGTAGAGCCATAGGTAACGTACGCTCAAAATACGTCTGCTGAGAAACACAAAGTAACGGTGGAACTGCATGTATACTTTGACCGGCAAAGCTGTTCATTTCTCTGAAGTTCGGTTTTCATTCGCATTTTAGAGGTTGACATGGTGTTCTCATGAATGAGAAACAAGCCGAATATCTCTCTTTTTCGAATTTAGCTTTGACTGCTGCGCTTGTGTCTGTAGGTGACGTCACTAAGTAAAAGTAAAACCCGTAACTTCGGTGTGTTTATTTATCTGCTTGTTTAGGTACTTGTGATAACTCAGTGAGCATTATGTTCATTCATTGATGCTGTTCTTTTTTATTCGGGTACTTTATAATAGTTCTTTCGTTACATCGTTGTCATCGTTATGGCTTGCGCATACAGTCCTACAGCCTTTCCAAATATGGTCATAGTAATCTTAATCGCCTCTGCAGGATCTAACTGAATGTCCTTGTTTCTTCGCTTCCGTAGTCACACTGAAACTACTTTAAAGTTACTCTGTCAGTATATTCAATTATGTCCTACCAACTTGCCCAGGTTTTCACGCTTCATAACATCTGCAGGATCGTTCGTTTTCTTTCTCTCTTTCCGTGTGTTAGCTGAGCGGGCATTTCTCACGGCGCATAAGTTTGCTCCGCGACCATCGCTTAACTCGATCCGACTCAAAACTAACGAACACTTGGTAATACTAAGCGTCTGTCAAGGTACTGTGTGACTTGCCGCCCTGATTCACCGTGACAATGAAAAGCCAGCACGAAACATCAGAGACAGATAGACAAGACTCTTGAGGAGGAGGAGAAAAACTATACTATGTACAAAGACCAGACAGGCCAGAACCTCGGGGCTCCGTAGGTGACATAACGGTGAATATCACAGTCTGCCGGGCTGGGTGGTGCCCCTATTCCAAGGCCCCACTGGCAAGAGCCAGCCCTTCAGCTCTTCGGATCAGCCCTCGCTGATCTTCTAGGGCCGATCTAGACAGCAGCGCCTCCTATTCGTCCCATGTGCCATTTGTGTCGCGCTCTTCTCCATGCTCTGCACACTCCCAGGCGATATGAAAAAAAGTGTCGGTGTGGCTCGTGAAGATGTCTCTATATGACATGAGGGAGATCAGGCGGAGATCGTGCAGATTCATGTTAGTGTTCGTCTGTAGCCTTCGTAGCATGGTCGCCTCCGCAACGCTGAGCTTGCCGTGTGCAGGAGCATAGATCTGTCTTTTTTCCGTATAATATTTAAGGATTGCTGCGTAGCAAGGGTCCAGGGCAATAGGGTCCCCTACATCAGAATCTGGGGTGGCTTGGTGGTTAGTAAATCCTCGAGCTATACCTCATCTGCATGCAAGTTCCCAGTGACGCTCTCATGCCCCGGTGCCCTTGTTACAGTCTGGACGCACTTCACTGTGGGGTCCCATTTATTCACCAACAATATCCGGAGCGTGTGTGCTCCAAACACTTAATCACAACAGTTCATTGAAATGAACATACTAGAAGCCGCGGTTAACCAACCACGCTGTCGCAATGGTTCTCCAAGAGGTCGCAGCACAGGCGCCTTCAACAACATAGCCCAATGCGTGTACGTGTAGAAGGCTCGGTTTATTGAAAACGCAACTGTTACGTATGGAATAACAGTGTACTCAAAAACTGAAGAGGTACACGTCAGTACTGTGGAGTGGGTGAATAAATTTGTGACGCGAAGAGCTGATCAGGTACTACTTATACTCCAGCGCCACAAAGAAGGTTGTGTCAAACTGGAAAAAGTATCACTAGAGCCCCGCCCCTTCCTTTTCATCGGTCGAGCCTGAAAGACAATCGGAGCAGAAGATGAAGCAATGACGTTATTCTCACAAAGATCTGCCATCAGTGCCGGCTTTCAGGGCAGTAAGTGGAAGCGCGCGGAGGAGGAGGAGCGGCACGCTCTTGATCGGATGTGGGTAAGTGTGGTAAACAGTCATTTTGTTGTCTCTATCTCATGGCAGTGAAAATGTCGGTGGTGGCGGAGGGTGGGGGCAGGGGTCTGGTGCGCACTCCCTGTCTACGCCACTGCTTCATGGGTAGGCTAAAGATGAGAAGTAAACAGATCTTAGAATGCAGCGTCATGGGCCCTTGATGGCTGCTATCTTTTTAAAAAACACGGCCGATTCCTCCGTCATAAGATTCGGTATAACACGAAAGCAAAACGTGTCCCTGCTGGAGTAGTTGAATGTTTAATGCGCATTAACATAAGTAAGCGTGCACAATATATATTGGTGTTTGGCATCTTTAGCAGCTTTTAATGTTGATGCGTTCGCGTTGACGCTCAGTAATACATCGCCGTTCCGATGACTAACGTTCATGATTATAGGTTGAAGAAAACCCTGCGGTCATAGATGAAAGACCGGGGCGCAGTGGATAGCGTGCCCGGAGTCTTGTCCCAAACCGAGATGTGGTGAGTTTAACAACAATACTTGTTGTCTTTTGGCAGTGTGTATTTCTTCTACGTCATTTCCATGACGGAAATACGTCAGTGAAATCTTTATGAACCACGGAATAAAACAATTTCGTGTTTAAAAAAACATGCGCACGCACATCCATGTGCATTAAAAGATGAAGTGAGAGGTCCGACTAATGAAAGGCACGAAGCGGAATCGGCAAGCCACCCTTCATCTCCCCCTACATGCAAGCCTTCGGCCTTCAGGATAGTAATCGGGGTTGCAGAACGGTCACTGCGGTGGAATTCTTGCAGCCGTTCGTCCAGAAAACGTGAATGCCGAGGAAGGTCGTGTGGAAGATTCTCGAACGACAGATGCTGACGATCCGTTGTTGCGTTAACGGCAACGGAGGCGGCAGAGCGGAGCCAGCGTACATCCCCGTGACGCACGAAAACGATGTCGCGGTGCAGCAACGCGAGACGCCGACGTACGATGCCGGGGAGCTTCAAGCGGAATAGCTTGCCAACACAATATAGCAACCTCTATTGCGTGGGGAGCCTAACTCGTGAAGCCTTGTCTCCGTAAAGGCTCGTTCACAGCCACTACTATCACCGGTCAAGGGACCTATTTAGTCGCAAAGCCACGGGCTACAAATGGTACCATTGGTCGCAAAGCGACTGCTACCACTTGTATACCACTTGTAGCTACCACTTGTAGTGCGCAGCTCTTTGAGCAGCACCTATAACAGGCTGGCAACACTGGTGATATGTGCAGTGCATCGGTGTTGGCTGAACATTTCTCGAAAGAACATTCATTTTAAGATGGTGGCGCGGATGCATTCCAAGGTCTCGACGTCCGTTAAAGAGATGTACGAGAATGGTAGGCCACGTGGAGTGCCTATGAAACACAAATTCATTCGATGTACAGGAGCAACGACAGCAACTAATTGTTACTTTGTAACACAATCAAAGGAATGATTGCCTTCCTGTCGAGGATCTCGTGAAGCATGGTGGGGTGTCCTGCTAATATACCATCTTCCCGGCTAATGGAATATTGATCCCTTCTCTTATCATACCCGTATATTGAAACCTAATTTAGCGTTCGAACGACCTCTACGATGTAGTACACAAGCCTTAACACATGCGCCTGATCATAGCGTGAAATAAGCCACCAACACTGCGACCGATCTGTATCTTTACCGTCATTTGCGACCGATCTGTTCATTTACCATTATAGTGTTCTATATCTGCTACAGCACTAGAACTTTCCCTGTGATTTCCAGTTAAGTTTGTCTCTCAATAGCTGATTTTGTTTTTGTTTTTCTGCGAACTTCATAACCCCACTCAACTCCCTGCTAGCTTTGACTGCATTTACCACCCCCTTCGGCATCCATTGCCGGTCTATCTAATGATCCACTGTCTTGCCGTACGAATTATAGGACCCGTGCATGTCCACTTCTTTCTTTTATTGTCAACAGGCATATTAAATATTAAAATTTGTCAAACGCGAGCAGTTGAAGTCGCAATATTTAGACTACGCTATCGTTCATTCATTCATTCATTCAGACTCCATATCTGAATCAATGAATGAATAAATGAATGAATGAATGAATGAATGAATGAATGAATGAATGAATGAATGAATGAATGAATGAATGAATGGACTTTATTTAAAGTCCGGCAGTTTTACCGGGCGAGGTGGAAGAGGGGATTAACCCCTGTCCCTTCTTATTATCCGTCGAATATGATGGCAGTGCCTCAGGTGACCGCTCGAAGTCCTTGCACATGGACGGCATCTTCAGCTTGCCGGACGGCCCAAAGCTGGTCGGCCAGCTCGTCGCTTGTGAGTGCCGTCTCCCAGCGGCAGCGCAGCTGACGCCGCCGATCGGCAACAGTGACCGCAGCCGCGGCGGAGGCCGGTCCCTGCCCTTGCGCGGTGGCGGCAGCAGCAATTGGCCTCGTAGTTCTTCCCTGCGTAACATGCGTCGCGAAGGGAGCCTTCCGCCATCCTTGTTGCCAACACTTGATTTTAGTATTCGGGCCGCCAGACACGAGATGCGACCGCGCGCGAAGCCGCGGACAGCAGCTTGCGAGTCGCTGATCATGACCGCAGCCATCGGTGCTGCGACCAGTGCAAGAGCAATCGCCGCCTCTTCGGTCGTCTCTGTGTGTTTCGTACGCACCGTGGCGCTCGCGAGGCATTTGCCTGTGCGATTCACAACAGACCTATCTTTCTCAAAGGCGTTGTGTCATCTTTGGTGGGTTAGTTCTAAAGCTGTTAGTAGTGACATCATCTCCTGGTGGTTGCACTTGTCCCTGTTGTAAATTGCCATCTGAAAAGAAAAAAAAACTATAAAGCAGATGAGTGCAGTCCTCGATTCATTTCAAGCTGGGTGATAGTTATTCAAGATGGAGCGAGGACTGCACTCCTCTGCTTTATAGTTTTTTTTTTCTTTTCAGACGGCGATTATCAACAGGGACACGTCCCACCACCAGGAGACGACGTCGTTACTAACCCCTTTAGAACTAACACGCCAAGGATGACAAGGCGCCTTTAAGAAAGATATCTCCTCCTATCGAAACGTCGGCCAGCCTGCCTGAGGCACTTCCACTGTTCACCCTGATTACCCCATAACCTCAATAGTCTGTTCCAACCATAGAATATTTTGTTATTGGTTCTTTCTATTATTACTATCACAAAATACTCACATGAAGAATATACGAGTTCCTAACTTTACATTCCAGTTAGATTTATCCTGTGGTTGTCTTGATAGCTTACATGTAATTATATACTGTATTAGTCCACCCAAAACACCATCATTGCATTTGTGTCGGAGTCTGACAAAATGCGCCAATGAATTACGTTCCCTCTCAACAATTTATTCTTCCTGTTACTACATCTGTGATTTAAATAAAAACGCCATAGTCACGCAGCACAGTCACAGCGAAAGTGAGAAGAGTGGCCTCTCAGAGCCATTTCTAAACACACATCGGGTAACTGCTACAAGCACACTTGCGGAGTACACACTATGCCAGGAATAATCATAACTTTTGTGTCGTAGGCCAGCGTTCACTGTCATCCTTCAGAAAAGCGTGGTATCCGCTACACACTTGCTAGGAATTTTGTGCATTTTTTTTATTGAGTGGCTGACGACGATGAAGAAATATGCCTGAAGTGGGTATGCGCCACAGTTAATAGGTGATCAAGAACAAGTTTTCTAATGAGTTGGAGCACTGGACGAACCACTCGCAACGTTTTTTTACATTGTGTGACGCCTGGCTGCTCCTTTGATGTTCTAAAACGCTTTATTACTTATATTAACGTGATTTCCTTCCCGGCATTAAGCCTGCCTAAGGCCAGTTCAGAAACAAGTTCAAAGCACTGGCATTGACTCAGTGGTATAATACTGAGCTGGCACACTGCGGACCCGGATTCAAATCATCAGTGTGTTATTATTGTTATTTTATTTACTGATTTTTTTGTTCAATACTTGTTACGGACACTGGCAGTGGCGGCGGCGGACAACTATGGTGTTGCGCGTGACCCATGTTCTGATCTCATAACAGCTTTCGCTGAAAAATACAACTGCACATTCCAACAGCACATATTCAAGAGGAACGGTGCAATTCAGCACACATATTTCATGCGTCAGTCTACCATAGTGGGTATCAATCAGCCCGCATGGTCGGTGGACAGCACCACCGGCAAACAAATTGGCTAGAATGCACGGTGTTATAGAGTAACGGACAGCGGCCGCCGACGGGCAACATGGCCGGCTCGAAGAACATGCCCAACGGCTGCCTTGAGCCAGGTTACTGCGACTTGTTCCTCTGCATCATCCTCTACTTCGCGCTGGTCATGCTGGCCGCATTTCTGGCCGCCTACTACTCGCTGCCTGTAAACGCAACCACTTCTGCTTATTGGTGAGTCCCACCAGTGGCCACTTTTTGTTGCTCGACATGAACAACTTTACTGTGGTCTTGAGAGCCGAGGCAGCGGTCCAATTAAATAGGCCGCCGCCCATCCGTTAGCTATAGCCCCATGCCGGAACAGTGACCATGCCTTTCCGTATGTTTACGCGCCCTCTGGACAGCCTGAAGCAGGACCTCTTGTGCGGGGTCTGGTTGTTTCATCTTACTTTTAGAAAGATGCTCTAGATGGTATAGAGTGTGTAATTCGCTGCAGAGGCTATAAAGGTGGTGTCAATCCTACATCGGAGAGCAGATTACAACATGTGTTTTGTGGTTGCACGCTTTCTGGCTCCACTTTATGAAGCCATCATGTCGGCCACTACGAAGGCCAGATCCATCGTGCACACGATTTCATTTTCGAGTCATTGGCAACGCCTTCTGATAAGCAATTGTTTCGCTCATTTTCTATGCTCTAATATGAAATGATCATGGTCACAAAACGTTTAATGTAGCAAGCGTTATCATTCTTAAAAGTTAAGTGTAGCATTGTCGATTTATCTGATACGGATACAAAACTTTGACGTTGTCAGTGTAAAATAGCAGTGCTTGAGAGCGTCCGGAAAAAGGTGTATGCATGCCCACCCAGACGTCTACATGCTCATTCCTAGTGCTTTATTCATTTCATTTCTATCGCACGGAACACCATGTGGAACACTATGATTAATTGAAATGGTGTGACTTTTTTTTCTTTCGTGAACAACCTGCCCATCTCTTACGTAACTTACCACCTGCATTGGTATTACCTTTTTCATATAGACTGTAAAACGCTTCGAGGTACCTCTAAATCATTTCTTTCTTGTGACCACTCGCCTGTACTGAGATGGGTGGAGAAATGAACACATTTTTTTCAATGTCACATGTCTATAAAAAATACGCACACGTACAAGTATGTGCAGAAATATGCGCATGATACAACGAACATGTGTCAAAGGTATGATGAACTCCCCCCCCCCCGGAAAAAATGTTTCCCCTGCTTATGAGATATGCCAGAGGTGTAGCCGAGAGAGATGTGGAACGACTGGTGGGACAATGAAACCAAGACAAAGTGACAATGAAGGAAAATCTCAATAAAGAGTAATTTTGACAGTTCACGCAGTGGAAGATCTATCAGAGCTATACGGGAACCAGCCGTGATGCCCAGATCCTGATGCCAATAAAAGGAGTTCGTTTCTTGACTTATGACAGCAGTTTATCCAGCTCATCTTGCATTTGATCGCAGATAACCTTGCGAGACTGTTTTGTTTAGTTTGGCATTTTCGTCAATACTCCTTTTCTTGAAGGTGTCAGTGCAATGTAATTTTTATTATTTTTTATCTTTACGCATTCGCTTATTTTTTGGTGACATTGATTACGGTATTACAAATCCTACAGGAATTATTGAAGTTGATGAAGCCATAGAGTACCACGAGTTTTTAGAAGTGAGAAAGATGAAGGGTGAATATAATTTTGAAGTGACTTACGGTTACACAACATTCCTGTAGCAATTCAAAGCGCACTTAACTAGGCCCGGTCATTTTCTGTTAGGCGTCGTTTGCGTTTGACAAAACAAAACAAGAAACTCAGTGTTGATGCCTTCGAATAGTTATATACATTGTAGATGGCTTGTCACCATGTTCGTTCATAATATGCATATGCTAAGTATTGATTTTTTCAACGTTAGCGAAAGTTGTTTCTTTGATTTCAACCGTCACGGAAACGAATCACCAAAATACATCTAAGAAACAGCAAACTGTCTGCGGCTTGCTGTTTCACCCGCGTAAAATCGTATTAATAGTAATTCTTTAACGTCATCATGGTGCGTGATAAGCATGCACGATGACAAATTATTCAAGACATTGTTCAACTCGGTGAAAGCGCATCGGCGTACTTATTAAGATGGTGGTCATTATTTGGACCCTCAACGCGCCGTTGGTGTCGCCGTGAGGTTCCGTAAAAAGCCCGAATATACAGAATCGCCCAGTGCCTGGTATGTTTTATGTGCGAAAGAAATCATTGTGTGGGGACGGCCTCTGATTGTGGCTTAATAAGAAGGCAAATGCGTGGGTCATCTTCGTCACGCGAAAGGCCCATGGGGAAAGGGGCTGCGTCACTTCGGCAGTACGACTTCCCGATCACAAGCGTCTTGTTGAGTGCCAATACTAGTCAGTTGATTGCATTTGCGTGTCTGTCATGCTCTTTACGTGTGGAGCACGTACCTTATAGCCGGGTCACACAGGTCGCTACTGTCAATAAACTGCAATCATTCGTTCGCATAACATTCCGTCTTGTTGCTATCGCATTCATTGCTTCGCCCGTGCAGTAAAACTGTTTTTTTACAGATCAACGACACGTCGAGCTATGGCGGTGGTCGCAGTGGCGCAGCAGCCGCTCTCTTTGGCCTCCTGTACGCGGTCGTGTTCGCACTGGGCGTCTCGGGCAACGCCCTGGTGTGCGTGGCCGTGCTGCGCCGACACACCATGCGCACCGTTACCAATCTTCTGGTGGCCAACCTTGCGCTCTCGGACATACTGTTGTGCGCGCTGGCGGTGCCCTTCACGCCACTCTACCTGTTCCTGGGCCGGTGGCCGTTCGGCGCGGCGCTGTGCCATCTGGTACCGTACGCGCAGAGCGTCAGCGTCTACGTCTCCTCGCTGACGCTGACGGCCATCGCGGTGCATCGGTTCCGCGCCGTCGTCCACCCCCTGCGACCGCGACTGCTGCGGCCCGGATCATGCGGCATGCTGTGCGTCGCCCTGTGGGTAGCCAGCGCCCTGCTCACGCTGCCTTACGCCGCTTTCGTCCGCCTGGTGCGCCACGGCCGCACCGCCTACTGCGAAGAAGTGTGGCCCTCGGCGAGGGGACGTCAGCTCTTCGGCGCGCTCACCACCGCCGCCCAGTTCGTGCTGCCGCTGGGCGTGGTGGGAGGCTGCTACGTGCGCGTCGGGCAGCGCCTGCGCGGACGCCGTCGCCGCAGCGCGCACCGCACGCAGCTGATGTTGCTCGCGATGGTGCTGGCGTTCGCGCTCGCTTGGCTGCCGCTGAACGCGTGCAACCTGCTGGCCGACTTCCACTCCGCGTCGCTGGGCTGGCCCATGGGCGACGTGCTGTTCCTGGCCGCGCACGCGGCTGCCATGAGCTCGACGTGCTACGACCCGCTGCTGTACGCCTGGTTCAACGACAACTTCCGGAAACAGTTCGTCAGGATGCTCCACCCCGACCAGCAGCAGAACACCGTACTGGAGACGCTGCGCAGCGACGACCCACGGTGAGCGATGACAGCCTCTACCACCAAGTCGATGAAATTGGTGTGGTTGATGCTTTCTGCTGCTTGCTTTCAATAATCTCTGCGGTCTCTTCCATGTATCGTGAAAATCGCACTAAGTAGTACAACCTTCACGCCACCATGCGCCCCCACCTGCTAAGAGAGAAGGAGTTAGTCTGGGCCTCCATAATAGCACCCACCCTCTCCTATTTCACCATTGAACAAAGAATTCTCTTCTTCGCCAAGTTTCCTACCCAATCACTTCATGCTTCAGTTATTTTGTTGCAATATGCGAACACTCCTAGCGAACTTTCTCCGTCACAGGACTTTATGGTGTAAAACTGTGTTTGTACTTATATTTAAATGTCAAATTAGTGTGGTATTTTGTCGCAACGAGATCTGCAAGCATGCCTTGTTTTAAAAAAATAAGGTCCTTAGACAGGATTTTAATGGAGGTCAGCACCGCTTGTGTGTGTTTGAGTATATGTAATCATCCTGAGACCCGACTACAGGCATTTTTCCAACCTATGGGACACTGAATCTGGTCGGCTGCAACTTCAATATAAAGATCACTGCATATCCACGGAGTGAACGATGATGAGTGGGGCGAAGTGTCTGCTCGTCCCTGCGTCCGTGCACGCGTCTGCCCGTCCGTGCGTGTGTCCGTCCATCCATGCATGCGTCCATCTATGCGTCCGTCCATGCATCCACCGTCCATCTGTCTGTGTCTGTCTTTTTGTCTGTCTGGTGACGAGCACGAGCGACGATCACAGAGGTAGTGTAAAACGGAGTGAGGTGCCTTGATCTTGGCAGCAGTGCAGAATCACGTTAGGTGCCTGAATCCATCGAAGGGAGACTGAGACAGGATCGGCATATTGACTGGCCAGAAAAATGCGCTGACATTAAGTGAATGCATGACACACCCCGGGAGTTTTTTTTTTAATCTGGCTTAATTTATTGCGATAACTATAGGAATACGCGCACTGTAAGCGCACTTATGCCGTCTTCTCCATGAGGTTCCATAAAAATCGATGACGGCACCCCGTGCGCCGTATGATCTATGTGCGACTGCATGTGCGCGAGGGCTGCCGATGATCGTAACTCGCACCGGCACTCTCCGTCGCGAAACAAGGTGCATGGAGGGGTCAGGGGAGAGCTGTGTGGCTCCAGCAGATATTGCGTACTTTGACAGGCCATGCGTTGTTTCCACGTTTAGCAAGCGACCGGCTCATACCTTTGTACATGTTCTCTTCTCATGGCAAAGTTAGCGTTGAATCAGCCTACAACACGCAGGTCACTTCGCTTGCCTCGGCGGCTGCTCTTTCCGTTCTTTGGCCTTTTGTTGAGTCACGCCGGGTCACGCGCTGAAAGAGGGAGCTACCAGCCTTAAAGAGTATGAAGCTGGGCAAGTTAGTTATGCATAACTGATCGCGTAGAACAATACATTTTGACGCAGGACAAGATGGGTCACAATTTTTGCGCTACGTGATCCGTTATATCTGCCTTCATTCGTTTAGCATTTGGATTTCTTCCTATCGCATCAACTGAATCGCTGTTGTGGCACAATCATTACATTTTCTTCGTACTCAGGATATAAATGCTTCCTTTTCACTTTAGAATTTTCAGCTGACAAGATGCCCTGAGATCTATCTCGTAAGTATGTATGTATGTATGTATGTATGTATGTATGTATGTATGTATGTATGTATGTATGTATGTATGTATGTATGTATGTATGTATGTATGTATGTATGTATGTATGTATGTATGTATGTACGTATGTATGTATGTATGTATGTATTGATGTTTCTATGTTATCGATTTATTTATATAAAACACGTAAGTGCCCCTATCTTTCACCCAGGTGCAAGGTGAGCGAGCACCAACCTAGCCCATCTTCCCAGGCACTCCACCCAGAGATGGAAGAATCAAGAGCCATCGATGCCACATCTGTGTGAATAAACATTGTCATTTGTCACTTGTTGTCCCACGGACATGGAAAGAGAGAATGTCTCAGAGTTGAAAGTGACATCAAGTAGTTTTACGATTAAAACTTGTTATTAGTGAACCTTCTTGGAAAGCTAGTGCAGCGCAGGCATGGAGGAAACCATATGATCCACAGATGACAATATGTCATTGTGCTCCCGTGTCACAGCAAGCCTTAATTTTTCTATCTCTTTTTGATCATTTTCATATCCAAGGAAGTACTTGCCAGTTCCAAAAAAAAAGAAAATCCGCCTCTTTCCATATTGCACAGACTGCTCGTCCCTCAGTCCAACTCCTTTGAAACGAGTAGCGAGTGGGTGGAGCAGACTAAAGGTTCCTACCAAGCTGCAGTATCATTGCGGCTTCCTCGGCCCGTTAAGCAGCCCTTGATCTAGAGGGAAGAGTCATGTATTACAGCCTCCTAGCGTGCTCTGAGGCGATCGCTAGAGACTGTTCAACCAGAATTGTTCATTATCGATCCACAGTCCCATATTACATGTTCCAGAGTGGCTCTAGAAGCCAAGTTCTCGCAGTTATCTGTCGTGCATATATGTCCGGGTATCACCGGGTTCTTAAGCTGAGGACAACGGTGCGAGCAATGGAAAAGAAAATGATAGGTGTAACCATAAGGTTCAAGAAAAGGGCGGAGTGTATCAGGGAACAAAAAGGTGTTAAGGACGTCATAGTCGAAATCGAGAAGAATAAATGGTTATGGGCAGAGCACGTAGCTAGGAGGCAAGATAAATGCGGTTCAATAAAGATCACAGACTGGATTCCAAGAGAAGTCAAGTGGATTGGGAGAAGACACAGTTAGGTAGACATTTGAGATTAGGAAGTTTGTGAGTATAAAGTGTTAGCAGCAAGCACAAGACCGAGTTAGCTGGTAGAACATGGGAGAGGCCTTTACGAGCAACGGGTTCGTAAAAGTTCTGGTCTCTAACCACCATCACTCACAGTGAACGCAAATCGTTCTTTCATGGGACAAGCGTTTCCCACGTTGAAATATCCACAAAGCAATGGACAAACTTTTTCAATGCTTCAACACCGGATATCCCATGCAAGTCTCCATTCGATTGGGAGAATGGCATTGAACACAGTCAAAGATAAGATAAAAGGACGCCGCCTGCACTATGGTTAAATGGTGATCGTGATACGACTCTGAAAGGCCGGAGGAGCTCATAAAAAGCGTGTTCACATGCCCTTTCTGGCATCCTACTCATGCTGTTACTAATAGTAGAAGTCGCCAATGACTTCACTGAGCAATATCAGCGCTAGGGACGCCAGAAGATAACGTATGTTTGGTTTCTGAGATGTTCTACGTGGATATTATTCGTGGCTGGAAGAGCTGCTCATAAGGTGTAAATCGAAGGGACATACAAGTTATGGCTGATATATGATATACAAGGTCAAATGTGAAGTACTCCATAGTTATGCTTTAAAATTTGCAAGCCCATCGTAGAATATTAACACAAGTGACGAATTACTGGCGGAACAAAATTGCGACAGATACTCGGTGTTTAACCTCCACGTTGAACTACTTTCTACAGGCCACACTCGCTTTAGTATATGTTTTGTGCCTGGCGCTCATATCAGCAACAAGAGCACTGCGCGCTATGATTTCATTGCTTCCATCACCAGTAACAGATGGCATCATGTTAAGACCTGGCCACACGTCATTTCGACACGGTGCCGCACCCTCTGCCCATGAAGAGAGAGAGAGGGAGCATCTCGCTATGTGAAGTTCCGCACTTGCTCTTTCTCCAGAGGGAGAGGGCGCGGTACCACGTCAAAAAACCACACACTCAAGCGCGGGAACGGGTGCATGTGGCCTGGCCTTTAGCGTTGAGACGCACTGCCAAAGCTAGAGGGAAGACAGGAGCGCTATGGCATGCGCCTCCGCGATTAGCCGCGGCCGGAGCCAATATCGGAGACCACTACCTCAGTGCTAGTTCCCACCTTTAATCACCGCTTTTACGAGACACCCTTGTTCAACTAAGGCTATAGGAAGCCTTCATGTGTGTACCTCCATGCCCCATGGAGGCGCGCTCATGAAGACTCTCTAACCCTGGGTAGGGTGTCTCGATGACAACGTTACCTCGTATAGAAGTCACCACCATGTACAAAGATACTCTGGCATCGACACAACCTAACCCTGGTTACTACGTTCAGTGATTAGCGAGCGCCGCGTTTACCCTCTAGCCCAGTTGTAGGAAATGATATCACAATCGCTTTATAATATTGACCAGATTACTTATACACTTGTGCCCGCATCTAAAACACGCACATATAATTTTTACTCCAGCTATAATCAACTTGTGCTAAAGGCCGTGACCTTATTTACGTCATAAATGCTGTTGATTCAGCACTGTCATCCAGTACAGCAAACATGCGATAAAAAATGGTCGGGCGCATTATCATGGCCGTTCATTCAACGTGATCAACACCCCCGTTGAGTTAGGCTGCGTTCATTTAGCCACGCCTGCCAAGTCTGATCTCCGAGACTGATTTGATTTGATTTGATTTGTGGGGTTTAACGTCCCAAAACCACCATATGATTATGAGAGACGCCGTAGTGGAGGGCTCCGGAAGTTTTGACCACCTGGGGTTCTTTAACGTGCACCCAAATCTGAGCACACGGGCCTACAACATTTCCGCCTCCATCGGAAATGCAGCCGCCGCAGCCGGGATTTGATCCCGCGACCTGCGGGTCAGCAGCCGAGTACCTTAGCCACTAGACCACCGCGGTGGGGCCCGAGACTGAATATAGGTATACTGCGAAATACTGAAATATACGGCACTCGAAGCTTCAGGACGCGAATATAAAGCAAGCAAATGCATACAGGCTTTGAACTTACGGATTGCACAGCGCTAGATGACGATGTGTTGAATCCGAGGGGAAAGGAAACCAGGCCCGCAGGTGCCACCATGTTGACTTTTTCCCTGCGCAGCCGTCGGCTATATTTTGTTTATCCAACGTGTTTGCGGTAGACACCGAACAGGCGACGCGGCGCTGCTGTATAGTCAATCAGTATCGAGCAGCTCTGCCAATTCCACAGCACGGAGAAGGTCACGGTGCGATGGCTGTCTTGGGCAGCCATCTTCGATCTCAAGCGCTTCAGTGTAGACGCGCACATAATAGGAAGTCGCAGCAAAGCAAGTGCGCATACCAGTGGCCTTCACCTCGATAAGCCTCGCAATTCAATTAATACTTTTAAAAAAGATCAACGAGTGCGATAACATATGCAGCGAAGTCTGTGATGACCACCACGTTTGAGTGCCAGCACAATGACAAGCCTCGTTTGTGACGTCATACGTATGCTATTGAAAATGTTAGGACCGCTAAAGAATGGGTGTAAATGCTCCGATGCATGCAAAGGCACATTGTTACGCAGAACGCGTCAGTGATAGCGGTGGCGCCGGGGGGCGGAAACTCCCTGTACCTCCCATGTATTCACTCTCGGCAGCGGCAGCACCGATTTGACCACTGTCGGTTGTCGGGCATCCTACCAGAAATAAACCAGGAACAAAAAATGTCTTGCATGACGTCGCTGTTGATGTCCAGAAATACAGGGAAAGGACGAAAAACCGAAAGCAGGAGGGTTGCTGCGGAAGCCCTCCTTTCCCACTTCGCATGCAAGCGGAATGCGCTCGTGCCTTCTTTCAGGACCGCAGGCCGCTCGGGCGATGCGGCCATTGGGAAAATTTTGTTGAGTTTTTTATTTTAATTTTTTTTTCGTGCTTACTAAAGTTCTGAAAGTTAGGCCGACTGATCTTTCAGAAAGATGAAAGTCGATCGGCACAATAAAATGAACTTTTTATTGCACACTTTGTATTAAAAAAACAAGCATACACATAGTGTGAAAGTGTCAGTCCATAAAAGCAGCTTTAATCACAACTGACACACGAACATAATGGGCAAACGTTGAACCCAGAATATCCGAACCAATGCGAAAAGTATCAACAATCGCGAGTTGGACACGTTGTGTTTGACTCAATCACGTTTGTTATGACGAAGGCATAGTTTTTTACAGAACATGAGCACCGAACGAGACTGAAGTTCAGAGGCACAGAGAGGCTTGAAACGATCAAAAGTTTTTTTTGTTTTTTTTAGAAAGAACGTCGCTGGAAACAATGTTTCGGCAAGAGGACTTGTCTACGTCATGGCAACAGCGTTGCCTTGACGAATGTCAGCTCGACGAACGACAAGCTTCCATTTTTCCTCTTCGGTTGTCGTTAGGAAACGAGAACACTCCCCACTCCGGTCCCTTTGCTGCGACGATTCGCCACGCAGCATCATCTAACCGTTCGAATTTGCAGCCGTACACATTGCAAATATCCAGGGCACAAAGGGCATCACATATTCATGGTACAGTTCACGGACATAATTTATTGATATGAGGGGTTTAACGTCCCAACACCACCATACGATTATGAGAGACGCCGTAGTGGAGGGCTCCGGAAATTTCGACCGCCTGCGGTTCTTTGACGTGCACCCAAATCTGAGCACACGGGCCTACATTGCCGCATCCATCGGAAATGCAGCCGCCGCAGGCCGGGTTCCGATCCCGCGACCTGCGGGTCAGCAGCCGAGTACCTTAGCCACTAGACCACCACGGCGGGGCAGTTCACGGACATAAAGAACGCGGTCTTTTCTAGCGACAAACAACAACACTACGATAACGTTTGTCAGGCTTGGCAATCCATGCCTGTCGAGCGACGAGAGAAAGCGCCGGCACGTCGGTGCGGCGAAACACGATGATCTAAACAGAGTGACGTCAGAGCCCGCGGTGAAAACAGTGAGCAGACCGGAAATTCTCTAGGTGGCATTGAGCTATTGCGCCCGAGAAGGCCTGGCAGCTCCTGGAGTGACGTGTTACTAGTAGGATGGTGCTTGACTCGCGTGAGCTATACCCCATCGGTCCATCCATCCATCCATCCATCCATTCATCTGTCTATCTGTTCGTCTTTCCGTCTGTTCATCTATCCGTAGCTCATGCAACCTACATTCAGGCTTAGCCGAGCTAAGCCGCTGCTAAATATTCATCCGAGTTTTGTGTTGTTCTGAAAAATCGGTTGTCATATAGTACAAGTGGTTGCGTGAAAGAAACCTCCCTTTTGCTTCTGGGGAAGCCATACATTCGATAGCAACAAACCTTTGTGTTACACGAAGTAAGCCTAGCATTTGGCACTTTTGGATCTGATCTCTGCTCCAGAGGCCGAACCATTATTCGTGGTGTCAGTTTTTGGAAACGCAAAGTTGGCATTGAGAGCACAGCAAGAGAGAGAGAGAGTTATTTTAATGGAGAGGTAGTTGTCTACTGATGTCTGCCGAGACAGCGCGCGTGACCGCACCTGTCTGCCGTCGTGCGTCGGCTGTTGTGGAACGCGCCCACGTGCTGCCTACCGTGGTCTCCCAGTTAGCGAGGCAGTCGCGTTACACTCCGTCTGTGGTGGTTGTTGTGAAATGGGCTGCATGAAATTGTCCACACCAACCTCTCTACTCGCGGCGATCTCTTCTTAATGTAAATCGCATATATATATGAAATAGCCTCAGCCAGGGGCACTGAAGTCAAATAACAAATTACGTCAGAGTGAAAGCTCAATGTATGACAACATCTAAAACGACAATATTATCAACAACAGCGCCATACTTACTGAAAAATTGAGGTAAATGTACAAAAAGACAAGCGCCGCAATAGGACAATTTCAAAATGATCCCGATGACATCAGACGGACCGACTACAATTATTCGATAGTAACTGATATAACTGCTCTAAATAAAGAATTTTTCGTGCATCAAGAGACACAATAAAATTCTGAATGTTCGTTTCTGTTTGATTCATGGAAAAAAGAACCGCCGAATGTTATTATGGGGAATGGCGCGAGCGAAAACCAGTTTTCGCGTAGGTACATGGAACAGGTGGATGCCATATAGCATGGTGCTGTTGAAACAAAAGCGTCTGCAATCTCGAAACCGATGGCGGGAAATTGATCAATGGCCACTGTTGCTGCTGTGGCTCCCACTGCCCTTGGTCCGCTGCTACTAGCGCAGTAAAGCCGGGCAACGTTGTGCACGGCAACAATGACGTGAGACGGTCCGGTTGGTCCGCTTCTTGAGGCGGGTAATTTGAAGTGCGCTAACCCGATGTGGACCACTAAAACGTGATTTAATTTCAAAATAGGCCCTTGCTTGGCACAAAAGTAACACTACGAGGTTTGTGGACCGCCATTTCAACAATAAACGTCGACTTAATAGTTGACTTCAGTATCCCTTTAACAACTGGCAGAAAGATCGAAACAGCGATTACAAAGATAGATGAAAAATCCCAACTCCAAATGTGGCCATCCACCGAGCTGGTCTCGTGATCTTCACATTTCTTTCTGAAGTGAGGCCGAAACAATTGAGCACATTTTGCTGTACTGCCGACGTTTGAAAGAACAATTTAAGTTATAATGCATCTCGGTCTGCCAGTTACTTCGAGTGTGTTGTTGCCATTTGGGGCCTCTGTGTTTGGACACTCAGACGGTAATACGTAAAGGGCTGTAGAAAAATTTATGCTCGGGTCGAATCGATTTCATAGATATATCAATCGCTAACAATTTCTTGGTGACGACATTTTCTCAAAAACATTTTTGTTTGCTCGAAACATAAATAAATTCTAATTTTAAGTGAGCAGTGTATAGTTATGACTCACTAAGAATAACTCTTCTATCCAATTTATACTTAACTCTCAGTAGTATAGTTTAAAAAAAGACAGATTTATCATCTCTATTTGATCAAAAAAACTTAGAAGCCACTAATATTTTGCCAGCCTACAGAGTACCTTTTTAGCATTTTTTGCACTGATTCTATGGTTGCATATTTAAGTCCGAATCTGCATAGATAGTTGAGTCCTCTCTCTAGAAATCGAGCAGCTTGGCTGATCCCCCTCAGTGGGTGAATGCCGATTATATCTTAACATCAGCTTTATTAGCGTCGCCACGTCGGGTGAAAAAAAAGAAGAGCTATCACCACGGTGGCCACAGAATTAGATTTACCAGTTCAATGAACTACTAGTAATTTTACATTGTGCCATTCCAATAAAACGAGGTTTGGTCATTGGGAGGTTACGTAAAATAGTGTAAGCTCAAATAAGTATCGATACTAATTAAACTCTTCATTACAGCTTCATATGTAACCCGATCATCCCTTTAAAAATAATAAATCAACTCTGTAAGATCCGCCTGACTTTTGGCCTATCCTTTTTATTCAGTAGGTGCCAATCATCCAATAATCCTCCTCATTATTATCACCATTATCATCATCACCATCATCATCATCACCATCATCATCATCCCCATGACCCCGTCCAAACACATCCTTGACGCGGCGGTGTTCTCTGCCTAAACTTTGTCATGGTAAGTGCAGTCGGCGGTATTCAAACGTTACCTACTTGTCACCATTTCGAGGATCTCTAGAAGGAACCCAGAATTTCGGCTGGGCTCAACGGCGCAATCGGCCGCAGCCGACATTCTGACCATGCGTCGGTCAACTCTGCGACGCTTCTACGCGTTTGCTTCGTCCGATCTGGTTTGTCGTTCCTCGTCCATATTCGCGGCGCGCCTGTCACGCTCGTACGTTCGAGATCGAACAGCGCTTGGTGTTGAGACGGTGTGCAGGGGTGTGCGAATATACGAAAAATTCGAATAACGAATCTAGTAGCACACTATTCTATTCTGTACTTGAATCGAATAGTGCATGTTAAAATACCAAATATTTTAACACGAACTTGTTTTATGCCGGGGTCTACCAGGATTTTGGTGACGTATTTCTGTCACGGAAATGACGTCAAAAAGATAAACAAAATCAAAAAGCAAAAAAAGTTACATCAACGGTAGTCAAAATCACGACCTCTCGGTCCATGCCAATGGATGCCGGGCACACTACCCACTTCTGTAGTACCTTTAGAACAACGAGCATCAATGAAAAAATTGCGAAGGAACGAACTTGACGTCGGGAAAGAGTGAGGTAACGTTTCTCGTTCTATTCTAGTTTCTCGTTCTATTCGAACTACCAAGATACATCGGTCCAGGGTTTCCTGAGACTATAAACGGTATCTTGAGAACATGATGGAGACGATGGAGTGGTCAATTTGCTATCTTAATCATGACATTTATGATGATGTTTACTTATGAAGGTTGTTTGACGTGTTTTTATATTAGTTTTATTAAAAAATGGTTGATAAAGTTTTTCCTTGAATACCATCGTCACTCTTGTATTTCAACCTACAATTACAATATATTTGTAAGACTATATAGGCTACTGAATACAATCACGCCTCATTTTACAAAATTGTTTTTTGTTGCTGTTGTTGTGGTCGTTGTTTAAAAGTAATTGTAATGTTTCCACGTTACAGATAGGGAAATTTCTTTCAAATATTTATAGAATGATCTTGCTGTTTTGAAAAGTACAGTTATATGGCTGCTTTAAAAATAATACACCTCTACCGGGGTACGTCACAGCGTGACGTCACCGGTGCACGTGCAAGGTGGTGGTTGGCAAAACACTCCCGCCGGGGGCTGAGTGGGGTGCAGTCGCTCGGGGCTTGGGGCAAGTTTTTTTTGTCTTTTTTAAAACATAATCTTCATCTCACAGTGGCAACATTAGCTGCGGCATGTGTCAGAGAACATCTAGGTGTGTGATAAAGTGCGTGATGAAATATTAGCCACGCTGGTTGGCTGTTTATCTCGGAATAGTGAACACACGTGGCGGCCTATGCGAGGAACAGCGGCATCGTCTTCTAGAATGTGCAGTGTTGACTGTGGCGTGTAGAGTGTGTTTTTAGGCATCGGCAATATTGGTTCCCTTTTACGGATGGTGAAACTGGGAATATTGTGCGTGGTGTGAGCAGTGTGAGCAACGCGATGCGTCCTGTTTGCGAAAACACTGGTATTCGTTGTGAGCCGGTTGAACTAACCTGTTGTCGATAGAACTTTACGATCTGACATTTTAGTCAAGGTGAAAATGTATTTGACGCAATCATCTACGAGTGGATATATCATCGTATGCGCGGCGTGCAAAAACATAAAAGTGCATGATCTCCGGGTGAAATATACCATTACGCATGAGCATCTTGTAGCGTTGCCGAATCTGCATATACGCTTCACCATGGTTATAACTCGGTATTATCGGATACCTGATACGTGTTAATAGAAACAACGGAGATATTCGTTTCTTATCTACTTTGTACGTTTACGGCTCGATCCTTATGAAGTGACAATGCGCATTAGAAGTTTGTGTATTAGGCCTAAGGAATCAATATAAGCACGAAAACACGTTAGAGGTGTCAAATGCAGCAAGGTAACTGTGCCAAATGATATAATATATTATTAAGTTGTCGGGTTTCACATCGCATGAGTTTTCACTCGGTAATTAAGAAACGCAGTGGCAGAATTTCACTTTAATTTCCCGAGAATATGTCAACCTTAGCCTAACGCACGGCAAGAAGTGTTTCTTTTTTTTTCATTCATCTCCGATCAGATTTTGCGCAATGAGTCAGAATCTTAACCGTGACGTCATGCACAGCAGCTCAAAACTATGCTGCCGCCAATGCCGTACCTCGTTTAAAACTGCGTTGCACATGCAACGATGGAAATTGTGTAAGTTAACATTCATGCCATGCAAATATTTCTTTAAGTGCCAGTCACGGTGTACATTCAAAACTTTCGCTTTCGAAAAAGATCAGATATTTTTTATGGCTGCCATCTACGTGGGTGAAGCCCACTGTGGGCCAGTCACGTCTCTCAGAACTCTAAATAAAGTTTTTTCATCCATCCATCTACGGCGAGCAAATTTCCACACTATGAGCAGTGACCCTTCCGCGACCTCCTTCTTTCAAAAGCTGTGACTTTCGAACATAGACATGAAGAAATTTCTGTCTAAGAAATGTAGACACTCAGCTCTGCTGCGCAGAAAGATGCTGCCGGCACAACTTTCTTGCCAACCAGCACCTGCTCCGAGAAAGGGTAGTATGGTGGCATATATATATATATATATATATATATATATATATATATATATATATATATATATATATATATATATATATATATATATATATGATTTACTCGCAATCGCAGCTGAATACCCACATGACTGCCTACAAGCGAGCGATGATGCTGCGTAGTTACAAATAACTTAATCATGACGTCACCGATTACCAAAATTATTTACGTCATCGTGAAGTCGCATGACAGAATCATTGGCATTCTCATCAATTTATATACCACTGGAAGCGAAAAGCAGGTAAGACTCCGTCAATGGAACCTAGTATTCTGCATGACAGTCTAGTACTTTCTCACTGCCACGGCATTGCTTCGAAGGAGGACCTCATTCTGGCGTTGTGTCAGGACAACAGCAATTATGTTCTGAGCTATGGCTACCCGCTTTAAAAAAAATATTACTAATGAATTTCTGGGCTTTAACGTCCCAAAACCACGATATGATTATGAAATACTCCGTATAGTGGAGGGCTCCGTAACTTTAGACCACCTAGGGTTCTTTAACTTGTACGTGAACCAACGTGTGCAAGGGCTTCAAGCAATTTCCTCTCCATTGAGAATGCAGCCGCCACGCTTTCATAAGAATACACTGAACATTACAGATGTGCTCACATGACGGCACCAAAGCGTTGTTCATATACGCCGACGAGCGCTGCTTATGATTTGCATTTTATCGCATTGACGTACGTTTCATTGCGATGAATTCGACGTCACCGCTCTAATGTTGCTGACGACGCTACGTCGGACTATTAGCTGTGTTGGCTTTACACAACAGTTAGTCGTCGTGTCTGGTACACAGCGACTGCTCACAACTTCTCAATTTACACACGGACGCTGATTCACTTCGTAACGCTTGGCTCTGGGGGAAAAAGTAGGGGGGGAAAAGTGGCATCTTTTAACTGAAATTCGGAATTGGCTCACACTGAGGCACGTCGCTCGTGGTGTGGAATATGATACACTCAAGTTATCATAAAACACGGTGAGAAGTTGCGTGTATGGTGTCATCTGCATCTTCCCACAATCGCACATTAGTTTTAGGTGGCACGTGAAATCTACCGAGCAAATTCTTCTCTTTCCTCGTGCCTTCTCAAGACATCGCAGTACCCGAACCAGCAGGGTGGCTGGAGCCCCAAGGGCGGGCTCTTGCTACAGGTCAAGTGCTCCGAGCAGGATGTTGAGTGCGGCCCAGCCACCGTAGGCCTGAAGAGCGACGCCAACGCCGCCCTCCTGGCGCTGAAGGAGGCCGCCTCGGTACTGGCTGTTCCCGAAGGAAAAATCGTGGTCATCGACAAACACGTCGGCGTCTCTTTCGCGGGCTCGGCGGCTGACGCCCGGACGCTGACTGACTCCATGCGAATCGAGTGCCAGAATAACCGGCCCAACTACGATGCGCCCTTGTCCATCGGAGGTCTGGCGACGTTTCTCGGAAACCGTATCCTTTTTGCGACGGTTGGCTTTGCGGGCTCTTCGGTGGCGAAAATGTAGTGATGGTTAAACGGGCATCCGAGCACTCGCTCCGTTTTTTTCAGCACGTAAGAAAAATATACATGTGAAGCTAAGCGCGCCACTGTACGTAACATTAGCACTTACAATAAGATGATTTGCAAAGCAGACAAATACTAATATCTGGTTTAACATGCCAGAACCGTGATATTGCTGCGACATATTGCCTGCATTCAAACAACGCGCCCATCACCGCGCGCACAGGGACATTCATGCGCGCCGCCTAGTGTCGCGCAGAGACGATGATGATAGCACGAGAACCCAGCTGGCCCCGGCTGATGGGCGCCACGCGCTTGGGACTCCTCTTGAAGTAGAAGAATGCGGACATCTGTGGTGTTCTGCTGTAACGTTCTACGACCATAGTCCCTTTGAGTTGTGGGCACAGGTTCGCCTTTTAATAAATACGTTTTATTACACCCCGAGTCCTTCAACATCGTTACAATATAACTATGGGGCACAGCGTATAGTGGAGGGTTGCAGAAGTTTCGTCCGTCTGGTGTTCTTTAACGTGCTCTGGGATGTCACAATACAAGGTCCTCCATCGTTCCGCTGATCGAAGCCACAACCGCCGAAAAACAGGGACCACAGGCAGGGGACGGTACATGCGCCATCCGTCCTCTTTCTGTGGTCCCCGTGTTTCAGCGCTATTGCTTCAGCGAACGTTAACGAACCAACTATAGCCCATAAGTTGGTCCTCTTGGATTTACATCTCTATATCATTCCGCCTCCGTCAAAATGCGACCGCCACGGCCGAGATCGAACCCGTGACTTTCGGGCCCGCAGCCGAGCGCCGTAACCATTACCAACGCCTCCTAGATTTCTTGTGCCTGCCGGATGAGCGCGAAACGCCGGTCATCTATGGCGGCGCTGCCTACGTAGGCGTAAGGGTCTTTGTACTTGGCCTTTGAGATTGGCAATTTTTGCGTTTGCTACTAACTTTAGAGGATGCTTTGTATTAAAAAAGTTGTTTGTTGAATGGCGGCGTCACTTACGTAGGGTTATTTATAATTACGTTTAGGCATTTTAAAAACTTTTTACGTTATTTTTGTTTCATATAAGCTCCAAAACGTAAAAACCTATTTAAAGACACCCCTACTTGAGTGGCGCCACCACCGTAGTTCCGACGACCGCCGCTTCCCAAGTGACCGCCGATAATCCGACAGGCACGGGAAATATAGGAGGCGTTGCCATTGCACGTATGCCAACGTGTCGGAGGAAAGTGGATGAAAGCGAGAAGGTTGAAGTGTGTATTCAAGTTAAGTGACCATTCATGTCGCCCTTCCAGCTTCATCTTTACTTGCGTGACATCTTATCAGAAACGTTCGGGATTAATAGGACTAGCTAGAAGTTTTAAAGCCACACGTATATATTATACCCATATTGCACATGCTTACTATGAGCTAGCCAAGGCTCTTAAATTTATACAAACATTGTACCAACGCCTCCTCTAGAAGATGCCTGCCGCATGAGAAAAAAACAGCTGCCACACCCTTTCTCTCCTTTATTTTGAAAATGTTCTTGGTCACTAGCGTCACCTGTGGCAGACGGTGCAACAACGCAACATTTTGCATAGCCTCCGAAAGAGTAGTGCACAATTGCAGGTCTCGAACAATTCTCGACTGACGCGTCCCTATCGGCTGCAGATGAAAAACGCTTAGCTGGTACCGCCTGTCGCCGTGATAATAGTCTCGGTCGTGAGCGCCACCGCGCGGCGCTTGCTCATAACTGAAGGCAGGCCAACTCCGCTGGGAGCGCGAGCCAATCCCCGGGCATTGTTTAGAGCATGACCTACTACACTCCTGACCTGTTCAGATAGCGGGGTTCCTATGGGAGCGCGTGTCCCCGCTCTCGTTCAATCGCTCGCCGTAGGTGGCGCTACCTATAACCTGTTCGTCTGTTTCTTTACGGTTGTTTTGTAGGCGCTGGTATAAGAATGCCTGCATTCTGCAGTGAACTGGCGGCATATATGTGACTATTTCTTCCCATACATTGCTGGTTAAGCAAGGTGTTCAGAGCGCTTGAGTATTTATAGCACACTGGTTGACAAACGTGGGAACCCGTAGATTTACACGATGTAGGGCAGCCTATGCGTGGTCGCGTGCATTTTATTGCAAAAAAATTCTGAATGTCTTTTAGTATTATTATTTCTGAATAATTCTAAATTTTGGATCATAAATACGCACTACGAGTGCTTTGTTGGTCAAAATTTGACCACAAAGAGTGAAGATGACGTCAGCGAGCAGGTGCTGCCTAGCGCCACGCCGCTCGTAGGTTACGGCCCTAGCGGCAGAAGGTATGAACTAGAACGTGGGCGCTGGAAGAGGTGCTCTCTGGGCAGGTCAGGAGTGTAGTAGGTCATGGTTTAGAGGAGGCGTTGATTGTACATATCGTGGCGCAAGCTTGCATCGTGTGCCTCGTCCCCTCAAATCGTATTTAGCCCTCGCTCCTTGACTACCCCCTAACAGAAATACACGCGGCCAGTCAGAGTTCCGACCGGCTTCCTTACAAAGTTGGTTTCCTGATGGCTGGATACGACGTAAGTTAGCGTATCTATGCAGCCATCACTCAAATTTCGGCTCAAGTGTGGCTTGGGACAAACCAGTTAAGGCCAAACCTAAAATACGCGCTACAACGCGTCAGCGCGCAGCGAGTAGACGCGGCGTCGCGTAGAGTTTCTTAGAGGGAGAGAGCACGCAGTTGCGCGTAGTTACACGACCTCTTCTCCACGTCTTTAATACCCTCATCCCCTTCCCTACAGGCGCTGAGACTTGCTCTGCCAGTCCTATGTTTCCCTACCCCCCCCCCCCCCACCAACACCCATGCCCCTCACTCTCCTCTAATTCTTCTCCTACCTTTTTCTCCCTGCTCCCCCAAGTGTCACGACTGCGGTATCCTCGCCTGGGAGACGGTTACTGCATCATTTAACCCCACTCTTCACCCTCCTTCAAATCAAGAATCTCTTTTCTCAATCATAGGGCTGCGAACATCGCCTCTTTTCCTTTCTTCAACCTCTGCTCATCCTCCTCTCGCAATAGGCAGAGGGCACGACACGCTCAGACGCGCTTTAACGCGCACGTGTGGTTAGCGCTACAGAGCTATGCTGTTGGGCGCCCCCGATCATAGAGTTTCCCACAATACTAACTAGAGGGAACTCTGGCGCTAGTGTCTATGGGAACTGCAACGCACGGTACTTCAACGAGCATGGGAATGATGGTTAGTACATACATTTGTCTACTTTTCGTACTTCTGGCCTGCTTCTGGCTCTGTGTGTGTTCGTGTGGCTTGAAGCTGTTTTTTCACGAAAACATAAATTAGCAAATGTTCACCATTTGTGCTTCACAACCTTATTCTTTTAAGCTTACTATTTCTAATCAAGTCCCTAAGTTCAAAAGGGATAATTCTTTCTTTCAAAACAAAACCAAAACACAGCAATAAACAAAGCCGCAAGTTCGATTTGCCGCCCGCAAGTACGAAGACTAGGCAAATGTGTGTACTACCCATCATTCCCATGGTCGCTGAACGATCGCAGCGCCAGAGTGCCCTCTAGCTAATTTTGAGAAACTCTATGCCCTCGATGTCCCTCGCCATGACGGAAAGAGCACAGCGAAACATCTGCTGTGGCACCTCGAGCCACACGGCGCTCTCATTTCACAGAAGCATTCGGGATCACTTAGGATGTTTCACCTACTAAACAGCGTATTAAGTGTTGTTTAAATAGAGATAAACAATAGAAATAAATACACACCGAAAATAATATTAGAAAGCAAAAATAAGCAGACATGTGCAATATACCAGTTCGTAACACTAAACATAAACCAGAAAATAACAATAAAATGAAAATAAAACCAAAATTAAAGTATTGTCTCTAATGATACACAGGTACGTGTCTTTGTCAATTTCTTCACTCATTTCTTTATTTTTTCATTCGGGGTTCTCGCGGGCCCCGAAGCGGAGTATTGAGCGAAGAGGGTTACAAAAGGTTATAGATTGGATAGAAGAATGAGAATTTTATTTTATGTAAATCCAACAGTACGATAATTGTCCATTTTACGGTATAGTTAGTGCTAAAGGTTTTATGCGGTTTATACGATTCCGGCAGAGAGAAATTTTTACATGTGCGTGTGAATCAGTTATTGCACGTTCGCGTGATAGTTTCACATATACTATGCAAAATTGGCCATTAAACTGTGCACCTCATTTATGCCTAAAACTCTCGGGATTATTAACATTAGAGAGCTTGAGAATTGGGGGCCCCAAGGAGCCCGGGTACCAAAGGTGTTGTGACCCACCAGGGTACATGCGCAGAACCCAAGTCAATCTTGGGCTCTTGCGTTCCTGCTGACCCAAGGCCTAAAAATTGAAAGCTAGCGTGGGCCCTCAAAACGTCTTGGGTCGCCAGTAAGATGAAGCAGACGCAGCACGAGCCATGCATGGCGCCATGTGGCCCAACGTTTTGTAACGTTGATATGGCCCGTGTCTCGCATAACTTTAATTTGGACACTTGTGGCACCCCGTGAGTTGGACCCAATGCAGTCTGCGTTTGACGCAATTCTCAACCTACGCTGATCCTCCTAATGCAAGAGCAGCCTACCCAGCGCAGCTTGGGGACCCGGTGTCTTGGGTCCTTAATTATCGAACTCTCTATTATCTATTGTGTCTGGAAGAGCATTCCGACTTTTTATAGCCTGTGGCATGGCGGATTACTTAAACGCGTCAATTTCGCAAAAGAACTGGTGAGAACGTCGCAGTGCAGACATTTCGTTAAACGGGACAGACGAAGACGGGACAGAGATCGAGTAAGGAACACTCGCGAGCGCTAAATTTCAACAGTGACTTATTGGAAGCCGGATCAAACTCATACGGATAAAAATTGTGGTCACTCAGGCATGCGCAAATGTGGAGGTATCAAGAAATGACGATTCTTTTCTACATAAAGGCAATGATGAAGTACTGACGCAATCTTGGCCTACTTTGCGTATGGCATCCTATTCAACAATCAACCACCTGCTTTCATCTCTGTGCATGCGTATAACGGAGCACTCATCAACAACAAGCTAACACCCATTTCAGTTTCAGTTTCGCGTTTAATGATAGGAATATATCACCTGAACAAGTCCAAATATTCTGTCCCACACATCTGGCCCACACATCTGTCCTCTCGCATCGATCATGCGCACAAAGTTGGTATACCTATATGCCAAACAATTACGTGTTCAGAATCTTTTGTCCCACGCACCAGCAAAGACTGGAACCAGCTTCCTGGAGCGACTGCTGCGATTACTGAATATCAGCTGTTTCGCGCTGCACTAACAAACATTGTAAACTGAGGTTACTTATTACGTGTGCCTTTTTCGTTTTTTTATGTTCTTGCGTGTTCTGATGTGTTTTGTAGCTAGAATTGTATACTAGGATTATTTAAAATATGTACACCAGATCTCTTTTGTTCTGCTTTTGTGTCCTAACTTTGTTATCAGCTAAAATTGATTATTCAGTAAACGTTGAATCCTGTACTCCCCTTTACTCACCTTCTGAATCCATTTTTTGTAAACCCACTCCCCTCTTCAATGCCTCTGGCCCTGAGGGTACAATAAATAAACAATAAATAAAATATCCACCCGCCTCTGGTCTGCCTCAATATATCGCTAAATAAAAACATGACCTGCGCTCGCATTAGTGGGTAATCGGAGAGTACTGTAGTAGTATAGCCATTTTTCTTCATTACTGGGAGTGAAAAACTCATTTGAGGCTCTTATAGAATGCATTCACTGTACAGTGAGATCCCGAAGCAACAGTTGATCTGTCTCGTATTCAAAGGGTGGTTTAATGGAATGTGTCCTTTTTATGTACGTGTAACATGCCCAATCAGTTCGCGCATACAATTTGAGATTGGCTGTGAGCATCTATTTAATATCCACCACGCTAGCTCGTAGGCTAAGGTGGGTTGCCAATCTTGAGGATACAGGCCGAATTTCCGCCCAGACGGTCACTCTTTGTGGGAGCGAATTGCAAAAGAGTCAGATCGACTGCACATCCCCATTTAACGAAACGTTACGTCTTTTCTTTAAGCCCTTTTGTTGAATGTTGCGTGTCCAAGACGTTGACCATCTTTGAAAGCCACCGGTGTCATTCCACGATTTGCATCTTCAGTTTATTTTTCGCCAAAGGGGAAGAAAGGAGGAATTTCGTCATGTACATATGGGTTCACTGTTAAAGGGAACACTTGCAATTGCACGCTGGGTAATGTCCGAAGATTGCTCTCTCACAAAAATATGTTGACTTAAGATTTGCACAAAACCACTAGTGGTTAACAGTTTGTGACTCCTTTTCACTCGAGTGTTCCCTTTAACAGTGGACCGTACTCCATATGCATTTCGGTTTGATAGTGCTGTTTCTTTGTGCTGTCCATGCTCCATTTCAAATCATTGCGCGGTAATTCTTTGCTTAGCACCTGGGCCCACACATCTACCAAGCCTGCAGTCCGACGGGTGACACCCTCGAATGCAAGGCCATGGCCATCGGGGATCGCTCTCAGTCGGCCCGCGCATACCTGGAGGAGCACTTGGACGAATTCGAGTTGTGTATGTACCATGGATCCTAGAAGGGAGAGTTACCCCCGTATTCTAGAACGTTCCTTCACTCAACGCTTCACCTTCACTTGAGAAAGCCGATGGCAGCGCCATCTCTAAGAACGGTAAGTCACTGCATATCAAGGATAATCTGCTGCAATTCTTGCGTAGCACAGCGTCATTTTCAGCCGAGCAGTGGCGCACTGCTCATCTCAGTCAAGTGAAAGGTGAAAGTTGAGCCGAAGAGCATTTGTGAATACGGGGGTTAGCTGTTTCGAATTGTATAAAACTTGTTTTGTTTGCTGAGAAACAGCCCATATAAGACTTGCTTCCACCAAAGGAGAATCTCGCGTTCACCTAATGTCCTATCGTGTATGCAGGCAACGTAGTGGAGTTGGTGAAACATGGTTTGCGGGCGCTGCGCAGCTGCCTTCCCGCCGGTGACAAACTGACCACTGCGAACGTCTCGATCGCCATCGTAGGTCAGAGCCACGACTTCACCATCTACGAGGACAATAGCGTCGCCCCATACGTATCCTTTTTGGTTTCCCGAACGGGAACCGCATCAACACGAGCGAACATATGCATATAGTGGAGAGAAACTGCATACTTACTTACAAGGTACAATTTTGACGCTAATAAAGAAACATTGATTGGTTGATTGATTGATCGAAACTCATCTATATCTAAAAACATGTGTGGTAAGTAGTTAGGTATTTAAATATGTACTGACGCGCTGTCAAACCTTGTTTCCTGCCGCACAAAATACATTCCGTAATCCTGACCGTGCACTTGTTGCGTTTACGTTAGCTATGAACATTGCGAACGAGCCCGATTACGTGCGCGATAATATGTTTTATGACTACGTCCTGCGTACGAATATCTGGCCGTGTTTGGCTGCAGAATGCAATGCACACTCACTCTGCTGCCGTATCGCACCACATAGAAGCATACAGTGTAATTATTTGTGAATAGGTGCATATCTCAATTAGAATGTTTACGTTGGAGTTATGTTAGTCAAAAGCTTTATGAGAACAGCTATTCTGTAATCTCTCTTTATGCAGAAATTATGCGAAAGAAACTTTCACTGCACATAGCTGCTATTTAATTGTTATTGTTTAGACACGTTACTATTTGGACACTTAGTGATACGATAGGCCAAACGCCTTCTTAAAAAAAATATGCCGAGTGGTGTGCAAGGTACTTACTCGTATTGTTCAAAAAAATCTCTCAATGACGGTGCCTTGCCGGGTGATTGGAAAACCACGAGAATCAAACGTCCGGTAATCAATCCAACATCGCCAATTATCGGCCCATTTCATGAACATCTACCTCATGTAAAATTTTCGAGCACATAGTTTATAAACATATAGTCGAATTTCTTAAAAAGTATAAAGTTCTAACGGGTGCACAGCATGGCTTTAGACGCGGTTATTCTATAAGTACGCAATTATTCGGAATCCCGCATGATTTAGCCAAAGCAACAAATCAAGGATATCAAACAGATGCTCTATACATATGTGAATTTTAGTAAGGCCTTCTATGAAGTATCACATAATAAATTACTTCACAAACTAGATTTTATTATAATGAAAAACATACTCTGCTGGCATGAATTAAAGCTTACCTGATGAACCATTACCAATACGTTTCTCTAAATGGCACCTGCTCAGGCCGAATAGAAGTTGTTTATTGCATCCCGCGGGGGTCTATGCTTCGGCCTCTGTTATTTTTAATGTTCATAAATGACATCACCACTGATGTTATTGTTAAGATAAAGCTCTATGCAAACGGCTGAATGATTTATGAAACAGATAGGTCAATCGAGGATCAGATTAGATTAAATGAAAGCTTCCAAAGAATCATATCATGGTTTGAACAGTGGCAGATGACTAATAATTACGACAAGACGGTCTTAACGCGAACCACCCATAAAAATAAATGACTTTTATTTCATTACGCGACAAACGGAAACTCTCTCTCGAAGGTCGATTATGTAAATACTTGGGTTTACAGTTCACAAATAATTTATCGAGGTCAAAACATATAACTGCATTAAATGTAGCCAAAACTAAATATATCATATTTCATTCCAGAAGAAAAAACCTAGATTATAGTCATCTGAGCTTAGAAATTAACGACGCGCCCATTGAGCGCGTTTCCGCGTTTAAATACTTAGGGGTTCTAATAGATGAAAACCTGAATTGGAAAGATGAGGTTAATTACATATCCAAAAAGCTTGCTTTCGCATGCTTCACGCTCATTAAACCCAAATGTTACTTTCCATATAACGTGCTACGATCATTATACTTCTCTATATTTCACTCTCAACTCAGTTATTGTAGCGAAATATGGGGCTTTACTTATCTAACGTATATAGCACCGATCATACGATTGCAAAAACGCGCCTTAAGAATTATTACGGCATTGTCCTCTTGTTGCCCAAGCTCAGATTTGTTTTCATCTACTCAGATACTGCCTTTCACGTCTCAGCGAAATTATAAAACCGCGGTGTTGATAAATTCTATCATTAACACCAATTTTCCACTACCTGTGAGTGCGTTTTCTACACCGACCCGTAACACAAGGCATGCAGGCAACGGCAACTTCAACCTCCCTACTTGTAGGAATGTATATGGCGAACGGTTAATACAATTCACTGGTGCTAAAATCTGGAACACAATTCCACTTGAAATTAAACTTGCCCGCAACTTTAAATTCACTTGTAAAATGCATTTTGTAAGTTTTTCATGTTCTTAACCAAAGTTAAGCTCACCTCCACACTTTTTTACGACTCATCTGGCATAGTTCTTTCTCTTTCCTTCTTTTTGTTTCTAGTTATGAAGTGAGTTCGATTGTATTGATTCTTCAACGCAGTTAATTTTGTGCACAAATTGTGCTAAATATTTTGTGGTATCACTATCTTCTGTATTGTTACAATGTATGCCTTTAGTTCTTTATCACTTGTGTACTAAAAATATTTGCAGCAATTTAGCATTTATTATCATGTGTATTTAATTCGATAAAGTATACCTTAAAAGCTACCCTGTCATTGAATTTGTGTATAGATTCATAATCATATTAACTGCACCTCTGCTCCTGACATGTAATAAAATAATCATGTAATAGATTGGACCACTAACTAGCCACACAGGCTAATGGTCCAAATACTTTTGTAACCATGTTTTTGTATTACGTTGATTGAATAAACACTGAATGAATGAATGAATGAACTGCTGTTACGAATAAGGCATTGCGTAAATTACTCTTTCTTAGACAATTCTTAAAAAATCTCAACAATTTCTGTTCGTTTCCTTGCATACCAGTCCATTATATCTTCTATACTTGAATATGCAGAGCCAATTTTGGATCCATACACCGAAACAAATATCAACAAACTCGAAGGAATACAAAAAAGTAGTTCGTTACACATATAACTCATATGGTCGTTCCTCAAATACTGAACTCATCAAACGATTTGGGTCGTTCTCAGTTAGCAATAGAGGCAGAATTTGCCTACTGAAATTATTTTACCAAAAAGTCAAAGGACATTGCAACATAGACCGCTCTCAGATTGTCAATTATTCTCAGGGTTACACAGCCAGGCAAAGACATTCTTTCACGAGAACGCCTTTACTTCCACGCAATAACTGCTTTGAATACTCTTTTCTCTCTCGAACAGTTGTTAATTGGAATACTTTAACCGACTATATTTTAACACAAGACTGGCTTTCTTTGTTTTAAAAATACTTGCAGTAGTTCTTTAGCACCGTTAAATATGCTCCTCTTTTTTTTTATTCGTTACTATTTTTGCATAATCTTGTTCGATTCAATTATCTATTCAACAAACTTCCCTTTGAAATTTTATTCCCTTTTGTGTTTATTCACCTTGTTCTTGCTTTGTTTTTGCATTTTACAGTTACTATTTGCTGTTAAATTCAATTGTGTTCTGGTTCATTTTCTTAGTCTCATTGCTTCATTGTGTTTCTCACTCATTGTGTTTTTCACTTCATGTATTTTCTGTGTATACTATTGTGCCTTTTTCTAATATCATGTATCATTATATCACATTTGCTATAGTCTCTGCTTGAGACTGCAGTATCAATAAATAAAAAATGTTGCTTAGGTTCCCTGACAGCACTTCAGCTGGCTTCAATCTCGAATGACCAACAACAGCAACAACCCGAGGACGATGACGTACCCCCGCCAGCCACAGCTCCTGAAGACAAAGGAGAGAAGAAGCCAGTCGACGCCGCAGCGACCACAGTCACACAGTAGCGCGAGGTTATGACTCTTGACTTTGCTCGTTGTGGCAAGCACTCAATGATGCCAGCTTTCGGCTAACAATTCGTGCCCACATAAATTCCCTGTCATACTTCGCAGATGATGCTATATACGCGCAGCAAATTTTTTGTCGTGATGCTGTACAGAAGCAATTTAAGTTAGAGGGCTCATCTTACAATACCTTTTCAGCAACAGCGGCGAGGCTATGAGCTTCTTCTTTTGCAGCCCGAACTGCAGAGCTTTCCTCGCCATTTCGCCATCCTTTCGCGATCATATCTTTCGCTGTACTCGTTCTATCGCTGACGACGGACGAGCCACACCGACACTCAATGCAGGCGGGGTGCCTAAATCATTAAGCACACTTAAGGCCTGACCACACGTAGCCGTTGCAGCGCGTCGGCGCGTCTATGTGACGCGGCGCCGAGCTCTCTCATGTGGAGAGAGAGCACGCACAGCTTCGCGTAGCGACGCGCCCTCTCTCTCTTTGTGTAGAGAGGGCATGGCGCCACGTCAAAAAGCCATGCATCAGTGATGTTCCGTACTACGCCTAAGAATTCCCATTCAGAGACATGAAAATTCTCTGTTTCGGGGAGAATTCCCTGCAAATATTGACGAAATTCCCAATATATTTCCCTACACAACAGTACTAATTACCGCCGTTATTCACACACACACGCGCGTACTATTTTTAACACGTGTCTCAGGTACTGGCGACTTTTAAAATCATGGCTATATCCCCTCCACTGCCGCACAACAAAAGCATGACTTTATGAATTCATATAGTGTTAATGTCGAAGTTGAATTGTCACAATGTTAAGATCATGCCCGAAACTGAGCTGCTGTCTTTGGACGGGGGCGAAGGACTCCCTCAAGCCATTCAAATGGCTTTTTTTTTCTTCTAATCATATCACACTGTATTGTGAAGAAACGATAAATTTAATCCAATATACTGCTAGTACACTGCACATTGTGAGCTTCACGTCTAACACCAATAGTGAACTAGAAACTGCTCCACGAAAATATCAGAAATAAATCTCAAAGGATATATGGTTGCGTGGTGCATGCACCAGAACCGATTACAGCAGGTGAAGGTGCACTGTGAGCGCTTACACGAGAATTTAACCATTCCCGAAACTCCCTACAACACCACGAAAATTTCCCTTTTATTTTCCTTTGGCTAAAAGTGGCAGGCGAAATTTGCCCGAAAAGGGGGAAATTGCCTGCACGGAATGTCACTGTTGCACCATCTCTCTTCATAGAGAGAGATCACGGCACCACGCCAGAGAGCCGCGCGCTCACACGTTGCAGCGAATACGTGGAGTCAGGCCATTATTGCCCGACCACACGTACGCGTTACAGCGCGTCGCCGCGTGGCTTTCCGACACGGCGGCGCGCCCTCTCCTTACAAAGAACGAGGGCGCACAGAATCGCGTAGCCACACGCCATCTCTCTCCATAGGAAGAGGGAGCGGCGCCGGGTCAAAAAGCTACGCGCTGGCACGCTGCAACGCGTACATGTGGTTAGGCCTTTACGCGTTAAGACACGTGGCGTGTAGACGCGGTGCCGCGCCATCTTAATGGAAAGAGAGGGCGCGCAGCTTCATGTAGCCGTGCCCTCTTTCTTCAAAGGGTGAGAACGTGGCGCTGAGTCTGGTCGCCATGTGATGACGCATTGCAGCGCGTACGCGTGGTTACTGGTTATGGCACTCTCAAACGTACATATCACAAAGCATCTTTAGGTAGTGGGGGAAATGATGCTTCAGTTTCTGCGGCTAACGACCTTTTGCTTCCTAATGAGTGGACAGATGGATGTGTACCAAGCTTTATTGCTAGTCCTGAGGTTTGTGATAATTATGGTAAACCATTTTGGTTAACTTCTGCGTGGTCTCATTATGGCATTATTTAACCACATCAATAAAGTTTGATCTTGAAACCAAGAATTTCCGGACAAAATTATCTGCATTCTTCATTAGCTATACTAAATCTGTGTTTCTATATACTGTATTTATTTTATGGTCGGTCGGTCGGTCGGTGGGTCGGTCGGTGGGTCGGTCGGTCGGTCGGGTCGGTCGGGTCGGGTCGGGTCGGGTCGGGTCGGGTCGGGTCGGGTCGGTCGGTCGGTCGGTCGGTCGGTCGGACAACTTTATTCATGTCCTGCAGAACGCGCCCTAGCGCACAGCGGGCGACTCCCACGTCTGAACTCAATGACTTAACTGTGCCGTAAGAAAACGAACAGTGCGCGTAACGTTGGCCATTTCAAAATATCATTAGATGCCCCCCCACTACACCTTAATTCCTTTTGCGAATCAGTGAAGGGCCCACTACGTCTCCCTAGGGCAAGACGCGAACCTACGCAGCTGTTCACCTAATTGATAGTCCTGCTGCCGATTATTAGTTATGTCCAAGCACCCTTGTAATCGGTGGGCCACATCATTGCTCAATTCACTTCCTTCAACTGGCGCGAGTCTACGCAATATATGATGCTTCCACTACACATCGATATAGTTTTTTCCAAAACACCTACAGCAAGTTTCATGGCTTTGTAAAATCCCGTGACCCCGACAGGAAACCAGAAAGAAAGTATTTTAAAGAAAGTATAGCAAGGTTAGTAGTCCAGGTAGGAAGAACAAATGAACGTGTTCCTTCATTGTTCAAAAGGGTAAAAGCCTTGCTTACTACAGGTTAATTTTAAGGCTTTATGCCTTTTACCAGTGCTTGATGACAGTGGTAGCATTTGTTGCATCATGTTTGTAGTGTATTGTTTGATTGATGATGATTGATATGTGGGGTTTAATGTCCCAAAACGACCACGCGATTATGAGAGATGCCGTAGTGGAGGGCTTCGGAAATTTCGACCACCTGAGGTTCTTTAACGTGCACCTAAATCTGAGCCCACGGGCCTACAACAATTTCACCTCCATCAGAAATGCAGCTGCCGCAGCCGGGATTCGATCCCACGACTGTTGTGTATTGTAATATAATCCTCTCGTCCCCATGAACGTAATGTCCAACAGTAAATGAAAAAAAAATTTCTCATGTCTTTCTGGTAGAACACCTGCTCTCCACACAGACTGCCTGGGTTGGATCCACACTCTGACCTCAATATTCTTATTTTATTTCCATCTTCCTCGGCTTTTTGCTCACAACCAACGACACCATTAGAATTTCTGTGAACGAGCTTTTTAGGCTATTCCATTTAAATATTTAAGCCAGCTTTGAATGGCATCAGTATACATAACATGGTATGGCGCTTCCACAACTTGCATAGCCAGGGGGTGGCACACTGTATTAATGTGCCCCCCTCCCCAAAGTTTTTTTTTTTGCAATGGCATAGAGAACAAAGAATGACCATTATAAGAGGTGTCCCCACCCTTCCCGCAAAAATTTCTACTAACACCTCTGGCTGCCAACCACATTGGAGTGCCCACATCCAATCCACAATGGAGTGCCCACATCTAAAAGACATTTTATTCCTATCGCTGCATGTGTGCAGTTGCAATGCTTCAGATGGGCAGATGTGTCACTTGCTACCGTTTTGCACAATTATGTGTTCAAACGTGTTGCACAAGTGAACCTTTGAAATTATCCCCCAGAAAGAAGGCAAAGGGGCCATGTCCCTCTGCTCCTCTTGATGAATAACACATTAGCAATGTCATAAAGAAAGAACAGTCCCAAACATAGCATTCTTTTATTAAATGCAACCAAATTTGTCACTCGCGTTGTCTCGGACACAGAAAAAAACACAAGTAGCATCCTCACAAACGGTGATCACAAGAACGCACGTTGACGGCGAAGTGTGGCCCAACCTCCCGCAAGGCACACAAAGAATTTAGAAAATGAGCCACCTCCTGCACCCTCCTCCTCCGCCCCCCTAAAGCCTGTCCACAGCAGCCTATGTTTTCTGAACACCCACAAAGCCTCCCTCTCATATGCATATTCTGGAGAATTCGCAGCGCTGGCAGAAGTTTGAACAGTGATGAGGAAAGAACCTTTGATATGAACACTGTCTCCTATCTATATAGGAGTCGTCTGACATCTTGAAAGTGGCATTGAAGAAAATGGACCGCAGCTATTCAAGTAAGGTGTGCGAGTGGGCCTTCTGAAAGAAATGTATGTTGTGACTTCCAATATCAACCTGACTTTGAAAGCTCCTCACATAACAGAAACGCAAACTTACATCAGCAGCTGCCTGAGTATTCATATGAATATGATAAAAATTTGGGATCTGTTACGAATAGGATACGCTCTTTGAACTTGCGTCTCGGTAATAGCCTCCTCTCGTAAAGAGTCACAGTATTTAAGCCAATGATCTTTTTGGTGGGCACAGCATTAGAGCACAGAAGCTGGAAACATGTCGCTTTTTCAACATAACACGTGGAAGGAATAAGAAGTCAACCTTCTGGAAATGAAGGAGCAGCATTTTAGACTGCAGACAAACTTGCACAAAGGCCTTTTAAGGCACTGCTGAAATGCTTGTTTAAACCGATCATTCTTGGGCAAAGCCAAAACTAAGTGATGCGAAACGAAATTTCGCATTGCGGTGTAAAAGCGTATGCATTCGAGAGATCTGTTCTGCCATGTCAATGTTTCAAACAATAAATGTTCATAAGATCTCTTATTGGAGCAAGCCTGCAAAAAGCTTTCGTATACCCGATTCTGCACTTTCACGTATTAAGAAAAAGAGAGAAAAGGCAAAAAACAGTCTGAAACGGATAGTTTGCAAATAGTTTCCCCCAGTGAGATTGCATTCCTTAGAAATACTAAATTCAGTTGTGCTCCTGCCACGCAGTTTTGTGCTTTCTTTTCACTGTTTTCAGCCATAAGAAGATACAGAAATAATTCAGTCAGACAGACAAAGTCCCGTACTCCGCTCGCATTCTTTTGAGTGACTGGTAGTTACCATTCTCCTACCTCAGGTGCAAGAAACTCCTTCCTAGCATTCTCCAAATCCCTATTTTTTTTAGCATTCTCCTACCTCAGGTGCATGGAACTCCCTCCTAGCATTCTCCAAGTCCATATTTTTTTTTTGAAGCTCCCCAATTACCAATTATCCCAAATCTCTGTAACAAAAAAGTAAACTTGAGCATTTAAGATCAAAATCAAAAGGGATCGCACAGATTGTGAGCACCGGCAGTTTGTCTTGGCATGATAAAAATCACTCGTAAACCTCCAAGTTCGAAAATACTGAAAATATATGTATAGTACATCCTCAAAACAAACTTAAAACAAGCATCCATTTGAGCAAATGAGAAAAAACATTACCTAAGTGCGCCACACTACTTCAACCAGAACAAATATGCGAGTCTGGACACACATTACAGATCATTTCTATGTACCACACGTCAACACGTGCAGATGCTCAGGATACTACATGGCACATTGGTAAACTGCTATGTGCCATACCTGCCTTGCAGTGCGTTCCAACCGCATGCGCAGTAAGCAAATATTTTGCTTATCCGATATCATCACGAAGTATATTCTGTAGTATGGTCAATGCGCCTTTGACGTTAATCAATGAAACACGAAAATTAATGCAGTGGAGGATTGGCTATAGAACAGCACTCTAAAAGCTATAACGTTTCCGCCAAATCATACAACAAAGGTGTGACGATTGATATTTGCCTGCCATATTTAGATGACAGCGAAAACAGTGAATTGCTCAAAGACTCCCTACAAGTCATTGACTCCCACTGAAAATAAATCGATGCAACCGAACTACTAATGGATACACCACTGTAATACTGCACTCTATATGCAATTGGTCAATGTTACGAATCTGGAGAATACGGGAAGTATACATCAGCTTGCCTGCCGGCAGAAATAAAGAATAACGCAAGGATGCATACTACAGACCCTGGTTGCTCTAACGTCCATTCTTGGCCAACTATCAGACCCAATATGAAAAAAAACACATTCTAGGACACCTTAAATTCCATTAGCGAAACTAACCTGCAGCCACTAAAATAAGTGACACAACACACCTTCCAGATCATTCCCTGAAAATGCGTTCAAAGTAATTCTCTCACATGGCCTTTTACCTCTGCTGCGACTCATTTGAGCTACCAGATGCCCATTCATAAGCTGCTGCCTCCAGTCACTGCCAAGCAGCACAAGAAAAGAAAACTAGAGGCAAGCTCTCGTTGGCGCAAGCACAAATCAACTCTCCTGTTGAGAGAGTTGAAACTTGTGGCTGACACACGGCAGCTTGCAGCAACACACTGTACTACTCAGCATACTCAAACTCCATACTCGGCACATTCAAACTGGTGCCACGATGTCATGCCAGAAATAGCCTAAACTCTGTAGTTTCATAGACCTCCCTGGACAGCGAGGCTCTCGAGACTTGTCAAAGAAAAGTCAACACTTGAGCATCCATGGCTAACTACGCGCAGGCACCACTGCCAGTAAAAGCTTTCTCCCTTGGATCGCTCAGATTAGAAAAAATTCGCTTTATCGTCCACATGAGAAACGCGACTGTGGGCAAAGCTGAGCCCCTTTTCCTTCACAGCACAAGGGCCTAGCCTTGCGCTGCACACATCAGGGGCAGTGTGCGCCTCTCTCACATTGCAGGTAGCCATTCCGTCGATTGGACAAAAATGCGCGTTTCTGCAACGTAAAAAAAATGGCGACCCCACAACGTTAAAAATGTCCCGCCAGGCACACTAGACACATGCCTGCTTACATTTTCCGTAACATCAGTCTCGTGCTTGGGAAGGCCCAGGAAAGAGGGGGAAGGCAGGAGAAGCTATTGGTTTGCGAGTCTTATTATAAACACACCACTCGGACGAAGGGAACATCCAAGTGCTGCGGTCGATGCTCCTTGCATCTCTCGCTGAGCTTGCGACTTACAAGGTCTTCGACATGCATCCGGCCTGCACTCATTCAGCGCCGACAACACATGGGGGCACTGACCGCCGAATGACCGTCCAAGAGTACTAAACCACCACGCCTCCACGCACCGGACATTCAAGTGCACGTCATCACGGATGAGCCATCCAAGTACACCTGACGTGGCCACACAATGAACGTTCAAGTGCTGCACGTGATGAAATCACCACCTCCGTCCACACACTGAACAAGGTACCGTGCAGCAGCACGATTGCGGGCAGATGGAATTAAGTTCCGACGTGGCGACCTCCTCACGCTGGCCCACTTCCCATTCGCAGGCACACTACACGTCCTTGTATGCGCAACTCGGAACGAGTTGAGGCACGATGGGCAGAGGGTGTTGCCGCAGCCTTGGCCACTTTACATGAGTGTCCAGTTGGTTGACGAAAGACCGGTCGACTGCTCCAGCGCGTGTGCCACCTGCTCGGGTATGCCGTGCGAGAGCCACAGCTGGTGCAGCTGCTCGTAACGACGTGGGCACAGGTGCAACGGGTTGCCACGCATCAGGCCTGCATCGGTCTCGCCATACTCGTCGACATACGGGGGTGGCAAGTAGCATCCTGGAAAAAAATAGGACAATAGCTGCTTCAGGTGCCAATTATGATGCCACTTTCTTTGACGTGTCAAATTCACAGATAAGTCAAAGGCACTAAATATTACATTGAAATAAATAAAATGAACTAATTTGTTGTTTTGTGAGTTTTAGAAGCTTACTGTAATTAAGTATTTACTTATTCTGAGGTCATATATGTTCAATTTTGATATATAATGAATGAAAAAATTGGGTCCTAGTGCGTGCACAATTAGCCTTTGGTTGTACAGTAGAATCTCGATGATACGAATCTCGCGGGGTCACAAAAAATATTCGTAATAGCCGAAATTTTATCATCGAAACACATGCAAAACTAGCTAAATAAACACCGAGTCGGAGGCAAACTCATTTTTGACACTCGAAAAAAAATTTTTTTTTTTTGAGAAAAAATCTTTGACGTCTTTCTGCTTCTTTTTTTTTTTGCCAAGTCACTCAGCAGACTTTTCTGAAATCCGTAAAAACGCGTGCATGTGTCATCACCGATTCCTTTAGCAGCCATAGCACGCCTTAGGACGTCGAGCGCGTGCAGAGTTTCAGCCGCCGGTGGTGGTCCTTCGCCGTCGCACTTGTCCATTTCCTCGTCATCGTCGCTGGAATCGGCAACCTCACACATGACCTCATTGACAATATCTTCCACCGTGCGCGCACCACAAGTGGCAAGATTGTTATCCGCCGTGCAAAAGTCGTCAGCCAAACACCCGGCATCAAGGCATTCCCAATCCTCAATGGGCTCCTCCGACTCAAAAAAGGCCTCTGGCACCTCTTCGGGAATCCTAAAGAAGCCGCATTTACCAAAGCAGTTCGTAATGGTATTCGGCGTTACTCTATCCCAAGCCATTGAGATAAAATGAATGGCATCCAAAAGGCTTATTCGCAGGCCACCTTCGTCTTTTCTGTCGATTTTGGCAAGGAGGCGGTGCACAAGAAGGCTTGAAATGATGCTTGACGTTTTTTATAATGCCAGCGTCAAGCGGTTGCAAGTGCATTGTCATGTTAGCCGGCAAAAAAACCAGCTTGACGTTTTGAAGCGTGACTTGCTTCGGGTCGGCGGCGCACTGGTCAAGAATCAGAACAATCTTCTGATTCTTGCAGGCCATTCTCCAGTCAAGGAGAGACAGAAATTCTTCGTACAGGGCCACCGTCATCCACGCTCTTTTGTTTGCGCGATAGACGCATGGCAAATGGCTCTCACGCTTGAAACACTGAGGCTTCTAAAGTTTTCCAACTATGGTCAACTTCAGTTTTTCCGACCCGTCGGCGTTACAGCACAGAAGAACCGTTATTCTTCCTTTGCTTCTTTTGCCTCCTTGGCACGCTTCACCTTTTAAGCAAAGGCTCTTCTCGGGTTGAAGATTGAAAAACAGGCCTGCCTCATCTGCATTAAAAACATCACGAGGCTCATACCCCGAGATAAGAGACTCCAGCTTCGCGAGCCAGTCGCTAACTACGTTCTCGTCAGCCTTCACCGTCGCCAGCACCATCTGGAGCCTTCAAGATAAAGCAAAAGGCGCACTTCGGCGTTCGAGATGGCGCAGATCTTCGAGTCTTGCCCGCCGCTCGCAGGTGGCGCTGACAACGTGCCAAACCGGCGGCGCAGCACGCATTTCAGCGCGTGCGTGCACGCTTCTTGCTTTCGCGGCCGTCGGTGGGGTTGCGTTTATTCGTATCAAACAACTCGGGTAAAAAGTCAGTTCATAACTACCGTACTCTAGCACATAGTAAATTAATGGGCCTCGGCCAGGATTACAAAAAAATTCGTATCACCCCAAATTTCGTATCAGCCGTGATCGTATCATCGAGATTCTACTGTATTCTTTTCAAAAAGAGTGATGCTTTGATGCTGATTTGGAAACTCGGCACGTTGAACGACCCATTAAAAATCATACTGCCTTCATCAAAGTGATCAATTACAGTCGTACACAGCACAGTGAGGTTAATTCAAAACATACTGACTGCGCAGACGATTCAATTCATCGAACGAGCAATGTATCTTGATATCGTTTGACCACAATGTGACACAACTAGCATAAAAAAGTTGTGTACGTCAACATTGCCACTGCCACTGAAGAGAATAGATAAAGAGTGTATCATGAGTGTTATGCTAAGAAATCATTTACTACTGCTGCCAACTACCCCATTTTCATGACCAAGTCTACTCGAATGTAGGTCGAATGGACTTATTTGAATTCCTATAGGCATGAATAAAAATTTACAATAATTCAAAGTATTCGAAATGAACCTATAGACGTATGTCACCACAAGTAACTCGCCTGACAATGTAGCTTCAGTACAGTGTGGGGCAGGTCGCTCTAAGACTACCCATTCCACACAAATTCACAGGCACAAAACCACACTAGCAGAGCTATTTAGTCTCCATTACTTAACATTTAAAAGCATTTTATGTGGGCTTATATAGGTTAAGTATGGCAGACTTTAAAATGCAGCTTATTGCACAGTGCAAGACTACCATCATACCATAATTCACAATTCATAATTTAGCATTGCTTCACATAAGAAAAGTTATATGTGTACAGGCTAGATATTACATAGCTAAATTAAACAGTACTGCAAGCAATACGGTCGTGCTTTCTCAACAAACTCACCTTTGGTACGCCCCACCAGAAGAAGCACCTTGCAGTCCCGCACTCGGAGGAAGAGACCCGTTCCCCCGCCACAAACAGTAGCATGCAGATTGCAGGCACCTAGCCGGTCACCACCCACCTCCACCTGAAAAGAACAGGAACTTATGGATCCTTCCCACGTGAAGAAACTTGAAACGCACATTGCCAAATTTGGATAGCACGCACTTAGACAGCCACGCTGCCGACCAGGACAGAATTGCACAAATCTTCGCAGCACAAGACACAGCACCACATAAGTGACATGGCAGCCGGCATGGCACTTGCTTTGTTGTTGTAGTGCACTTAAAAACAGTGTACACGTCTAGTATCCTTTCTTTAACTACTAGACCTCTATGTTGCTTTTCTTCCTTTACTTTTCTGTGAAAAATGAATGAGCACAGGCCATCAAACAATAACTGCAGCGTTTGAGAAAAATGGTGGCAAGTGTTTGCGTAGGTACAAAAACCTGAAAGCACAGAAAATGCGCATTTTTTATTTTAACATGTCATATCTACTACTCGAACTAATCGAAATTATTTGACCATTTCACACCGTTCGTTTCAAGCCTAAAATTTACTACTCCCTACATCCCTGCTCCCATACATTTCTTTAATGGCTGCGTTTAAAAATTGCAACGTGATGGTCCCTCTTAGTCCAATTCCTTATGTCTAGACTGCCAAACAGGGTTGCACCACATAGGTTCCTCCCTTACCTGGCAAGCAGTAGCTCTGCGAGCAGAGAATGCGGCCGCAGACGAGGCACAGGGTGGGCGACCGCGAGTCATCCCCATCAGAGTTCGGGCAGCGGAAGAGGGATGCCTCGTTGATGAGCTCGCTGAAGTCGCTGGGCAGCTCCACGAGCCGGTTGGGCTGCACTGGGTGGCGCACGAGCCTCGGTGAGCGCAGGTGCACACGCACCTGCGGGTGTGATGCCCACCTACGAGACAGGAGCAGGTGTCAACAGAGACAATATAGCACATGACAGCATTCTACACTCAAACCTCATTATAATAAAGTTGCATCTTACACAAAAATAAGTGCTCGAATTCATTACACAGGTATATTTCTAACACTATATCTATGGCAAGACTTCTTCATTTACTTTGTTATAACCAATACTTTCGTTATACTATCCGGTTTCGTTATATCGAGGTTTGAGTGTACAGTGGAACTTCGATTATACGTCGTGCAGTTTCGCAACGACCCGCATTTTCAACGAATCGGTTGGGTCCTGGCAAAATCCACATAGGAATAATGTATTAAAAACCTTGGTTATACAAATCAGTTTTATGCCGACAATATTCAGATTTCCTTCAAAAGAAAAAAGAACAGCTTTACTCGAACCAAGCGTGGAACAAATATTCATGAGTGCAAAATATAAACTTGCGTTCACCTAGGTTGAAAATTAGAAAAGTAGAGAGCGTGACAGATAGATGTCTTCTTAACCTGCCGAAAACATTCCAGAGAGACTCCACGACTAAATTGTTCAGGAAGCGTCTCGCGACCTTCGGGCTCCCCGCTAGTCGCCAGAACCGTCCAACCCGAGAAAAACAAACGCCCGCCAGAAGTGCGCCGCGGGGGGGAAGGGGGGGGGGGAATGGAGCAGCTTGAGAAAAACGAGCATGCTTAGGCTGGCTCTGGCAGCCCACGAGTAGCCAGGAGTGGAAAATCGAAGAGCTCCTTTACCGATGCACTGCCTTCCATTTTGGTTGTTTAAACCACCATGTGGTTTTTTTCGGGGGGGATGGGATTGTACTATGGATGAAGTTTTGAATATCAGAGGCCGCAATCCCATCCCAAAGTTGTTTGGGTGCACCGTCGATTTGACTGGCAGAATCCGACTACTGCTTCCCCGTCAAGACTCGACCACAGTTGGGTGTTCGAATTAACCGAAGCGCGGCCGAATTTGTCCAAATTAATGAGAGTTTTCAGTGATAGAACAATGTACATTTTGGACGGGACCAGACTTCGTGTCCGAATTAATTGGAATTCCGAATTCACAAAGGTCGAATTAAAGATATTTTACTGTGCAGCGTGGTAGAAGAGTAAAAAAACACCCAGGTGTCACACAATGCGAACTCTATAACCAGCAGTAATATATTACAAATTGCATAACAAGTGGGTCGTTGAATGCTTCCATCTCATTACAAAGGGCTCAGCCAAAATCTTTCATCGTCATCAGCCACTGCTTCAACAAAGTGTACATAATGCCTTGTAAATGCATCGCGGGTACTCCTCCCCAGAATTACGAATAATAGTGCTGCGAGTGCTTCCCAACTCCACAAAAATGATGATTCATGGCATAGTGGATATCTTGCAACATACTTGTATTAGTAGCCTCAAAAAGTTAAAAACTGGCTCTAGAATTGCGGCTCTTCCAGCTACCACTGCGACTGTGCTGCGCTTTCCGCGCAGGCCTGGGTGCTTCCTAAATTAACAAATCTGTACCGTCAACAAAAGACACCCAGCATATGATTCGCTACCGAGATCGTGTCTCCGCAGTTATACTTGAAATGCGCATGCTTTCTTTTGATTGGTCAAAGTAAGATCACGTGACCTACCAACTGAGCCAATGATTTTCTAGATGCCACCAATGATGACGACTACTACTACTCCTCCTACTACTACTGCTACTACTACTACTACTACTACTACTACTACTACTACTACTACTACTACTACTACTACTACTACTACTACTACTACTACAACAACTACTACTACTACTGCATTGGCTAGCCTAACACATCTTCACCGTAAAAAAAAAAACAAGTATTGAAAGTGTAGTGCCCACAATGATCTTTAAAACACTGTTACTACTTGCTGACAACGCGACTGACCCCATGGTCTCACCCTATGGCCAGCTGTCGAAGCACGGGCGGCTCCAAGATGCTGGACAGGTCAGTCGGCACCGAGAGAAACTCGCACAGCGCTCCCCAGGTGTCGCCACCGGCGACGCACAGAGCGTCGGGAGGTGGTCGGCTGCTCAGGAAGTGCAAGAAGATGGCGCTGCACCGCATGAACGGCCGGAGGCCCTCGTGCACTGCCTCCACAAACGGAGCACCTAGCTGCAAAATCGTCACAACGAATTTAACAATACAGTCGACTTCCGTTAATACGAAGTTCACGGGAACCGCAAAAAACTTCGAATTAAACGAACTTCGAATTAAGCAAAAAGCACTAAAAACGGCACTTTTATTAGTTTAAAAGCGCGACAGTTTTGAGGAAAAATAGTCTGTCATCTTCTTCTGCTTGCCGAATCTGGCTGTGGCTAGCAAGTTTTGTAAGGAATACACGTGTCGAAGTGCTTCTTCGGCGTTGTGTTCTCCAACAAAAAACCGCTGCGCAAGAGCAAGACCCGCAGCTACATCGGCAGCCCTCGGTGATGGCTCATTTCCGATGTCGTCGTCATCATCGTCATTTTCAGGAATGCAGTCATGGGGCCGAACCATCTGCATGATTTCGCTGTCCGTTAGTGGACCGCATGTTTCGACGTTGCTGTCCTCAGCGACATACTCGTCAAAACGGACGTCACCGAGAGCGGCGCGAAAGCTACCGTCGTCGAGCTCATTTGTTTGCACTTCCACTGGCACACAAGAGAAGCATCCCCCGAGTTTTCCATGAAACCACAGGCCCGGAAACAATTGGCGATGGTTTCTTCTTTCACGCGAGTCCAAGCTCAAGCTAGCATGTTGATGGCACTAAGCAAACTCACCTCGTATTGCGACGAGTTGTCCAGGCAGAAAAAGGATGCGCACGACGAGATGCTGCCTATACAGTACCTTCACATTTTTTATTATGCCCTGGTCCATGGGCTGCAACACGGACATCATGTTTGCAGGCAGGTACACAAGACGGATGGCACTCAAGGCAGGTACGTTCATGTAGGCACTACATTGGTCCACAAGGAACAACACCTTACGGCTTGATTGCGCGAACTTGCGGTCGAGTTTGGTGATCCAGTCCTTAAATATATCGGATGTCATCCACGCCTTTCTGTTCGAGGCATAATCCACAGGAAGCGTCTTCACGCCTTTAAAGCACCTAGACTTGGCAGCCTTCCCGATCACAAGCAGGCGACACCGTTCTGTGCCAGTCATGTTCGCCGCGACTAGCACTGACACTCTCTCTTTGCTTCTTTTGCCTCCAGAACAGTCGTCGTCTTTAAATGTCAGGGTCTTGTCCGGTAGCAGCCGATAAAAAAGCGCAGTCTCGTCTGCATTAAAAATGTCTGCCGGCTGGTATTCTTCGAGGTACTCGCGAAGCTTGCCCGCTTTCCATGTCAGGCACGTTTCCTCATCGACTGACGCCTTCTCCCCACACACGCTTTTAAAAATCAAGTCGTGGCGATGTTTGAAACACGTAAGCCACCCATCCGAAGCAGCGAAGTCGTTGATGCCCAACATTTCAGCAAGCGATGACGCTTTTGCCGTGACGACTTCACCACTGAGAGGAAGTTTGTTGTTTCGTGCCTCTCTGATCCAAATCAGCAGTGCTTCCTCCAACTCGGGGCAGGCGCCGCTGCGCATCCGCTTCCGCGATGTCTTGAATTTTTCACTTTCAAACGCATCCAATATTGAGCGCTTATTCTTTATGAAAGTCGACAGCGTGTTAGGCTTAATGCTGTACTTTCTTGCAATGTCTTGTTTGGCGGTGCCTCCCTGGTCAACTTCCTTCAAGACTTCGACTTTCGTCGCTAGGTCTAGCGTTCGGTAAGGGCCACGAGTTGCAGTTATCAAACGTACGTCACCACCACAACACTCAAAATCAGAAGCTCGGAAACACGTGTGGAATCAACCCAGCGGGCGGGTGACGCGGTGACACACTCGAGTCTCGACAAAAGTCAACTAAAGAGTAAGTCGATGCCGCCGATGCGATTCGCCAGCGTTAAAAAGATTGCCGCTTCAAGATCTGTGGCGCTGCGGACAGTAGTGATGGCGAAGACACCAGCGCGGTCCGGCAGATGTTTTGGTATATGAAAAGTTCCCCATTTTACTGTAAAATTACGGTCGCGACGAGACTGTCGATTGAAAAAACTTCTAATTAACCAATATTATGGGTTTTTAACTTCGAATTATCGAGCATTTTTTTCTATACGATTGCATGCAAAACTGATGGGACCACTTGCTCATTTCTAATTAACCAAAACTTCCTATTAAGCGACTTCGAATTACCGGGAGTCGACTGTACGTTTCTCTCTTTGCCTAAAGCGGCCCTGCCACAATTTTCAAGCAATCACAGAATGGCTTCTTTAAAAGAGCTTACTGTGTTAACAACAGACTGCCATGAAAATTTTTAGAACCTGGCAAGTAGAAGTGCAGTTATAGGATTTGTCGCGCGTTTCAAGCGCGCTGTCCCTCCTTTTGTGCCAGTGAGCACGCTGATAGGTACGAGAGAGGGACGGTGTAGAGGGGGTGACAAAGGGCAAGGAGATGCATTCCTTCATCAGCAAACATCATGACCTTGAGTGCTATGTGTTAGTTTTTTTTTTTTCGAACACGCAGCTTACTTTCGACGTGTTCGCAAACGTTTTGCGCGGGCTATACACCGCACTATAATGTTTGGCTTGCATGTTCACAGTAACCTCAACTACTAATCTATAGCTTTTTCTGACCATGATAAAAAACTGTTGCAGGGCCCTTGACATACCGCTGAGCTAGTTGGAGCTAGAGTATCGCAACGCGCATCAAAAGCAACAAGATGAAGACAAAGAGAGGCATAGATGTAAGTGCAGAACGTTAGCGCTTACATCTATGTCCATCTTTATGTGTCCATATTGAAGTTATTGATGGGTGCCGCCATAAGCGAAACGTTTTTTCCTCTGACCCTTTACTCCTCGCAGTCCAGCCATGAGCATCCACACGTTTCTTACACCCGCAACCGTAAGCTAGCCCGGGTCGTCCACGAGAATATATGTCCCAATTTCTCTAACCAAGGTTAGCCTGAACTAGTCAATGCATCCAGTTCGCTTTCTGAAGGACCAACTGCATGCACATAATTTTCAAGCAACAACAATAAGCGACACCAACAAACGAGCTCTGTTGCACTGTCACATCCATACGGGTGCCACCACGTGTTGGCCACGTCGCGAACAGTATGAGTTCCAAGTGCCATTGTTGCTAGATTGAAACTATCACTTGCATGTAGAGAAACTTCGAAAAAAAATTTTAAAGTAGATGAACGACAACACACCGAATCTATGACCATCTTGTGTGGAACATGGGAAGCCAGGAAGCCATAAAAATAAAGAGTGCTTCGAGATTTATTTTTTCACAAGCTTGAGTTCACCTGCAACTATAGTATCGCTGTGACCTCGTGGGGAAACAGAAGCATACGCTATGAGACCATAAAATAATATTAATATACAGGTTTCAATATCCCAAAGCCAAGATATGATTATGAGAAACTCCATAGTGGAAGGCTCCAGAAATTTTGCCAATCTGGTGTTCTTCATTGTGCACAGACATCGCAAAGTACATGGGACTCGACCGTTTTGCCTCCCTCAAAATGGGACCGACACAGCGGATATCTCAGTGAAGACGTGCACCAAATGTGCATACAACACCACCAACAGGCATGGGATCACGGCAGCCTTTGTCACAGCGGATATCTCAGTAGCTACATGGGTGATTCCATGTGACTGTGCGAAGTTCATACCCCCGCTGGCAACCACTAACATGCAATAAGCTGCCGTTTTGCAGCAACGATGCCTAGCCGGGAGTGTCAACAGATACCAAAAGGGCGCCGCTCCTTCCACGTTGCTTCCGACAACGGCCGCTGTGATTCAGCCGATGTAGGGTTCCAGGCTATCTGACACGCCCCTCGCGTGTTCAAGCTCATACTGCTCATGACAGTACCTGTGCCTATTTAATGCAGTGATGTCACTGAAATACAAAAACAATGCGTAATATCAATCATAGATTCAAGACAAAACAGAAAAGAGCGTACTTTTCTGTGGTCTTGAATCCTTCCTTTGGTACGCCTCTTTTTTACATTTCAGGAAGCATGTACCAAATAGATCAGAAAAAAGTTTTACTAAGATGACAATACAGCACTGAAACAAATCAAATTTTCTGCAACTGCTTTTTATATAGGTTTTTAATATTTCAGAAAATAAAATATTAGCATCCCAAAGCAAAACATGGACTAGGAGAGGCATCACGTTGGGAGGAGCTGTAGCTCTATTTCGGATAAATAAAAGAACATATTCACATGAGGCTAATTAACGAGATGCTAAAGTAAAACAATGACTTCATTTAGATTAGTAAACTGTACTCTGAGAACTCTAAAGTTTCGCCATCACAAGTTTGTTACTAGAGGAGAAAATTAAGGTTCAAGTTTAACTTCAAAATTTCGCGCCCAGATTTCCGCACGTGAGGTCACTGATTTCAAAATTTATTTTTCGTGCTTTTGCGACAATGGCTCGATCAAAGTTTCTAAAGCTACGTACGCTAGGCCTACGACCCCCACAGATGACAAGATACTTCGTTTTTTGCCAATCAAGATGTACGTAGGACCCAGTAGACTTCAAAATCTGCGACGTCACGGTGTTTTGCGCAAAAACCTCAAGGTCGCATCTCTACCCACATTTTCTTTTTGCACGTTTCCTTGCTTACCAAGCATCGTGTTGCGGTAAGAGTAGCGGTTTCGGGATTGCGGAATCGTACTTATTACATAAAAGACCATTTTTCTTTTTGGTGGTTTAAAGCACACATCGATTGATTGATATGTGGAGTTTAACATCCCAAAACCACCATATGATTATGAGAGACGCCGTAGCGGAGGGCTCCGGAAATTTCGACTACCTGTGGTTCTTTAACGTGCACCCAAATCTGAGCACACGGGCCTACAACATTTCCGCCTCCATCGGAAATGCAGCCGCCGCAGCCGGGATTCGATCCCGCGACCTGCGGGTCAGCAGCCGACAACCTTAGCCACTAGACCACCACGGCGGGGCAAAAAGCACACATCGATCGAATAAAAAGAAATATCGGGCTCACCGCTGATGGATTCTGTGGTGGCGTTCCAGCAGCCGTGAGCACTTCGCTACAGAAGTCCAGTAACCTCGAGTTAGACTCGGAAGACTTGCTCTGCTCCTCGACAGGCGACGACGAGTCAGTGTCCATCTTCTCTTCGTGCGGCTCAACCGTGAGGATCACCTGCAAAAGGAAAGAAAACGTTCGCAGTTCAATTACAGCGGCACGAACAACTGCCGTCTTAAAGTGTGCATCCAGTCCTCTTCTTGGCTTCATAAAGTAGAATGCCTCTAATACGTTTTTCATTGGAACCATCAAGTAAAAAACAAAACAAAACAAAAACTCGATAGCCTCGAAATGTATAGCCATTGTACTGTGGCAAAAATGATGAGTTCAACACATGATCCACCCAGGCCAAAAAAAATTGTGTCTTTTTTTTCCTGTCGCTCATTTCTTCCTTTCTTTCTTTCTTTATTTCTTACTTTCTCTCTTTTTTTTCTTTCTTTCTTTCTCAGTCCACTGGCGATTGTTCGAGTGATCACACGTTGACTACACATAGATTCCCAGGAAATGAAAACCTTTTAAACATAGAACTCAGATGCACTCAACTGCGTCTGATATGATAGGTAAGGGGCTTGTATTAAGCATCCCTCTTCACCTCTCACAAGAAGGAATTCCTATTAAATGGAACTTTTCCTGCTCCTTTAAGGTTGTGTTTAGTAAAAGTCTACAGTCTTTTCACACATTTAGGTAAAAAGATGAATGAGAAAAGTTAACACGAAGAATGAATTTTAATTAGGCAGCCTTAAAATATACCGAGAACATTATGGGCTAACCAAATATTTTAAATCTGTCTAAAAAGAGAGTCTCTATTATCAGTTAGAAATATGAATATCACTGTAATGGATATAATGAAGTAAGTTCTCGAGCTATCTCTCCCTACAACTTCGTTATAATGATGTTTAATAGGAAAAGGAAAACATAAGAGACATTTACCAACATGAAAAGGCTTAGAACAAGTAGGACATTTTGACTTAGATGAGGTACCCAAAACACCATAATGTTTTTAATGGCCATTAAGCAACCCCGAGGTCCGAAATTTTTTATTTATTTACATATTTACAAATACTGCTGTCTCACAGTTCGAGACATTGCAGGAGTGAGTCCATGACAGTGAATACACACTAAACTAACAAAACACATGGTTTGGTAGTTCATTCAAAAAACTATTGGTAGGCAACTTTCGGAGAGAAACATTCAGATTATTCCACAATTCCACTGTGAAAGGCAAAAATGAAAACTTAAAACAATCTAGAAATGGCATGAGGGGTGTGATGTTAATGGGGTTTGACCTGCGAGTGTTTGCAACAGAGTTGGCAAAGGAAATGGGCATGTCAATGGTGATTATCTTGTTCACGATTTTATGTAAAGTGCCGATACGCTCACAAGTACGTCTGTGTTCAAGTGATTTGAGTGATAGACGTACAGCGTGTGACGAAGGCGAAAAATTCTGATCATAACGGTGATATATGAATCTTATTGCTTTTTTTTGAACACCTTCCAAGTGTGCTATGTCGCATGCGCAGTGAGGTGACCAGACAACGGAGGCGTATTCAAGAACAGGCCGTATCAGGGATTTGTATGCTGTTAGTTTGCATTCGTGAGTTGCATCTTTTAACGTTCACTTCAAGAAGCCCAATTTTCGGAGCGCTTTCGAGCAGATTAGGTTTTATATGTTTATGCCAATTTAAGTTCGGTGAGAACGTTACGCCAAGATACTTGTATTCGTTGACATGCTTCATGTTCTGGCCATAGGAAAAACGTAGGTGTTCCTTCTTGTTTGTGAATGTCATGCTTACCGTTTGTTAAGGTTTAGTGCCATTTGCCACGTTGAGCTCCAGGTACGGAAAGAAGAAAAAACATTATTTAACTGTATTTGGTCACGGGAGGTACTAATACAGAATAGAGGACACAGTCGTCGGCGTATAGACGGAGTTTCGACCTTTGTATTTTTGTTATTTCGACAACATCGTTGAGATAAATTAAGAAAAGAAGAGGCCCGAGGACCGAGCCCTGCGGCACACCTGATGTGACAGGGAGGGATGACGAATGCGAATTGTTAAACGCGACAAACTGCTGCCTTAAATTTAGGTAATCTGAAAGCCAAGATAACAAGCGAATGCCGTGAGTGCCGCGCAGAAAGGCTTTTAATTTGAGGAGAAGTTTATTGTGGCAAACAGTATCAAACGCTTCCGAGAAGTCAATAAAAATGGCGTCCACTTGACCGCGAACGTTTAAAGTCGAAGCGATGTCATGCGTAAACCCCAGCAACTGCGTGACTGTTGAAAATCCTGCACGAAAGCCATGTTGATTTTGGGAGAGGAGGTTGTTTTCAGTTAAATATGTGACTACATGTTTGTGAATAATGTGCTCTAGAATTTTACAGCAGGTGCAGATTAATGAAATACCGTATTTACCTCGATTCTACCGCGCCCTCGATTGTAACGCGCACCCGATTTCCACCGCGAAAAAAAAAAAAAAAACGTAAGACATCGATTGCAACGCGCACCCATTTTTCTCGCTGGCCCGCACGATCACACCACTCAAAAAAACTACTCCTGTTTTTCAATATATAATCACTAATAGCAGGAAAAACAACGTGGTCAGTACCAGGAGGCCGGTATATTACGCCTAATATGGTTATTTTCCCCCCAACGCTGATTTTGCACCATAAAGATTCTGACTCGGGAAAGGTCGGGTAACGGATAGAACTTCAAACTATTCTTTAAGAAGATGGCGACACCGCCACCGCGGCTGTCCGCTCTGTCTTTACAGTAGCACCGAGAACCCGGGGGTAGGAATTCAGCCTCAGAAATAGTATTATTTAACCATGTCTCAGCGACACAAATTAGTGATGGGGCGTAAGTTTGGATGAGCCAATTAAAATCTACAGTCTTGTTCACCAAACTGCGAGCATTTACGTTCAGAAGCACTAATTTACGCTGGCTTCCGGAAAGTCATTCATTGCTACGGGGAACACGATTTCTAGACGCTTCAATAACTGACTTTGTGACGTCGTCCCAGACGTAGCGAACACTGTCAATTACTGACTGATCGTACTGTAGTCGTACTTTTCCGGCTACTTTTCTTAGGTCAGCAGAGTGTTGCCATAGTTCCTTGCGGATTTGTCGAACCCTGAAGCAAAATCGGTGAACCCTGAAGCAAATACGTGCATGAAGCAAAATACGTGCACTTTTGCTTTGTGAACATGCTGCCGCAAGAATTTTGCCAATATGTGCTACATTAAGGAAGTTACAGGTGTTAGAACATCGGTTCCAGCTGGTTTCAAATTTTTGCGATGCCTCGCCACAGTTCTCACTCACAAAGAGGGGAAGGCGTAGCTCGTCATCGTGACTGGTTCAGATCAATCGACATTACGAAACTATGTGTGATACGAGAATTGGTCAGACATAGGAAAGAAGCGCAGGAATTGCTTTGTGAAATGGAGGCTCTGCGGGGCCCGAAGTGCCGTAACATTCAGAAAGCGTTATCGCCGCAGTCTACTCAACAACTTACCGAACTTTTTTTTGATGGGGGGGGGGGGGGGGAGGCGTGAAAAAAAAAAAGGGTCAGAGCCTGTTATTATTATTATTGTTATTACTAGTTTATTTTACCCTCAGGGCTTTACAGCATTGTAGAGGAGAGGGGCAAAAAGAAAAACATGCACGTAATAAGCCAGCTACCGCACAAAAGGTACAAAAGATTGACTAATAAAAAGACGAGAAAGAAATGCAGAATAAAATACAAGTCACGAAAAGAAATGAGGTACTATCGCATGCGCAACATGTAACGCATTTCACATGGAAGATGTCAAGTCCTGACGGAACGTGTCAGGCTTGGCAATACAGTCGAAACCCGCTACAACGAAACTGACGGGGTGCGGGAAAAATTTCGTTGGAGCGAAAATTTCGTTGTAATGAAATAAAAGAAACTATAGCTGATTTGAGCTAGCAAAATAAAGGAACATTTATTCTAAAGATTCGAAAAATGTCCGCTATTTCCTATTCTTTCCCAGCAGCGTCATGACGTGATTCTCACCCATGCATAGCGAGGCCATGGTGAAAAGCACACTTAAAGGGAGACGTGGGTCACAAAGTCGCGGTTTTCTAGAAAATTTTCGCTTTTTTTTTTTGCCGTTGTATTGGCATCCTTGGACTATAATCTTTTACTTCTGAAAATATTTAGCTGAAATTCGCACGAGAAATGATCTAAAAATGCTTCCAAGTAGGGAGCGGTGACATGAGAAATGCGTGAAAGTTGCCAAAAATGGCATAGTTCGCGTTGTCCTGTCGCGAAAACAACGCGTTGGCCGCCATTTGCAATCGTGCACGCATGCTGGGAAGGCCTTCCCCTTCACAATCTACTAGTAGCCAGTCTCGTATCTCCACGAAAAATGAAGCAAAGACAAGAAAAACAATGCATATGTTACGCATTTTGAATATCGCGACAAGCAGCGCGAGGCCGCCATTGGTCGGCTGTGCGCTCCGCCTACTCCCCCTCGTATTCTTCCGGCAAAGGAGCGAAGCCTCGGACGTCGCAATTGAGTTGTTCGGTGTTTCTCTACAGTTTTGCGTCATGGCGAGCCCCGAGAAGCGCAGTCTAGATAACCGAAAGTTCAGAGCTTAGGATAGGCCTAACTGACAACCGAACCGTGCGGCGACAGTGGTTGTGAAATAGCCGCTGCCGTGGAATTCGTCAGTGAATCCCAAATGAAGAGCGGATTCTTCGAGAGCGAACGTAGACTAGTAGGTGCTGCTACTGCCAACACGCTCCTTTGCGAAATCAATGCGCTGGCTTCCCTGTGGCGGGTGCGCAAGGCCCAACCTGCCGGGAACGGCAACTCTAGTTCGAGGTAGCTGGAAAGCGCAAAGGGCTTATGGCATTCCTTAAACTGTGCTGTGAAAATACCGATTGCCCTGAATCTACACTTTCATTCACGCACATGCTAAGACGTACTACTTCGGCTAGGGACCAAGGGACGAGCGCTAGTTTCGACAGCGGCAGCTTGCGTGATAGCTTTGCTGTGAACGTTGAAGGCAGTTGTGGCAGCACGCGCTATAGGCGCAGGCCATGACCAACTTTCGCAATTCTGTGCAATTCTCGGTTTTCCGAGCATTCAGTGCAAGATGCTTTTCATTGTGCCCCAATCTGATGGGGAAAAAAATGGTTTTCTAATAAATGCCAACTTTCCAAACTTTCAAACTTGTTTTTCTCATTTTCACTTTTTTTTAACAATTTCACATTTTCCGGGCAACCTTTTAGACACTTATACTTATTATATAATAACGAAACTTGGCACGTATATTCTTCAATACATGCTGAGTGCAAATATCTACTTGAAATTGCAATGCCTACCAGAATTAGTTGTGAAAATATTCAGTTTTGCTTCAAGGGAGATTGAAAATAATTAGTCAATCAATACGATTTTTTTTCCTTTGTTCCAATATTTCTGTGACATATCTGGATAGATATTTGCACTTTACAATCTACCAAGAGTCAAATAAGATCAGAGACAATGCTTTTACTGAAAGTTAAGTACATGAAAGAGTACCCGCAAAACATGTAGCGTTTTGCTATTGTGCATGGCGTAACTCAATAACTATAGCAGCTACACAAAAAAAAAGATTGCATATTTGAAATCTACATGAAAAATTATATTAATAACAAAATTTTCAAGTGTCTATGACTAGAAATAAAAAAAGTTTTTTTCGAGGAGCATCTACCCTTAACGCCTAAAAGTGCCTTCGTGAATGAACGAAACAGTTGTATTAACACGTTAACAGCAGCAGCTGTACGCCGTCAAAAGTATCCGACAACGCCGATATGGAGGCAGGGTATCATGGAGCGGCGACATTTGCATTATTCTATGCCATTCTTATCACCCATCACTCGAGGCTAGCTGATTTTGTTGATAATGCGGACGAACAGCCGCTCTGATTAGTTACCACACTGGCCAAGTGCAAACATAATTATAAGCATCGGAATCGGAAAAGACATCGTTTCGCAGTTGCACCCGGCAGCTGCATGAAGGAAACCATGAGCTGAGCGACTGAGCTTCATCTTCGGATCGCCTGCGGCTCAAAAGCAAGCCAGTGGCAAAAACAGGGCAGTCTCATTGCCATCGCTATCGTGCGATGGCGGCGTCCATGCTTGCTAAACAGTGGCAATATAGCCGCTGTTTCTGGTGGTGCCAACGCTTGTTTTAGACTTCATTGACGCATTTTCAGGCTCTGCAAATGCATCGAAGTGTTAAAGATTGGGTTTACTGCACAAAAATAAGTATCTAAGTCGGGAATTGCATCGTAAAATTTCGTTGAAGCGGGATGATCAAATAAAAGATGTTCGTTGTGGTGACACTCCTATGGAGTGCTGACGGGGAATCGTGAATTTTTCGTTGTAGCGGAAATTTCGTTGAAGCGGTGTTCGTTGCCGCGGAGTTCGACTGTACTGACAGTTGATACCGACAGAAGATTCCAGTCCCGACATGTGTTAGGAACGAAAGATTATTGACTGGCCCTTTAAGGCTGTGTTCCGATTCTGGACAGCATCGTAGGAAGTCTATGGAGACAGCGTCGAGGAAAGTCTCGAGCCTCGGTCGTACACGTAATAGGACACATCTGTATGACATCTGTGCAACGTGACAGTACTTCGCGTTGACGAAAAAAAACCCCAAGGAAAATGAACATTTGCCATTTCTTATAGTTCTTTAGTGCTCAAATAAAGGAAAAATGGACCGTAGCTTAAATTGAGCATGTGGAAGGGCGTCTGCTTGTGAGCAGAGCAGCAAGATCCCGGCTACCCGAGCACTCCGCCGAATTACCGTCTTTTGTTTAAAGAGCTAAGCAGCCTACATCTTGCTTGTCTGTGATGCCATCATCTTGAAGCCGTCTATTTGAGAATCGGAATGTGGCTCAAGATGGCCGGCTTCGACTTAGCTGTCTAGTACTTAGCCATCTACGGCGAGCGTTAGAACACACCCTAAACCTTCTCCATTTTGGTCGGCGTTTCTGAAGCTTTCCTTTTTTCATTATGCCTCTTCCCAACCAGACAATACACCCTTTTCATTGCTGCAAATTAATTTTTACTCCGATAAGGTTAGCGCAATAAATGGCAGCTGGTCACTTCTGCAAACAGTGTGCCCAAAGCACAGTTTGCATGTGCAGTTATGCTGGAAATGTACACTGAGCACTCTTGATATAAACATAACAGACAAGGTACAAAACGTAAAAGTGCTCCAAGGAACAGGACACACACAAAAAAAGACAGGACAGGACTACACTCGTTTTGTCAACTCCTTTCTTGTGTCCTGTTCCTAGACGTAGACATTTAGGTTACAACACGAAAACAACGAAGACTGAATACAGAAGGGACAGAAACCAACGCTGTATACTGTATTCCTACCATATTCTGTCTTCGCCATTTTTTCGCTCTATCAAAAAATGCATCCATACCGACTAGCCCTACTTTCAATATTATTGTAGACGTAAGTTTATCAAAATGTGCCATCCTTTTCTAGACAGGACTACACAGGTCCTGTAAACTTCTTTCCTGTATCCTCTTCCTAGGTGTTGACATAAGTATTTTGGTTACAGCGCGAAGACGACGAATACGAAATACGGAACGGACAGAAACCAACGCTGTATCCAGTCTTACTTCCTTAATCCGTCTTCATCGTTCTCGTGCTGTAGCGAAAAATGCATCCATACTGACAGCCCAACTTTCAATACTATTGTAGAAATAAGTTTATCAGAATGTGCCATCCTGTTCTAGACAAAAGCATGCTAGTCCTGTATGCTGCTCTTTATAGAAAACCCCAAAATGTACAAATAGGACTTCTGTGTCCCGTTCAAGAATGACACATTCCGCCATTGGTTGGGCGAATATGCAGCACAGGAAAGCGCCCTCGCAGTTTATGAAAAGGGTTTATTTATCGTCAAGCCATTGATTTTATAACTACGTATGAGCACATTCTCTCCTTTCTTTAGGGATGTTGTCATCGAACTGCTAACTTACCTGGACTAGATGAAGGGCAAGGACTAGCCGCAGCACGTGACCATCCAGGGCACCCCCTAGTGGCAAGGGCGCCGTATTCGCAAACAATGAAGGCGCCGACAGGCACAACGCCACCATCAGTCCAAACGCATCTATGTCCAGCACAGAGCCGCTGGAAGCAGTCTTGAGAGTGATGGCCACCGACGGAGGCAAGCTCGGTTCGGAGAGCGACACGCCTGCCGTGCCCAGGATTCCGCGCTCCAAACGATCGACCGATGTCACCAGGTTGTCGAGAGATTCGCTATAGAATGCTGCTGCTGCCGTCATCGTCATGTCAATGGAAGGCTTAGAAGTGGGGGACGGAGTTGTGGGACTGACATCCTTAGAATTGTGACTTGTACCAGGTGGGCTACGAGGAAACAAAGAAAAATCGGTGATAAAATTTTCCAACAAAGACTGTCGCAGTGTACAAAGAGCTTAAAGGCACACTGATGCCAAGCAATGAGTCTGCTTAAACCGATTATAAGCCCATATAAAATTATTTCCCCAGCATAGGTTTATAAAATCGAGAGCAAAATTTCATCTTTATATTTCACAGCAGAGTTTCGTGGGGTGTTACGAATTTCAAAGTGAATTTTTCGTACTTTCGTAACATCGACTTAACAACAGTTCCAAGAACACTGTATGTTAGATTTCTGGCACCCTCAGATCACTGGTCTAGCCATTATGAGGTGGGGAACTAATATCCTCGCCCCCCCCCCCCCCACCTGAATTTTTCCACCTTGCATGTGACAAACACACACACAAATGCACAAATACATACACACACTGCTTGAACACCCCCAACCCAACACCTCCCCCCCCCCCCCCAAAAAAAAAAAACTTTGTACGTTCGCTACTGCTCAGAGGACAATGTACTTCGTTTTTACTAATTAGCAACTACTCAGACTTCTGTAGATGCCACCAAAGTTTACGACATTGTGGCGACTGGTGCAGGAACTTCGATGTCATCTCACCCTGTGTATCCTTTTTGAGCATTTTCCTACTCACACCTCAAAGCAAGAATGGTGATTTTGGTTATCAGCAATTGTTGCAAGCTATTATGTTACAAAATAAATACAGGTACAGGTAGTATGTATAGTTCACCAAACAGTGTGCTGTGTGGCAGTGCAAAACTTCCTTTCAATAAATGGTATCGTAATATAGTAGCTCCAAGAAGCAGTGAAATGACCTCTTGAGCCAAGATGCATGCGGAAAGTTGTCTTTTCCAATTGTTTTGCTTACGTCATAATTAAAAACAGCATTAACATGTGTTGAAGCGAATTCAGGTACTGGAATATTCATTTCATTACTCTAACAATTCAAACATTTACGCGAGTAGTAACGGTGGATGCAACCAAACTTATTCAATTACATGAGTTGTGAAACTGCGTCCCGAAACCCAGACACACAGATGGCCCAATTTTTCGGCAGTTAGCTGACGTTCGCGCCACCTGAGAGCGGCTGCTCAAAACAAAAATAATGCGTTTAATAGTGGGCTTGCAGATCAACAAGTGGCGTGACAATCTGCTCACTCCCGACAGGGGTGCCAATGACGTGTCTAAATTTTGATACATGGAGCCTATGGGAAGTTTCCAAACTTGTATGATTGAATAACTCTGGATGCAACCCTCTTCTCAAGTTGCAGTAACGTACTCAACTAGGCTCATGAAAGAGAAGTTGTCTTGTCTTAAAACGCTGAAAAATTAACAGCATATTCATGGAGCGAAAGATCATGAGTGGAGCGAAGCGTTCGTTCATCTATCCGTCCGTCAACTATACGAAATCGTTCGTTCGTCCCGTCTGTCTGTTCGCCAACTATGATGATGATAGTGAGACTATTCCCTTCATAGCGGGCGGGCACCCTGTGGCACCCTAGCCAATGATAAATAAATAGATAGTACAATAAAAAAGAGACAAAAAAGGAAAAATAAGAACAGACAGACTGAGCAGGCTGGTGGGTGAAGAACCCCCTCCCGAAGTCCTTAGAGTGTTATTCGCCTCCATTCTTCTAGGCAAGTCTTGCTGCGCCTCACTGCGGCGTAGTCCACCACGCCATCTGTGCCAACAAACCCCAGCGCGGCAGCAAAATCTGTGCTGACATCAGGAGGGATCAGTTGTGCGCACTCCGTCACAATGTGTGCGATGGTCTCATCAGCCCCACCGCATGCGCGACACACCACACTCATCAGTTCGCTGTCGTATGCTTGTTTACGAACAAGAGTATGCAGGGCCCCTGCTCTCGCCTCAAACAAAAGCACACTTCCCAAGCCATTACCATAAAGTGGGACTGGAGCGATGGTGTCCTTGTGCTGATACAAAAAAAACCACTAACGTCTATTGAGCTAAAATCTATTGAGCGATTCATAAACTAGAGGTGGCTCCATACAACTACTACTACTACTACAGAGGAGGGAACGACCCACACCCTAAGGAGCTTCGCCCCTAAAAACAGCGCACACCTGGAGAGTGCAAAAACCCTGCCCATGAGACGCAGACAGTGGCTGGCCACAGCCTCGGGGGGCGAAACGCGCAGCGAGGCAGCCGCGGTGCGGACGAGGGCCTCGAGGCAGTGACTACGCCGGGCCGACAGGTCTCCCAGCAGGGGCTTGCCTCGTAGCAGCCACTCGGCCCCGTGGATGGTGTAGGCACACGACCACCACACCTGCGCGGGCACCCGGTCGTCGTCCACGTTAGGGTGCGCGTCCAGGCCAACCTGGGAGACACCGGAAAACGTGAACGGCTCAAAACGAAAAGAGGTTCGTTATCATCACGTTCAGCCAATGATAAGATGAAACGCTGAGCAGGCTGACACTGCATCGAATCGGCTAACAGCGCTGTCACTATAGTGCTTGCCGTTCGGGGTTTGAAAGTACGAATATGAAAAGTTATCACAAGAGTTATCGCACGCATAGTTCAAGAGAACGAAGGAAACTGATTGTGTGAGCCAGCCCTCACTTGGTTGCTAGATAACAAACCTTCCTAACTAGATTATGGGCAAACATTATGTACAGCTTCATGACAGAAAATTTGTTTGCACTGTGTTATACAACGTTCCTCTTGGCTTTGCAGCCCTTAAATTTTTGTTGATCAGCCTATCACTGATACCACATTGTGTTCACCTCAGCTGCAATGCTCTGGTATCACAGATTTAAATCTGTGATACCAGAACATACCAAAACACTGGTATCACAGATTCACCAACAAATATTCTTCCAGACTATGATGGGAGTCCGGTGCTTGAATTACGAACTCTGGGAGCTTATTCCATTCCAATACCGTGCTCCGTTCTTATAGCATTCATTGCTTTGCCTCAAAAACCAACTACGGCGATTTTTCGAGGTCAATAGATCTCAATAAATTCGCTGGGTACGTTCATATGCACGTTTCCATCATTCGTCCCCAATTACAGGCTGAAAAGATATGCAGACTTTTTACAAAATAAATTCATAGATCACCCTGACTCTTCCAACTGGCTTCCGACAATTATTGTCAACTTTGTGTGTGTACCATTGCTTACTTCGAAGCGACGGAACCAAGGCGCCACTACATCGCCTGATGTTCACAAGGCAATGATCGCGTGTGTTGCTAAGCCATGGTTTCGTTGGTTTGACGTGCGAATTTCAATTCATTGTGGGCTTGCTAGCGATGAGTGCCAGGTAGTGTTGCGTCGTGGTTGCACACAATTCCCCGTACAATTACCTCAACATTCACGAAACATTTGGAGGTTACGATTACCCTTCGTCTCAATGATATATGTTGATTTAGCTCGCAGTGCTGGCTCACTTCACGGAAACTGTACTAATACGGTAGCGGCAGAAGAAAGTTTATGCATGAACATTGCGTCAGTGTATTAAGCAAGCACATAACCGCATCGAAATACTTTTTGTAACGTATACAGGGCACACCTTGACCGGGGCAAATGTGTCGTGCAAAAGGGAGCGTGTACTTGGCCTAAATGAATTTCCCTCAGCCCAGCCAGCACAATTTTAAACTCCGCTATTGCCTGACATATGCACTCTTCCTATAGCAATATTAAGATGCTTCAGTTAGTCTGCAAACTTTTCAGCAATAGCATTTTAATGATCATGACCGCACAAACTTGAACGGCCTGGACAGGTGGCGCCATTTGACAGTGGAATGCACAACTAGCAATCACCATTGCTCTTTGGCGATTTTACTTAGCCTCCACATGAGTCTGAATCTCGGCTATCATTTTTTGAAAGCTCCGCGAAGCTTGTGAACATAGCACAGTCAGTAACAGACATGGTGCGGCTGTTGCGATGAGGTCACTTTTCCCCTGACCGTCCGCTTCGCAGGGAGCTTTCATACTCTGCACCGGTGAGACCGGCATGCCTTGCACTGTTTCCGGTTTGCATGATTTTTACCAATGCTCACGTCACCCAAGAAAGTACTGCAGTTGGGTCTTAGTTTCGGTGTTGCACTTTTTTACTTATTTAAAATTATTCTAAACTTTTGCCGAGTATTTCTGCTATCATGCCCATGACAGGAGCGTCTGGGAAACATAAGGGCACCATTACTTCGACATGGTAGAAAAATCGCCGAAGTTTTACTTTAAAGGGGTCCTAAACACTTTTATAAGCAACAATCGACCACCGCAAACACTTGTAGAATCTACCATGTACTAGCAGCGTCAAATGAAACCCAAACAGCGGCAAGTCTTCGCGGTGGTATTGTGCACACCATGCACTGATCAGTACGAACAGGCATTATACAGTTGAGCCCGCTTATAACGAACCTGAGAGTGACGCGGCATCCGTTCGCTGTATCCCGAAGTTCGTAGTAAATGAAACACGGCTTTTAAAAAAGTTGCGAATGAAAACACAAACTTTTTTTGTCCCAAAAAGTCCGTGATGCATGTGTTTCAAATAGCAGAAGCGATAAGGGCGGTCTCGAGTTCATTTAAAACGGCATGGCGCTCGTTCGCCTAGGCCCGTGGCATAAGATGCATGAGGCACTGGCTCCAAAGTTTCGTCGTTCTCGCAATCCGATTCCTCCAAATCGCTCTCGCCACGCACTTCATTCACAATGCCCTATTCCATGCACGGTTCCGCAGTGTCGGCATCATCATTGGCCGTAATTAAACCAGTGCAAGAAATGTATCACCCGCTCTCCCAGGTCGGAGTCGGCGACGCTCTGCCACAAATCGCCGCCGCAGTGGTCTTGTCCGGAAGCTTCAGGCTCGGCATCGGGCCCGACGTCGGCAAAGTCGGCCTCACGAGAACAGTTTCGCGCGAACATAGCCGCCACCGCCGCCCACGAAACAGTATTCACCATCTTCACAGCTGAATACCGGGACGCCTGTAGCAGCAAGTTGGCTGCCAAGTGGTCAACAGCTATGAGCAAGCGCTCCGCAACGCTGCACATAACTCGCGGATTACGCTAAAGCCTAGCAGTCACACTATTGCCGTTTCGTTGAGCGGCAGGGAAAAAAAAGTGTGCTAGTCCTCCCGTCTGCCATCCTGATGACACACGCACACCAAGAGTGAGCAAGACGCGCACACGCGACACACATGCCAGAACGCGTGTAACAGCTCTGGGCGCGTTTCCAGTCAGAAAACGAAACTAATTCGAGCCAGCGTGGCGGCCGTAATGGAGCGGTGGAGACGGGCGAAGGGGTTGTTATCAAGAGAAGAGAGCAGACTTGCGAGAGAAGGGCAAGGAGTTGCGATAAAGAGAGGGGAGGATGCGGCGGGCGGGCAACCTTGAAAACCAATACACACGGGAAGGAGGCAGGTTAGGTAACTTGCTTGAAAGGTCCGCGAAACTCGCCCATAAAAAAACTTGGTAAGAGTGCCTATGTGCGGCGGTGTTCGAAGAATCGGCGGCCGTGGTCAAAAAATCGTTTTGTTGCGCCGGCGGGTTTGTGTGCCTCACGAACATTTCGCAATTTGTTCCACGCAAATTCACAGCAGTCTTCGCCCTTCCGCACGCGCGCGGAAGGCATGCTGAATCGAGTGCGAAATGAGCGAGATTAAGCCCTAAACACGAAATGAATCACAAATATCAGAGTCAGTGGGGTAGCTTCCGCGCGTGCACTAGGCGCAGACTATCGGATACAGTCGGTAGCCGACGATGTTGGCAATTGGTCTGATCATGCTAGGCCGGCGACGCCAACGACAGTACCAGCGATCAAGAACACAGTAGATGGCCGATCGGTCTTCCAAAGATCGGTGGCAGTGTGAAAACACGGGCCTAGTTTGGCGATGCGGGGTACTCAGAGTAGCGGGGGGACAAAGGACAGAGGGGTGCGTAACAAAAAGCGGTCGGGGAGAGCGGCAACTAGAGGGGCGCGGAGGCAGGGTCGACGTTTAACTATAAGAATGTATGGGCACCTCACCAATGCCGGATCGGTGGTCGAAATTGGTTTCCCAGGGAAGTCGGCAGATCGCAGACTCCGTTCGCTGTAACCGATCAGCGGCGCTCGGAGACGTTCGTTGTAAGTGCGATTTCGTGCCATAGAACCAATGTATATTTTCACGGTCACGCGGATGTTGTTCGTTTTAAGCGAAAGTTCGTTTTAAGTAAAGCCGTTATATGTGGGCTCGACTGTATGCGCAAAGCTCCTGAAGAGGATGCGCGCACCTGTCAGTGGTGATAACTGGACTGCACGCACTACACAATCGCAAAAGCTTGCCACTGTTCGGGTATCATTTGATGCTGATAGTACTACAGGAGTTATGGTGGTTTGTCGTACGCTGAAATTGCTTTCTTTCTTTACTCATCTCGAATCTCGACGAGCATGCTGGATAAGCAGGGAGGGATGGTATCGGAAAAACAATATTCACCACACGCGCACCATGGCCTGGAGCACTTTTTTTCTTTGAGTGCATGCTTTACTTCCAGTGGGATTGCGAGCGCCTGCATGGGCATGTGGTGGCCTCTTGAGGAAACTATAGTGGAACTTCGATTATACGTCCCCCGGTTTCGCGACGACCCGCATTTTACGATGAATCGACTGGGTCCCGGCAAAATCCACATAGGAATAATGTATTAAAAACCTTGGTTATACGAATCAGTTTTACGCCGGCCCTGCATATTACGACGACATTCAGATTTCGCCTCCCCAAAAAAAAGGACGCCTTTACTCGAATCAAGCGTGAACCAAATATTCACAAGTGCTAAATATAAACTTGCGTTCCCCTGGGTTGAAAATTATAAAAGAAGTGAGCGGGACAAATAGATGTCTTCTTATCATGGAAAATTTATTCTCCTGGAAGTTCATGCGCTTCTACACACACCACAACCGCGTGTGTATGTATCTGGGGTCGTTACCTAGGCAAGCTCTATCCATGCAAAGTAGCTCCAGCCGACCGAAAAGCTGATATTTTCACGTTTTCGGTCCACGGAAACATTTTCTGGTCAACATACAGCTGATCTCCCTCCTTTGTCACACTTGCAGTCGCAGGCGTGCGGACGCATAAGAGCGCGACGCAGCTGTTTTCACAATGAAAGACTACTTTCACTTGAGGTCAACGTTCATACTAACAGCGGGACATCACTAGTTGCACTTCACAAGGCCACAAATTACAACGTGCATAGCTCAGTCGCACACAAAGGCATTCTACGCACACCCGTGGTCGCTCAGCCATTATGTGATAGCGATGACACTGTGTCTGACCCTTCTGACGGGAGGCTACTGGCAACACAGTTTCGGTTTGGTTTCACGTGCAAGCAATTTCCAGACTCTATCGGTTGAAAGATGAGCGTTAGATTCAATTCTTTTTAAACTTGAAAATAGAGATTCGCTCGCATCTCTTTCAACTAAGTTACGCTGCCATTAGCTGTCGCTGGCAAGAATTATTTATTCTACCTATCTAGCAGATGCACAAGGTCGTCCCGTGGGCTTATTTATGCGGTCTATACCCATTTTTGGGGGGGCAAGGCTGAGTTCCACTTATGTTACATTTATGATTTTGTTCCATTTATGAGAAGTTTCATGCAAAGTCCACAAAATGAATGAAATATGACATTATTTTCAAAGCACTAACTGTGGCTGACTGAACAAAAACACTTTGAAATATACAATACTATACTATACTTGATTAGAAAAAAAAATTTTCTAATATTGCTGACTCGGGGAAAAAAGGAAGTGATAACAATTTGCTTGGCCTTGTTCAAGCACTTCCTTGCACAATAGGAGTGCATTGCTGAAAGGCTGGGCAGGAACTCTGTGCCCCCGTCATGTTTAAAGTAGCGCTGCAACAGGATGACAGCATCTCTTGTTGCACTGTCAGTCACTGAAATGGGCTCCGGATCACACACCATCTCATTACCACTTAAACACGGGTCCTCATCTTGACCTTCAGCTATAGGTTCCTCAAGGCTGTCTCCTCAAGTTCATGACGAGACTTTGAGACTTGATTGCTTCTCAGCATGTGCGAACTTATGCAATCGCTGAATTGGCTTGGCTATGCTAACTTTGGCATTTGTTTCATGGTTGCTAGACTGCCGTGGCCACTTGCGCTGTTCATGGATTTTGCTCGTTTTATTTTCATTAAACCGATGTAAGCTAAGAAAAAATGTTCAGATTACCCAAAACTTTTTATCCTTAAATATATAGGAGACCAACGATATGCCTAGATAGTTTCGTTTATGCGGTTTTTCTGTTCACTTGAGTTTCGTTCATTGGGAGTCCACTGTATTCTTAGTTTTTCGATTATACGACAGTTTTGGGTGGTCCCCCGAAAGTCGTATAATCGGGGGTCAACTGTACGTAACTATGCTGCCCATGATGCTTAAATTGACCAAAGGTTGTGAATTTCAATATATGGTGCACTTATATGGCATCATTTTTATAAAGAAGAGTGAATCACTTTCAGACGACAGAGAAATAATTTTTGGGGAACTGAACTCTAGGTCATGCACTGCACTATCATGTCTGACTCGCTCGATTGTGTTCTCAAGAACCCCCGACAACCAATCAGCTTTTTCTAATTATGCTGAGTAAGTGTTGCAGGGCTCCTTCAAGTGAAGCGAAAGAGTGATCAATTTTATTTCCCCTATTCACTACGACGATCAGACATGTGCTAATAGCAAAAATCACCATGTAGCAGGCCTGGCAGAAAAGCTTGAGCATTTCGGACAGCGTGCCGGGAAACTGAAGTCCACTGGCCGCCTCTGCGCCGTTGCCACCGCCGCTTGCGTTAGCAGGCGAGGGCTCCTTGTAGCAGGCGTACAGGCGGGACAGGTGGCTGGCTAATTCGGACGGAAGTGCGTCCAGCACTTCCTTGAGGGGAGGCGGCAGCAGGCGGGGGTGCATCTTGTCTGTGCCAAACGGAACAAATTAAAAATAATTAAGGCCATTCCTGTCACCCTGCTTCAATGTTTTCATTTTTTTTTTCAGCAGGCCTTCAGCCACAGAGACTACAGGGCTTTCTGGGTATCCCGTTTCAGATAACAGTCTATTTTGAAGCGCTACTCTTTCCTGGAGCATGTGCTCGCAAGACTTTGACAGAGCATTAGACAAACAGTAGTTAACAATACTATGCTTCACAAGCTTTGAGTGAGCTGACACAGCAGGTAATACAGTTGCCGACCGATTTTTCGGACCTGGTGGGGACCGGAAAAATGTCCGAAAAATCGAACAGTCCGAAAAATTCGTTTTTGCAAAAAATATGAACTTTATTGCATCAGGCAAGCTTCAAAAAGTCCATGATTCTGCCTTGCCTCATACTACGCTTGGAAGCAATTTGGTTTGCCCGTATTTGCGCCAAGGAGACGTCACCGTAAATGCTAGACAAAAGCGTCACCGCGGTGGCGATCTCCGCCGCCGATGGCTGCGGGCGATTCGTCGTTATCAGCCGAACCGCTCTCCGGCTCGGATCGTCATCATCTGAGCCGCTCTCCGGCACAACCTCGCAAAGAATTTTTTCGTCTGTGGGCTCCGCACACAAAACAATATCACCATCTGTGCTTGCCACGATGACATTTAAGGACTTCGCCAGTCTGCACGGGCGAAGTCCTTAAATGTCAACGTGGCAAGCACATTCACTCCACCACTGCGCAGGTCACGCATTAGGTCCTCCCCGCCATCGGTGCCGTCCGGATCGCCTACGTCCAGGTCATCCGCCTCGGGCTCTTTGGCGGCAACGAACCCGGCATGCCTAAAGCAATGTACAATTGTGTCTGCTTTCACCACCTTCCAAGCTTCGGCCAACATATAGATGGCGGCCAGAATGTCGACCTTGTAGGCCTTCCCATTGTCAAGGCACAAGATGGTGCGGCTGAGCAGGCGGGCACAGTAGTGTGCCTTGATGTTTCGGTTCACACATTGATCGATTTGCCGGTGCACGGTTGTGGTACTAGACGAGAATTCCAGCTGAATGGCCTCAAGGTTCGACAGGCTACTGTGCGTGCCACAGTTGTCCACAAAAAATATGACTTTCCGGCCTTGCAGCACAAACTTGCGGTCAAGTTTGCATAGGTATTTTTCAAAAGAAGACTGCAAGATACATGCCTTGGAGTTACTGTCATAGTCCACAGGGAGGGACTTCACTTCCTTAAGGGGGGACACGGGTCTTAGAAGTCCAAAAATTGCAAAAAAATAGACTTTTTGAAGCTGACATTTTCGGAATCAGTACCTATTTTTGCACCTATCTGAGAAGTTTCTAGCTTCTCGCGTCATAATTTCTGGCGCAAAATCAATTTATAACATCTCTGTGAGATGAATGTGAGTGCAAATTGACGCGAAAATCGCGCTTTTACCGCGCCGAACTGTTGCCGTTACACACGAGCTATCGTGTTCATCTTGGTCTCGTTTGGAAGGGTCGTTCTTCATCTTCAATTTCCCGCCACCGCTGGCTCGCCTTGCTCATTGGTTTTTCAACAAAAACGTGTCATCGAGAAGCACTAGCGCGCGATTCTACTCGCTGCTTGGGGCACGCGCCAAAACCTAGGCATCCGATTGGCCAAGTGGAGTTTCCGGCGTCTGCTTACCATCAAGACGCGCACGGACATGCGCCATTTTGTCATGGTGCTAGTGAATGCCTGCTTCAGTAAAGAAGTTCCGTTCTAAAGTAATTTGTGAAGCGGGTGTGGCGATCGTTCGTTCACTGTGAAATTCAGAATGAGATCCGCGATGGCTAAGGACAACAAGGATAACGAACTCGCCGCGGTCAACTGCGTTTGCCGAGTCACCGACAACGCTACTGTTTTGCAGCCTCATCAGTTAGAGGACGGCAAGTAAAAAGCAGAAGTGAAGCTACAAGAGATATCAATCTCTGTTGTGACGGAATGGAAGAGCCTTCTTATCGCTAAACGCACCGATGCCGCGGTTCCCCCCGCCTGACGAAAGGACCTTGAACTGCGCGACGGGTCGTCAGCGTGGAGTACGCCGCGTGTCGGCGAACAACAGAATATCAATCCGTTCGCGCTGAACGTGCTCGCCGCCGCGCAATAGAGGCTACTGGCAACAGGTAGACTGCTTTTAACAACGCGTTCGCAACATTGTCGTGGTCTCCGCTCGAAAATGTGGCAGTCTTATGTGAAAAAGGAAACTAACACCTCGGCACTCGTGTAGCCTTGAAATTGATGAGCGAGGGAGCAAGTTTGGTTCGCGACACTTACGGGTAACTCATTCTGGACATGCCGGAAAACATCGCCGTGTTATTCGACGGATTGCTGATGACGCGCGCACATTCGTCACACATTGGCGTCAGTACAGTCACCGAACTGATAAGCGGCCTTGGGGCAGACAAGCACACGGCGACAACTTGCTATAGGACTAGAAGAAACAACACGCTCGAGCAAACAATCAGTCCTATTACATTCCTTGTGCACATTAACTGACTAAAAGTATGTGTGCCATGATATTTTTCACTCGGAACGGCGAAATAAAGCTTTAACAGCATTATTCTCGAAGCACAGATTTTGACCACTTTCTTTTGCTTGTTCGGTGGACCTAAGACAACTAGAGCTGTAGATGTTTTTGCACAATGTAGCTTGTGCTTTCTAGTGTTGATCCCTATGCTATTTGTAAATTTCAGACTGGTGGTTATTTTTTTATTGTGGTAGAAACAATAGATATTTTTATCCTAATTAAATAATAAACTAATGAAACTATAGAAAAAATAACTACATATTTGGAATTTGGAGAACAAACTAAGTAAGCATGCCAACTTTTGTCACATTTGGTTCAAAAATAAGTGAGAGAGCCCCAAGACCCATGTCCCCCCTTAAAACACCTAGGATTACTCGCCTTCCTGATTACAAAGAGGCAGTTTTTCTGTACCGGTGGCATTGACACCTACCATCACTGTTAAGCGCTCCTTGCTAAGCTTCTCACCAGAGCACGATTCTCCACAAAAGTGCTAGCGTACGGTCCGGGAGCATCTTAAAGAACAGTCCTGTCTCATTGCAGTTGAAGGAGTCCGAAGGAGCGTATTCTTTAAGCAAGGAATCTCAACTTCATGACACGGTAATCAAACACAACGGTCTGGTCGACCACTCCGCTTTCACCGCTCACATTCTTGAAAAGAATTACATACCTCTTCTTGAAGCCGCGGAGCCATCCATCAGTGAATCTAAAATCCTCAATGCCCGTTTTGAGTGCTTTTTCCTTCAACAAATCTCCCGACACGAGCAGGTTCTTCGCCAACACTCCTCATAACCACAACTGCAAAACGTCTTCAAGGGCTGTATGAACGCCTTTGCTGTCAGTTTTCTGGCTCTTGTTGTATGACTTCTGAAACACTCAAAATCTTCATTCGGTTTTCGATATAGCCGAATACCATTTGCTTTGATAGGTGGTATTCTTTGGCAACATCAAGCTGGGGCCGTCCACTCTCTATTAACTTGATAATTGCAGCTTTCTTCTCGAACGTCATATTCATATAGTTCCCACGCTTTTTCGCACCACATGGCTCTCGCGATGGTACAAATAGCGGAGCCATGGCGTCGAGCTCGAGCACACAAAATTCGATGACGCAGATAGCCGCCGCGAAGCACACAGTCTCGATACGATCCGACAGAACACGAGCTAAATGGCGACTGAAACAAGCTGGCAAGCAGCAACTGCTGCAAAAAATAATTTTTACTCCGCCTCCTCCCCGTACGGTGCGATGACGATAGTACTGACCACTGTGCTGACCGAAGACGAAAAAATGATCCGGTGCGACTCGGCCTCCGAAACTTGATATATGACGTTCCCTTTCCAATCTCGGAGGCAGGAAAGTCATTTTAAAAATAAGTCTCCAAGCTTAGTCAAGCCAGCGAAAAATCCAACATGGCGGTGTCCTTACAGGTTCGTGGCACGACTCAAAACAAGCGATTTAGTCCGAAAAAACTAACTTTCGGGGGCGAATTCGTCCGAAAAAACGGCCGAAAAAATGCATTTGCCCTATGGGAAGCCTGACGGTGCATTATTGAAGTCCAAATTTTCGGAGTTTGAAAAATCGGTCGGCGACTGTAAAGATTTCCTTGCTCTGAGATCATAACTCCAACAAATGTGATCATTAAAAAGACCAGTGTGTCAGGAAAACAGTTGAGGCAGTAGAATTTGCTCATGCGGGAGAGGGATGTGTCAGCTTGCCATCACTTGCACTGGCCAAAGATGCACTTAGCTTCTTAGAAACTTGGTGATTAAGACTTTTTGGTATCACCTAGTGCTTTACTTGCCGATTGCATTTTCCTTCCTTTATTTTCTTTGCTTTGCCCACTATCTCTGCGCATGTATTTATACCTTGTATCGACAGTGGAATAAAACAGAAGTCAGCGCGCTTTGCTCTTTGTCCATGCCGTCTTTTCTAGTTTTGTGCGCTGTTACATACGTTGAAATGAACCAGCTAGTTCAGCAAGCAAACATTCATGAACGACAGGGAATGCTCCATCAAGGCAATGAAGATGACGGTTCCAAATAGCACTCGCGTCGTTGTTGCTGCTCTGCCATCTTGGCTGAAGGGCTCCATGTACTCCGTGTACATTTTGATAAATATATTTCATTCTTTTTTTCTTGGTTATTCTCCCTCCCCCCCCCCCCCAATATTTTGGTCAAGGTGCCCGGTAAGAATGACCAAAAAGAAAAATGATATACAGTACACTCACAGTAAAGGGAACCTGAAGGGACCGGGAAAATATGTTCCATTTAACAGGAGGTTCGTTTATTGAGAGGTGAACATGAGTGCAGAATACAAGCCAGAAACCAAGCATTGCCGAGGCAATAGTTCCGTTGAAGCAGTAGTTCCGTTTAACAGATTTCCCGTTTACTGAGAGTCTACTGTATATTTACAAAAGGTACACAGAATTCAGGGAGCCCTTCAGCCAAGATAGAAAAGTAGCAACAACAACACGAGCGCTATACTGAATCTTCATCTTCATCGACTTGATGAAGCATTCCTTGCCATTCATCATGGCTTGCAACAATGTTATAGAGAAACTGCACTTGGAGCAACAGCCCCAATGTTGCTGTTTATGCTGTGTTACACAACATGATCCTTGCTCACTCACCCTCACTGGAAGGACCCTCCCGGCGCAGCAGGGTGGCTTTCTCCAGGGCCAGGCGGGCACCCCGTAGCCACGCCTCAAAGCCTGGGTCTGGGCCAAGGGCCTGAACCTGCTCGCATAGGTCAGTGGGAGAGGACAAAAGATTAGTAGGTAAGCACAGGTCACTCACAGCACCCTACATTCCTATCAAATCTACGAGAGAACTCAAGTGCTGACAAAGGCGCTAGAGGTACGGCACTTTGACACTACCAGTACGTTACTTTGGCACTAGTTTTTTATGGTATTTAGGTGGGCTTTTCGAAGCGACACAAAATCATTTTGAATTAACAACTCTAGCATTAATTACACGATGCAATAGTACTAGGAGTCTACTGTAGTTGCATTTTACAGCACCCACGGGTCACCCTGTTTGAAAACGGCGTATTCAGCCTCACGGAAGCTTGAATGCACATAATCTCAGGCGCTGCCCCGCGGTAAGGTGCAGGCGTTCCGAAGCGACGCAAAATCAACCTAAATTAACGATGCTAGCATTATTTATACGATGTGTTAGAGCACTTACAATTAAATTTTGGCATTACCAGATGCAAAGCTACAAATTGCTAATGGTCGCAAACAAAACTTTTGCAGCCAGCGTTCCTTCAAGAAAAAGTAGTCACAAGTTCATGAAAGTACGAGAATTGTCCGGGGGGCTTGTTTTCTTGTATTATACTATTGAAACCGCCAGACAATTGAGCAATGGAACGCATAGGGGAGATTTGTGGTTTTTTAACTGTACTGTGATGATTCTTATATGAATTGAAAGGAATTAGGAAGGACAAGAAAATGACCCTTTCGGTCGATGGCATTCGAACCTACAACCTTCGTAATAGGCATTTGATGCTATACGATTTGAGCTACAATAGAGCTACCCCACGCGCTTTTTTTTTTGTAGCATACTTATGTGTGCTTAATACCTGGCAGTTTTTAGTCAGCATCAGGCATAGCCCAGGCAGTCAGTGTAGGGCATACTTTTTTGCCAGAGGGCATCACGAAGTGCGTGATCATCGCACAAGTGGTGACTAACCAATGAATTCTCGCATGCTGCCTAAGGCGAATCATAACAAGACAGCTAAGAAACCACGAATAATGTCTCCTATGCTTTCCATGACGAAATTGTTTGTCGCTTTCAATAGTTGCGTATAACACCGAGAAACAAGCCCTTCGGACAATTCCTCTGCTTCGTGATTTTATAGCGAGGGCTTTATCCTGGCAGACATGATGCCTTAGGTAGGAATTGCTGCCTAATTTGAACTATTCCCTCTAATATGATTAGCTTCATGTCTGAATTCTGCCCCCCTGTTCATATCTCAGTAAACAAATATGCTGTTAAATGGAACACACTTTCCTGGCTCGTTCAGATTCCGTTTAACAAGAGAGTACTGTACACTCTTGAAAGTGGCAGTGAACATTTAATTTTCTTTTGGGGTAGACCTTTATATCACAGCAGAGCTGTTACGGTCGAGGCTTGCCACGCATCACAGAAGATAGAAAACTATCACTGTGCTGAACAGGCACCCACTCACTTTTTGCCCAAGCTTTCTGCACAGATGGTTAACGAGAAAAGCGGAAGAGTGCCCACCAGCTATGCTAAGGCACAGACTGCGAACAGCAACTGCAGTAGATTTTCAAAAAAGCGGCCACAGTCGCTTAATATCGTGATAAGCCAATCAAGCAAGTCCGAGAAACGGCACTACGCTTTATTCAAACATTTAAACCACTGCCCAAATCCTCAATCTCTAGCAAAAGCAACCATGTTGCTAATGCACTGCAGGGCCTACCTCTGTTTATTCCTTGCTCTTCGTCATCTTACAATTGCAAGGATGTTCTTCAGTGTTGAAACATACACAATATTTATATCCCTTCGAGGCTCTGTAATTATAATGCACTGCCCACGAATACGTTCAACCCACACAGCCTTATTCCAAGGCAATTAGTACATTCCAAGAAAAAATTTAAGCAATCAGTCATTTAGCTAGTTTCAGTAATTAACTATAACTAGCACAAAACATAATAACTTAATCATTCTGCTAATTATAGCTCATTATGTCATAAAAAGAAATAGGCTGATAATGCGAGCGCAATTAGTTTTTCGTTGCGTTAACTTCAACAAAAAAAACTGTTGACGGTTCCGGAATGCAGGGCACTGAACGAGCCATCAAACGTAGCAAGTACCGGGACTAAATACGTCACACTGAGATTAAATTACACACTGAGTTAAGGTGAAGATGCATTCATTAAGCAGAGGGTTATACTCCTTTAATGGGCAATGTATTTTGTTCTACTTCAGGCTCTAGTGGGCACAACTAGCATAGACAAGTTCAGCACACAAAGGTAACTACTGCCGCTGAAGGGGACAATACACCCAGCTGTATTGAATTCACAGCTCTAGAATTAGGAATGTTCAGAGGCTTCAGGCACGTTTTCACATCCTACCTGGGCAGCCCTTTCAAGGCACTCTGAGGGCACAAGCGCAGATACCGGTGGCAGCAGGGGTACCACCGCGTTGCTCAGGCACTCGCACAGTGGACAGAGGAACTCGCGTTTCTCTACGTTGAAGCTGATATGCCGGCCATACCTGCACACACACGCCCCGAATGATGTGAAAAACTTGCCAAAAAGGCGCAAGGCCCTTTGCGGCACAATGCAGTGTCAGGCACACCACGAGTACGGAAGCACAGTTATACGACGACATACTGTCATCATATGTACCTAAGGTACCTAGGTGTAGGACGAACCACTATGATAATAAAGACAACACTTCCTTTATTTCTTTCAATTACAGCGCAAACGCAGGCTCTTTAATGAGAGCCGTCAGTCCACCTTAGTTAGAGTGGCCGTGATGCGACGCCAAAGGAGGAGTATGGGCTTTAGGTAAGGCTACTTGCATTACACGTCCTTCCGAGCAGTTTCCCACGGAGACGCTGATACACGTGTGTCCCGCTCCAATATGGTACCTCTGTCAGATTTGTTACTTCATGCTCTTTTTTTGAGGCTGGAAGCAATACTGCCGCCACCTCACAGTGCTAGTTATGCACCGGCGTCACCGTGACGCATCCTCATTGGTTGCTTGCATAGCGCCACGAACGGCGTCACACTAGCTCAAAACAACGTATGTTCTACAGAGCCAGCGTGACAGCCAACATTATGAAAACATGGAATCCAATGCCACCTGACAAATCTCTACACTACTGCACAAAAAATTACTTCATATGAGTTTCCGTCATGAGCCACTACATGATGGGCTCTCTCCCCCATGACAGCAAAGCACTCGCGAAGGCTGGGTGATGGGCTAGAGCAGGAAAGGACCAGAGGAGAGCGTGGTGAACAGCTGGATCAGGCACATCTGGCTGGCACTGATAAAACAGAGGTGCCGACAGTGAACACATTTGACTTTATGATTACTCTCCGACTCTGCTAAGGATTTGTGACAAGTGCATTTGAACCACAGTGGAGGTTTAAAAAACTGAGCATTGACAATGTTCTGCATAAAAATAACAATGCATATTACAGTGCAGTCCACTTTTACCGATACCACATATAACGATACATTGGTTATAACGATGGGCTGACTTAACAGGCTAATTTTTTTCGCATTGGGGCTATGGGGAAAAAAACCATATATAACGATATGTTACCCACCACATATCGGATACAACATGGAAATTTCGTCAGTTTGAACGGCAAATTCAACTGAAATAAGTGAATAAGTTCCGCTGAAACGAACGCTAAAAGACGAAAAGTTAGCGTAGGCGAGTTCATACTTACTGCCATTGCAGCGGCGGCGGCGCGTGCCGCCATTTTGAAAGTTGGAAAAAACATCGCAAGTTGCGGCGGCACGCTTAGTGCGATTCAGAGCGCAGAGATGAAAAATAAATGCAAAAAGCAAAGCCTCGCTGCGGATCCCCACGACTAACACCGTGCCCGCAACAAAAAAGAGAGGGAGCGAAAAAAAAAAAATGTGAAAAGCTAAGCTGCCCGCTCGTGATGACTGGAGTCCTTCTCAGTGATCGCATCGCGCGAGCAGCATGGGCAGAGCTAAGCTTCAGCTAAGATGGCGCTGACAAAGCATAAGGCCTGTGTTGCTTGACCAGTAGCACATTGCTACTGGTGACACCGATAGATGATGTGTCCGTCAGTTGAGGACTTCCTCACAGCAGACAGTGCTGCCTCATGCTGCGAGGAATTCACCGACGCGGCAATTGTCGTGGATGTGATGTCACGACAGATGCTGGCGTTGTGCGACGGCAGCAGTGACAGTAGTGACGACAAGGTCAACAGTCACAGCGTTTCTCCGGCCTGGTCAATGACCACGCAAAGTGCACTGGTGTCAATCGACGGGCTAGTTGACTTTACGCATGCCCGAGAAATGCTGCCAGAGTATTCGCAACAGCTTGAAGCTATGCAAACCGCGCTTGTCAAGCTGAAGTTTCCGCGGAAGCAACTGCGGATATCAGACTACTTCATCGCGCTGAAGCCGTAAACGCTCTACGAAGTATAAAATAAAGTTTGTCTTTTTAAGCCTTTAATCGACATCATCTATCACGGGTGGAAAAGGCGTATTCGAGGCTGGAACATTGAAAGGTACGTCCTGTGACAATTTTTTACGACAGTTCAGATATAACAATCATCGGTTATAGCGATCATATTTTCAGGTTTGCCTCGGTATCGTTATATGTGGACTGCACTGTACTCATAATCAGCCACTTCAAATATTTCAATATGAAATTTAAGAAGCAAATTCAAATAACAACGAGTAAGAAACACTATGCTTTCAAGTTTAAAATGCTTAGCCCATGTAATCTCACAAAAGTACAGTGAAAGCTCGTGAAATCAAACTTCATTAATTCGAATTTATGGATAATTCGAACTGTAAGTTATCGTCCGGCCAAGCTCCATACAAGCCTATGAATAAAAAAGCCCGTTAATTCGAACGCGAGTAGGTTCCGCTGCGGATAATTCGAACTACGCGCCACCGCGCTAGCGGCTTGGCTAGTCACTCAGTAGGGCGGCTGCCGAGTTGAGAGGCGGCGTGGACAGGGAGCAGAGAGAAAAACGAAGAAACTGGCACGAAGGCCAGAGTGCAGAAAATAGTGCCACTTACTCTTCACCCCCCTTTCCCCACAATCTCTCTCTCCCGGCGGCTGCCTTGCTCTCCATCCTACGTAACCTCCAAGATTTGTTTTTTTTTTTTTATGCTCCAATCTCGGAGCCTTTGAAAACCCTGCGTAGTTGTCGATGTTAGACGACAGATGGCATGACCAGCACACGGGTGCGTCGTAGCTTTGCCCAGCCTTCTTTGCAGTTTCTGTCTCGGGCGTGCGTCGTACATCTCTGTTATTGGTGCTGGGAGTCACTTCCGACTGTCGCAATTCTTTGTGTTGGTGTTAGGCCTCAGCTAACGTTTGTTGCGGTAGCGCCGGTAGTAGCTTCCCGTCTGTCACGATTCTGCTGCTCCGGCATGATGGCGTAAGCCCGCGGCAAATACCGTGCCAAAACACTTCAGGAGAAAGCTGATATCCTGCGGGAAGTGGACGCCGGACTCTTGCCTTAGCAAGATATCGCAAAAAAGCATGGGATACCAAAAACGACGCTATCTACTTATATAAAAAATAGGAGGACTATTTAAGACGCCTTAGAGGAAGAAGTTGTGAGCAAAAGGAAGAGACGATAGCAAATCGTTTTCGCCACTGTGGCTCCAGCACCGAAGCTCTGCAAGCTGACGAGCCACCAGTGCTCGAACAAGGCGTCACCGCCCCCATGGCGGACGTTTTGGAAGACCTCTGCTTTGCGGACTACGTCGATGTGGACTCAAGTGCAGTGGTGTGTGGCGCACACACGGATGGCGACATAATATGTCAGGTGAGAAGTGCAGAACCTGTGGCTGCCAGTGACGATGATGAGGAGGAGGACGAAGCACCAGTGCGGCCCTCTGCTGCGGAAGTCATGGCCGGATTAAATGCCGCCCGTCTTTTCTTAAGTTTTAAAGAAGGCGGAGAAGAGGCCTTCCGCCAAATTCGCTCATTAGAGCAAAAAGTGCTTGCTGTCGCCTTCAAGGAAAGAAGGCCGATCGCGATCACAGATTTTTTCAAAAAGTAAATTGTTATGCCCTACTCGCAGTGTACTATTGTTGTTCTTCACTTTCGTTAGTTCGAACTTTCGTTAATTCAAACTGAGGTGGCTTCCCCTAGCGGTTCGAATTAACGAGCTTTTACTGTACCTGGAAACTTTTTTTAGAGGTTAAACAAAGTCCAAGTAAATGGATGCGGTCAAAAGTTTGAAGGCCACACTTTCATAAAAAAAAACATGGGACAGCGGCCCACAACAGTCAGACTCTGTACACCTGACATAGAAGTGTGGCTTTGCGGCAGTGCTCATTTTCTCTGAAGAGGTGGTTTAGGCTTAGTAGCACTAAGGTCCACTGAAACTTGAACATATTTTAAACTCAGTGCACAGCTACACGAACATAAGAGATGAAGGAACAAACAGCAGCGCTGCGGTTTGCAGCTTCTTCCCTTGCGTCCGCGTAGTTGTGTGCCGAGTTAAAATACGTTCAAGTACTGTCACAAACTGGCCAAGCTTTCAGTCCTTCTCCGGTTAAACTGCCTTTTTAGGTGGGTTGCATGCAGCAACATAAGCCTATCTGTTTTTTTCAAATACAGTACACTCTCAGTAAATCGAACCTGAAGGGACCGGAAAAACATGTTCCATTTAACAGGAGTTTCGTTTATCGAGAGGTGAACATGAGTGCAGAATACAAGCCAGAAACCAAACATTGCAGAGGCAATAAGTTCCATTGAAGCAGTAGTTCCGTTTAACAGATTTCCATTTACTGATAGTCTACTGTAGTACAAAACTGCAGAAACGTTAAATACGTATCAAAGCAAATCCAGACACTGTAATGTTCACTGCAATATCCAAAATGTGGCAATCTTAACCCAGCACTAGTTTTTGCCTTATCATGACATGATAGAGCAAACAAGTGCGACTTGACAAGGATGTCAAGTCGTGCTTGAGATACGCGGGCTTGAAATGGCGAAAATCGCAAAAACGTGGGTTTTAAAGAGGCTTGAGTGTGCATCCTTAGCGATTCACGCTCACTCACTTTGTCGTGGATGCTAACCAACTACTGAAAACCCGCCAATATATTTTCAAGCAGTGCTTACCTGGCCGGCCGCCGTCGCTCCTTGGTGACGACCGACTCAAAGAACTTCTGCCAGCATCGAGCGTGCATGACGTGGCCGCAAGTGCTGGCGTGGGGACCACAGTGCAGGTCCCCGTAGGCACAGGTGGGGTCTTCCTCGTACGGGAGATTGGACTCCTTCTTTGACTCATCCTCGTCCTCTCCGCCCGAGGATTGTGGGGGAGGCGGCAGCGGCAACCGATCCTGCGCCGCACCAGAGCTGCTGAAGATTTAGGTGGCCAACATTTGGTTCATGAAATATCAGGGCTATGTTACTTTAGTTTTCGTATTAAAAAACTTTTATTGTGCAGGTTATCTTCCAATATTTGAAAATGTATTTTGTTTATTTATTTAGAATACTGTGCACTGGTACAGGCTGTTAAAGAGCGCCCCAATATGAAACTGATTCTGATCACCTGAATCTACAGGCATCTTCGGCTGGTTCTTTCAGAGCACTCTAAGGCACTCTCTGGAGCAGCATTGTGTTTCACAGGTTGAATGGGAGCGCACGCATCACACATGGCTCGTTTTTTATGATTACTTGGAACTTCTCTGAGCTGTTTTGACAAAGTGGTGCGAGTGCTACCAGCCACGAGATCCTGAACAGCGCGGCGGTTGCGGTGGCGTCATATGACATTATGGCATTGTCTGGTCACTGCGCGATTTTGTCAACAATCAAAAAAAGCTCTCTGGAGAAATAAGTTAATGCGATCTCCTCTGATGACCTATATGAAAACCAGAGACGAAATCTACAACAGTGATGATGACATCAGCCGTGCTTGCAAATAGTAATCAGCCCATCTGAACATTTCCTGGCCCCGTTCAAGCACCCACCAATTTCGCTTCAAAGCGTGGGGAACTTTGACTAGGCCTCGACAGGGCTTCGACCAGAAACCAGAGTTTTCGCCGTAGTCTTGCGGTTCGTCCTGTACCAGCTTTCTTCCAAGTCTCACGTTTGGCTTGCATGCTTTTGCTCTGCCTCGGAGTGCGAGCAGTGCTGGATCTATCCACCTTGGAGTTGGGGAGCAGAAGCGACCAGTCGAATATACCTTAAGTACCCCTCCAGCATTCAAACACTCTGTAGATTACTCAAGAGCAACCAGTCAAACATACAAGGAAATTCCGTGTTTTTGAAAGATAGCACTTCAAGCACTTGTAGAAGTGTACATTTAGCACAAAATTCATCATGCTACTCTTTCATTCTGACATATTCCCATTAGACACCATCTAAGGCACTAGTGCTGCCCTAGAATGTGAAAATCACACAGTACTTCCGCGTGCTAATGACACAGTGCCATCAGCCCATGCAAAAGCCTGCTGTTTTTATTATCATGCTTTTATCACGTACGCTGCACTAAATCCTTATTTTACCGTCGGTGGCCTTTTTGCAATGAAGGCGAGTGTGCCGGCACTCCTAGTGCTTACCTTAGAGAGCACGGTGGATTGCTGCACGAGGACGGAGAGTACCAGGGTGCGTCCGCTCAGCGACAGCTCCTCGTCTTCACGGCACAGGATGCACGTGTGCCGCACCACCTCAGGGGCCGCGGCCGATGCCACCTCCGCCTCGGTGGCCTCCTTGAACAGGTCCGAGTACTCGCGGATGAAGTTTTTCTGCATGGCTGACATCTGGGCCATGATGCGAGCCCGTCGGGCGGCTGCCGCGGCCGCGTTGCGATTGCTGCCTCCGCCCCCTTCAGACTTGGTGCCGGCTCCGGACGAATCCTCCACCTCCATGGGTGTCGAAGAGGTGTCAGACGGCCCGTCACGGACCCGTTTAAAGTGCCGGAGAGTGTGATCCAGCAGGGGCTTCTGGCTGGGTGTGCGAGGCGAGGCGACACACCTGACAGAACGAAAAGGTAATCGATTACAGTCGAACCCACGTATATCGAACTCACAAAAAAACGTTTGTTAGTTCAATATATGGCATAATTCTATATAGGCTTGGTATAGGATTTGACACAAAGGCACATAATAAATTATAAGAAAAGTACTTTATTAATATGGCGGGTTACTTGCGACTCCTACTGTAATACAAAATAGTCCCGGATTTTCTTCTGGGTCAACGACTTCGCTGCCTGCGACAGCACGCACGCCTCGACGTTGTTCAATGAGTCGAAGCAGCTGAGGCTACAACCTTCCACATTTACGTAATAGCGCCGGACCAACGCAAGTGCACTAATCACTTTGGAGGATGTAGGCAATGGGCCATCATCAATTTCCTTATTGCTGTCGCTTTGGCTCGTGGTCGGTACGACGTCTGCAGTGTAGTCCTCATCTTGCAGCTGACCCGTGATGGGGACATCATCGTCCGCACTGACGAACTCGTCGAATGTCGATCCGTTGATGCATCCGGGAACTCTGCCAGCTCATTCCAAACTTCGGCAGAAACACCTGCGGTGACTTCAGCTGTCGTCGGAATTTGGGGTGTCATCACCAGGCATACGGATGCCAGTATGCCTAAAGCAGTTCTGGATGGTCTCTTTCGTGACATTGCCCAAGATCTACTCAACATAGAAATAGCTCCGAGCAAATCGATCTTAAGCTCCCTGCCGACACGAAGGTTCTGCAGCAGCCTCTCCACCAGACGCTTCCGATAGCCGGCTTTCATTGCACGTATAACAACTTGATCCAGTGGTTGCAGTACAGACGTAGTGTTCGGGGCAAAAAATACAGCTCGATGTTGCTGAAGGTCGTACTGCAGTGTTGCGATGAACAATTGTCCATGAGCAGGCACACCTTGCAATTTTCGCCTACCAAATAGTCATTCCATGACAATAGCCACCTGCCGAAAAGCTCCCCAGTCGCCCACGCTTTTGAGTTTGCTCGGTAGGTAACTGGAAGCGACAGCGCATTTCGAAAACACCGCGGTGCCGTGCTTTTCCCGATAACCAGAGGTCGAAGCTTTTTCTATCCATCTAAATTAGCTGCCAACAGCACGGACACACGAGCTTTGTTTGCCTTGCCGCCGCAAGTCTTGTCGCTATGACACGCAAGTGTCTTGTTTGGCAACATTTGCCAAAATAGAGTGGTTTCATCCACACTGAAGATATCTTGGGCTTGATATCTTGCTGCGATATCTCGCCAGTTTTCCTCGAGCCATTTTTCTACGCTGTACAGGCCCGCCGCTCTGCTTTTCCTTGTAACAGCTTTACCAATGCCGTGCCGTTTTTTGAACCGTTGAGCCAGCCTGAACCGCCTAAGAAATCGTTCCTGCCAAGCAGGAAAGCAAGGTCCTTGGCTTTCTGCTCAATCCTAGGACTGGACACCGCAATGTTTCGCGACCGAACGTCCACAAACCACTCGTAAACGGCCGCTTCAACATCTTCGTACACAGCAGTGCGCACACGTCGGGCGCTACGGGCACCTGTACTTTTGTCCGACTTGGCCCTGATGTCTGCCTTGTTCTTCAGGATAGTACTGAAGGTGCTCCTAGGAATTTTGTACGCGGCGGCGACGTCGGACTGCTTTTCACCGCACTCGACCCGATTTATGATTTCGAGTTTCGCGGCAAACAGCAAATTCTGCCTCTTATCGCAAGCCATGACGACAGCGCACAAATACAGTTCAGAACGCAACAGGCAACACCACCAGCACAGACCACATTGGATGAGGACTTGAGGAAAACAGGCAGCTGCAGGCACACAAGCATAAAGAAAGAAAAAATGGCGCTCAATTTCACTGCCTCCGCGCCTCGATGAAAGCACGATGGCCTCTGATTGGCTGTAAGCGCTGCGAGTAGGCCAGAATTAATTCTTGCAGGGGGTATTCGCCAGTGTACAACTGGGTCTAACCAACCTTTTCTAGGGTGGCGCTGGCAGTTTTTCCTGCCACTGAGAAGAAAAACCAACTTGCTGGGGCACTTTTGAGGCACATGGAGTTTGATGTATCAAACGTCATTGCTATTTTTGTTCAATAAAACAGTAACTTTTGTTTTAGATTCTCAATGTAAATTTACCTTGTTTAGGAATTGTTCGATATAGGGGATAATTCAATATAAGCAGGTTCGATATAGTCGGGCTCGACTGTACCTGCTCGAGTATCTTTAATGAGAAACACGGTCTCTTTCAATGTCACATAGAACGCCAGCAAAGCATTACATCACGCAAATGGGCTGCCAAGTAAAAGCACACTGTTGCAGACATATACTACTGCAAGAAGACCCTTAACCTTTATTGCATTGTCCTGAAAGCTTGTGATTAGAAAGGTTTTGGTCTGTGAAATTCTTATACATATGACTCTCAGTAAACGAAACTTCTGCTTAAACGGAACCATTGTCTCTGCAATGCTTGGTTTGAGGCTTGTATTCTGCACCTATATTCACCTCTCAGTAAACGAAACTCCTATTAAATGGAACATATTTTCGTCCTTTCAGGTTCTGTTTACTGAGAGTCTATTGTAGTTGATGTTTGTACAGGTTATCAAGGCTGTTGACTGACAGAGCTGGTAGCAAGATATTGCGACATTCTATCCAATTGTATTGATTTGCAAAAATATTCAGTTTAGTCAGCGTTCTCAACCAAAAAATACAACAAAACTACTGTGAGTTAATTACTATCCAACTTAACTAGCCATGCTTTACACCAGCAGCCCCGCCGCGGTGGTCTAGTGGCTAAGGTACTCTGCTGCTGGCCCGCAGGTAGCGGGATCGAATTTCGGCTGCGGCGGCCGCATTTGCTGTAGGCCGGTGTGCTCAGATTTTGGTGCACGTTAAGGGAGGACACTACCATGGAAGGGTAACTTCTTTGTTTGTTGAGATACCCTAATGAAATTTTCAGGGTAGGCTAATAATAAAGCCATTTTGATAACCACACAATTTCATGTATTTAGGTGCACTGGTTCCCAAGTTACAGCCATTTATCAAAATGGTCCACATAGGTTTTTTAGTCAGGCTCTGGTGAACTGAGTAAATGTGCCAGGACTGTGAAATTCACTGTGACGATTCCTGGGTGGGCGCTTTACACTAGGACAGAGCCCCTTTTTTTAATTTCCTTGTTGATAATTTTTAGCATAGTACTAAATTTAGTGCTTGCCATTGAGGTGTTATCAATGAAACTAATTATTTATCACAAATTACAGACAATAAACTCGAAAAGCGGCTCTGTTAGTGGGTGGGCTATTTATTAAGGTACATATTAAAGCAAATCTCATAGAAATCAGATGAACGATTGCAGAGACATCATTAGACTAAACAGCCTCACTGGCCAAAAAAGCCATTCTTAGAAAACAGACTTCAAAAGTTTTGAACACATATTTAGGTCTAAAACTACCCTGTACAACAGCTAGATGTGTCCTTTGAGACTCTCTTCCTTTGCCGGTTTTCCTGCTTGTGTTGCATCGGTTTTTTAGCCTTTTTCAGACGGAGGGAGTCTTTCTCCGAGCCTACTCGTTGGTTAGGTGGCCAGGTGTGAGCCCTACCGATGACGCTAACTCTTGGGTGGCCCTGTAGCAGCCGGCGCTGCACCTCAAAACTGCCTTTTGCAGTGCTGTCTCCACAGCTATCAATGATGAATGCTGTTCCTTGGGCATCAAGGACCATAAAACTGAGCGGAACGATTCTGGCGCATTTTGTGTCTTTGCTCCCAGGCAGCATTGCAGAAAGGAAGCCTGTGAAAGGCGCTGATAGACAGGGAGCAACGCTTTTGCAACATAGCCTGGAAGACTGTCAGTATGCTTTGGAGGGGGCACATCATTCGCCTTGCTGGCATTATGACGGCACCACGAGTCCACACCTTCCGGGCACAATTCATGGTTAGGGTTCGTGTCTGCAGAGGTGACGTGGTAAAATGATGCCATCACTGCATGCTGCATTGCACTCACATCACTGGAATTGTTCCACAGTGACCAGCCATAATAATCCGTCAGCTTATCAATAAGTGCTTTCGTCAATCTGCCCTTCCCTCCGAGAGCCTGTTCACTTTTCTGCACGAGATTACGCAGAGCTGTGCCCATCCTATTCCGAACATAATTGAGGCATTCTTTTTTAACGATAGGGACTAACCCATAAACATTCTCTTGTTGAAGGGCAAAATATGTGGCACTATCTCTATCGGATACAATGGTTGTGTAACAGAGGTTGTGTTTTGACACAGAATGTGAGAACAGAGTTACCGCCACTCCATTTTTTCATCAGTGTGTTTTTTTTTTGTTTTTTTTTTTTGCACATGTGCTGCTCCAACCAACTTGCGTAGCCAGTGTCCTCAGGCTTCGGCCCTAACTGGCAGCCGAGGCACTGATTAGACAACCCTACTGCATCGAAGATGAGGCCTGTGTGGTACTCTATGGCTGCACCAACTCCAATGTGGGATGTATGTCCACGCTTGTACTAAGTCCCATCATAGTTCACTGTGATCTCCCTACAGAAAGATGGGTCCATCTCCTTGTACGCCTTTCTCATGGCAGAGGTCGATTCTGCGTAGAATTTTTCCAGGGTCTGTTCCCGTGGTTATCTGGATTGCTTCAGGTGCCTCTGGAAAGTTCTAAGGTGCAGGCCACGATGGGACACATTCATAGCAGCCCAAAAGTCGTTGAGAGCAGTCTGCCCTTTCCCTATTTGCTTCACAGCTATAATAGCCCTTGTATTCCCGTCGAAGGCTTTCGACTCGTTCTAGCGAAAAGAACTCTATGAGCTCAAAACTATTCCACAGTGTTCACATAATAGCTGAAGCTTCGTCGCAAGTCCAAGCTGGGTGCCTCTTTGAAACTTCACCCCCGTCGCGAGGCAGGACGTCGACAGCACGTGGACAGCAGGTCGCTAAGGGCATTCCCTTGCACAAGGAAATATTTCTCGCCTTCAGTCGTAGCAGTGGCATCCTCAGGTTCGGGCATCATCGGAAACTTCCTCTCGGTCTCCGGCATAGCGCCGAGCTTTTGTTGCACAGCAGCACGTTTGCTGTCCTTCGCGGCTAACTCCTCGTACGTCCGAAAACGTGTCTGCAAATGCACAGTCGACGACGTGGTCGCACTGTTGGGGGCCGTAATCACTGCGGTTAGCAAGTGTGACGCATCAGGCACACTTGTGCACGAAACACCAACACCAACCTCAGTTGTGACAACAGGGTCTGGCGTCGATGGTGTAGCCATCTCGACGTCGTGATAAGCGACAATGTAGTCATTGTCTTGCAGAGACGAAGCAGAAGCTGTTCTACCGGAAACATTGATGCAAATGTCTTAGCGCATTGCCGCGTGAACGAGCCGTGCCATGCGTATAAGCTTCATCTAATGCTTTCTTGAACCGAACGTGTGCAGAATCCCTAAATTTGTTTTGCCCATCGTGACCAATGGGCAAAACGCAGCAACCGGTCTCCCATGAACACGGCGAAAAATCGTCTCGTAAAGACCGTAGAATATCATCTCGTAACGATGGTGAAATATTGTCTTATAGAGACGGTGCAAGATTGAAGAGCACGTGTGAGAACCGAGCGGTATGACGGTAAATGGGACACACAAGGCACGCCGGCCTTACAAGCGCCGGAGCAGACGGAGAGCAGACGGCGCGCAGCAGCCAATAGGAGCCATGGGAAAGGCCACTCCTTCTAGAGGCGCGCGCTTGCTCCAATCACGGATTCGCACTTAAAAACTTCGAGAGCTCCACAATCATGAGAAATTCCTGCCTCGGTCACGCCGCCGCTGCTGCCACGAGCGGCAAAAAAAAAACAGCAAGAATTCACGAGCAAAACAAGACCAAGATGGCGGCGCTAGGCCGCGTGGTTGGTAAATTGCAAACAAGCGAAGTTGGGGAACTTTCAGTGTTCGTTGACCACTCGCCGGCTGCCACGGCATGTTCTATCATTTATTTGACGTACTTTCGCGATGAATTAGACATTGATATCTATAGAATACATAGCTTATAAGACATACTACTTGACTATGTGGTTTACAAAAAATCGACCTTTTCAAAATTTTTTGGTTTTCAAAGGGCGCGTCCCCTTTTGAAGAACCCCAGGTGGTCGTAATTTCCAGGGCCCAGCACTACGGCGTCTCTCGTAAACATATGGTGGTTCTGGGACGTTAAGGGGAGACGCGGGTCGAAAAGTCGCGTTTTTTTTCCAAATTTCACCTTTTCTGTTTTTTGTTGCTTTATCATCTTTATACATTATATTTTGACATCTGAAAATATCACAGCGAAATAAGCATCAGAAGTCAGTGAAAAACGCGTCTGAGTGAGCGGCAGTGACGCGCGGCATCACGAAATTTACACAAAACGGGCTGCTGTTCGCGTGCTCGCGGGGCCGCGAAGAGAGCTGTCCGCCATATTGCGGCCGCTGGCTCGTGTAGAGTTGTCCTTACTCTCCACGATCCCGGTTCTTGAAGTCTCGTACGTTCACGAAAAATCTAAAAAAAAAGCAACAAAAACAGTCTTTTCCCGCCGTTTCAAACCGCGCGCCACTAACGCAGGGCCGCCATTGGCTGACAGCACCCGTGTTTTCTTGCCGTAGTTCGCTTCACTGTTTTCCGGAGTTATTTTTCGCTGTTTTCGTGCGATGGCAAGCCCGAAAAAGGCCGTTGCCGACCATCGGAAATACAGAAGTAAGAACAAGTTCAGAGGGAAGCGGCGGAGGACGTACAAGAAAGCCACCGCCAACGAAAATGTCCGCGACGGGCCAGCGGCCGGTAGGCCTAACATCGACCACGGCAACGTCGACCATGGCAACTGCGACGACGAGATCAACGCTGCAGTGAATTTTGTGAGTGCATCGCAGAAAAAGATCGCGTTATTCGAAAACGACGTCAGGCCGAATGCCGATCGTGCCGAAAGCGTAGTGCTGTGCGAGTTGGGTGCATTGACGGCCGTCGTCGCAGGCGCGGCATGCCCCGTTTGTCACGAGAGTAAACTCGCAGTTCGGGCACCGAATAAAAAGCGGAAAGGCCTTTCGGCGTTTCTGGAGCTACACTGCGAGAATGCGGAGTGCTCGGAGAGCATCCTTTCGTCCGCGTACTCGTCGAAGCGGGTCGCGTCAGATGGCGGCCGCGGTGCAAGCAGAAGCTATGACAGCGGGAGTTCGCGTGACGCCTTTGCCGTGAACCTGAAAGTGGTGCTTGCAGCGCGTGCCGTCGGTATCGGGCATGAGCAACTTTCACGATTTTGTGCAGTAGTTGGATTGCCAAACCCTATGCACCATAAGACCTTCCATGCTATCGGCAAAAAGATTCACAGTGCGGCAGTGAAGGCTGTCTGTGAAAACATGCAAAGGGCACGCAGCGTCACCAAAGAGGTGGCTGGTAACAGTGACGTGCCAGTCATGTTTGACGGCACATGGCAAAAAAGAGGCCACAAAAGCCACAAAGGTGTGGGAACTGTAGTGTCCTTGGACACTGGTTTGTGCCTGGACTATGAAGTGCTTTCCAACTTCTGCCTGGCGTGCAGTTTGCATAACGACATGGGAGGCGATGAAGAAACATGGCAGGCGTTTCATCATCCCGTTTGTGAGAAGAATTGCGACTGTTCTTCGCATGCCATGGAGGCCGAAGCTGCAGTGCGCATTTGGCAGAGGACTGTGGACTATGAGACACCCCTGCGGTTCACCATCTTCCTAAGCGATGGAGACAGCAAGGCCTACAACGGGGTCTGTGATGCCAACGTGTACCCTGACACTCCAATTGAAAAAGAGGAGTGCACCAACCACGTGGCGAAACGTCTGGGCACCGGCCTGCGGAAGCTGCCAACGCCACTTCCACGAGGGGAGAAGCTGAAGGAGACCACCATCCAGAAGCTTCAAACTTACTTTCAGGTGGCCATTGTGAACAATCGGGGAAATGTCCACAAGATGTACACTGCCATATGGGCCTCATGTTTGCACTCGTGCTCAACAGACTGTGCTGGAAGTCACAAGTTCTGTCCTGCAGGCCCAGACTCGTGGTGCAAGCACCGACGTGCTGAGGCGCAGGGCCAGCCTGCACCGTGCCACACCCCCCTCCTGACCAAGGCCCAGGGTTTGGCAGTCCTCCCAATCTACAAGCGTCTCACAGATGCGAAGCTGCTTGCCCGGTGCCTCCACGGCAAGACACAGAACGCGGCCGAGTCCCTGAACAGCAAAATATGGCTGCTGTGTCCAAAGACCCGGTTTGCTTCCCGGACTGCTGTGGAAACAGCCACAGCCATTGCAGTCCTGTGGTTCAACCGGGGCCACGCGAGCTTTGAAAAGGTGCTGGAAGAGCTTGGGGTGCTTCCTTCGGAGGCCCTGGTTACCCTCAGCGACCGCCGAGACAGCATGCGCATGCACAAGATGAATGTGCGTCAGACCGCTGAGGCGAGGGCACACCGTCGCAGTGCAGCCAAGAGGGCCCGGGTGGAAGAGTCCTGCCGCACCAGCCGGGAAGGGAAAACCTACGGTGCTGGAGAGTTTTAGACAACTGATATTCCCTCTGGACATGTGTGTATGTGTTCAGCACAAGTTTCGTGCTACTGCGTTTTTCATTTTTGTAAATACAGACTTTCAAACTTTCAAACGCGTTTTTCTCATTTCGCAATTTTGGCCAATTTGCATTTTTTGCGGGAAGTGTTTCGGGCACTTAGAATGGTCATACGACGACGAAATTTGGCACACACATTGAGGAGAGTGCGTAGGGTGCCGATATCTACTTGAATCAGCACAACCTATCAGCTGTAAATATCTATTAATAAATTTAATGGTGGTCGAGTGGAAAAAAAAGGGTACTTTGCTACACAGATGTTTTTTTCATAGTTTCAAAGTTGGAGCACAATTTCTAGCTAGATATCGGCACTCTATGGCTAATAGGGAGCAAAAGGAGCCATTGAACAACTCTCTGCATGAACATTTAGTATGCGCGAAAGTTCCCGGAAAACTTATCAAGTTTCACCATTACTTGAAACACAACTCCCAAACTATTGCACTTATGTAAAAACTGATTACAGATTTGGAATCAGGAGGAAAAACTGCATCAGTGGTCCAATTTCTGAAGCTCTAAGTTGAATAACAAAAAAAAAGTGCTTTCGAGGAGCGTCTCCCCTTAAACCCCACACATCAATCAATCAACCATTTACACCAGCAGTTAAGTGAAGCACTTAAGTAACTGCAACACTAATCTTGCGTCTCTGGTTAGCTTCCTTGACAGCAGGCATCACTACCACTATTGCCCACAACTTACACTCTTTTAACAATATGTCAAAATGCAAATTTTAAGAAGTGTATCAACTAAAATTTTCAATTTCCATAACATTTGACATATCCAGCATCGACAAGCGGTGAAGTCACAAAAGTCTATGACGTTACTCTTCAACGAAAATGAGCACACATGCAGATACGACTGGCCCTCGTACTTCTCAAGGGCGACGTAAAGCCCCGACTGTGTGGCCCGGGTTGTGAACGCGAAGAAGGAGTCCGCCATAGAGAGACCCTTGTCCCGCAGCCGCTGCTCCTCGTGCAGCGCCACCCCGATCAGGTGCAACGTCTTCTCCAGCTGGGTCTCCGAGAACGCGCCCGTGCTTGGGCTGGTTGAACGCTCTAGCACCAGGTTCATCACCTGTGGTAGAAAGGTGGGGCATCTAGGAATACGCTCCGGTAAAAAGCGGTCATTTGAGCCATGTCATGACTGAGCAAGCAAGGGTCTGAACGGTGGCATAGTGATGCATGCCACTCGTTGGTCAACATTTCTAATTGCTGCCTCAGGAGGACCGCCAACACATATATATTTCTGGAGACAAGCCTTTCAGACATCCATCATTTATACCATCATTACCATCGAGGCACAGTGCCCTTAAGGGAGACGTGGCAATGGGAATTCTAAATTTTGCGTTCAATTGCACGTAAACGAATTTGTTTTGCTGGTTGCAGCAACTGATTCTAAGTTACCTAAGTGTGTATTTTTCTGGTGCATTGTTCCCAGTGCTCTTGTGTTTGTGTACAACTAGTGTTGTCTACTAGATGAGAACCGTCTTGTATGCAGTCTTTAAGTATGTACCGATTGTTCAGTGTTTATATGCAATTATTGAATTTGTAAAGGCCTTGAGGCCCCTTCAGGCATTTCTGCCTCCAACCACTCTTAGACGTTCTGACAAATATCCCGCTGTACACATGTGAAGTCTATTCCAGGGTGTGCACTCATTAGAATTCAATCAACCAAAGGAACAAGCAGGATTTCGAACAGGCTACTCAACAATCGACCACATTCATACTATCAATCAGGTAATAGAGAAATGCTCAGAGTATAACCAACCACTATACATAGCCTTCATAGATTACGAGAAGGCGTTTGATTCAGTAGAAATATCAGCCGTCATGCAAACACTGCGGAATCAGGGCGTAGATGAAGTATATATAAACATTCTGGAAGAAATCTACAGGGGATCAACTGCTACCATAGTGCTTCATAAAGAAGGCAACAGAATACCAATCAAGAAGGGTGTAAGGCAGGGGGACACAATTTCCCCAATGCTATTTACCGCGTGCTTACAGGAGGTTTTCAGAAGCCTAGAATGGGAACAGTTAGGGATAAGAGTCAATGGAGAATACCTTAGTAACCTGCGCTTCGCTGATGACATTGCATTGCTGAGTAACTCGGGGGACGAATTGCAACTAATGATTACGGAGTTAGACAAGGAGAGCAGAAAGGTGGGTCTTAAAATTAATCTGCAGAAAACGAAAGTAATGTACAACAACCTCGGCAAGGAGCAGCGCTTCGAGATAGGTAATAGTGCACTTGAAGTTGTAGAAGACTATGTCTACTTAGGGCAGGTAATAACCGTAGAGCCGAACCACGAGATTGAAGTAACTAGAAGAATAAGAATGGGGTGGAGCACATTCGGCAAGCACTCTCAAATTATGACAGGTAGACTGCCACTATCCCTCAAGAGGAAGGTATATAACAGCTGTATCTTGCCGGTACTTAGCTACTGAGCAGAAACCTGGAGACTTACAAAGAGGGTTCAGCTTAAATAGAGGACGACGCAGCGAGCAATGGAAAGAAAAATGGTAGGTGTAACCTTAAGAGACAAGAAGAGAGCAGAGTGGATTAGGGAACAAACGGGGATTAAGGATATCATAGCCGAAATCAAGAAGAAGAAATGGACTTGGGCAGGGCATGTAGCGCGTAGACAGGATAACCGCTGGTCATTAAGGGTAACTGACTGGATTCCCAGAGAAGGGAAGCGGGGTAGGGGGAGACAGAAGGTTAGGTGGGCAGATGAGATTAAGAAGTTTGCGGGTATAAATTGGCAACAGCAAGCACAGGACCGGGTTAACTGGCGGAACATGGGAGAGGCCTTTGTCCTGCAGTGGACGTAGTCAGGCTGATGATGATGATGATGACACATGTGAAACTGAAAACTGTATTGTGTATCCAAGAACTGATGCCCTTCTGCTTTGGTCTTGTATGAGACTGGCAGTATTGAAAATAAATAAATAAATAAATTTGGTCAATATCTTCAGTTTTTCAAATAATGTTTTTCTGCAATCCTGAGACCACGTTTTACATCACAGTGTGATTTTAGACCAAAATGAGTAGTAGAAGTTCAGAAACAAGTATTTTGCTGGTGAGCTGTTGTCAAAAGCTATGTGAAAATTGGGCATAGCAAAATCCAAATTTGAAGCTTTCGGTTGGCACAGTGCCCCTATATAGGCATCATCACAGAGAGGAGAGATTAACACAGCAACCGCAATAGAAAGCTCTCCGCCTTCAACAGCTTCTGCCGTGTTTGAGTTCTGCGGCATCACACGCACATTGCATCAAGTTAAAACGAAGCTGCACATAGTGGCACAAGGGCCAAGTGTGACCAAAGAGCACCAAGCAAGTGAGCGACTGCAAAGTTTCTATTCAACGAAACCTACCCGAAGCATGACGTCGCACTGGAGCAGGTTGACTACCATGGCAAAGGGGCGGGCAAACTCCGGGGGAATGGGCGGCGGACAGCAGGGCTCCAGTCCAGCCTGCTTCCGGCGTCTCAGCTGGGCCTCCTCCGCCTTGGACTGCTCCTCACGCGTATAGTGGTAGAAGAAGGGGTTGAACTCGCTGTAGAACTCGGGCCGCAGCTCGTACCGGCTGCACATTCATTGTAGGCATGAATGGGAGGGAGGAGGGGAGGTCAAGTTGAAGCAAAAAAAAAAGTGCAAGACTTAAAAATGTGCTCATTGCAATGTTGAGAATTTCAAACACTAAATTACAAGGTCTTATGGGGCAAAACTGGGATGCAATCACAAGGCATATTGCAGTGAGGGTTTTCGAGACACATAAAAAAAAACTCAATACGTGCATGTGCAAACATGCACAAAAGCAGGAAAACAACAACAAAAGTGCCATTATCAAGATATGTGGTTGATTGCAAGTACATCAAATAGGCGCCAACCTGTACATGTACGCCTGTACACTTGCACGTGCATGTGTTTTAGGACTATAATTTTAGGATTAAAACTTCAGGACTATAACAACTGGTTTGCACAAGGGCTCAAGATAGAATAAAATCTCATTAACTTGACCTCCCTTAATTCAGAATTTCGGCTAATTCGGCCACGGCATCTTGTCATGTCCATAATGTACATTGTTCCATGACTGAAAACTCATTAATTCGGACAAATTCGGTCGCGCTTCGGTTAATTTGAACGCCCGACCGCGGTCGAGTCATGACGAGGAAGCAGCAGCGGATTCTGCCGGCCGAATCTACGGCGCACCTAAACAACTATGGGATCGGATTGCGGCCTCTGAGATTCAAAACTTCTATCCCCGGGTAGTACATATTAAAGGCACCCCCCCGCCCAGAAAAAAACCACATGGCGGTTTCAACAACCAAAATGGAAGGCAATGCATCACTGCTGTCATGAGCAACGAGCAACCTACACATTTTCCTTTCCTTCTATCTTGTACATCGAACATGTTTTCATTTTTATCACCGTGCATTTTGTGTGTGTGTGTGTGTGTGTGTGTGTGTGTGTGTGTGTGTGTGTGTGTGTGTGTGTGTGTGTGTGTGCGCGTGTTGTCTACACCATGCACGTGCTCGTGACCAACGCGCGAGTGACGCCGGGATGGCTTCCCCTCCATTTCCTGCGGCCTGAACCGCCCCAACTCCCGCAGCGAAGAGGGCGAAGTACGAAGCAATGGATTCGGCTGCGAAGGTGAAAATATTGAAAGCGTTGCAAGCGGGAGCATGTTGAAAAGAAGTGACGGAAAAGTTCAATGTGAAGAAAAGCACGCTGAGCACTTACGTGAAGAATGAAGAGCATATTATGCAAGCGTATGACGAGGACATGTTTGGCGACCAAAGGAAGAGTCTACGAACGGCAGCACATCCCAAGCTAGAAGAAGCGCTGTTGCGCTGGATTGCCGTATCCCGCGCTGCGCGTTTGCCCTTGAGCGGCCCCCTTATCTGCGCACAAGAAGAAAGGTTCGCGGTGACCAGGAACATTGACTTCTTCAATGCGTCGGATGGCTGATTCCGAGCGCTTCAAGAAGCGACACGAGCTGGTGTTCCACAACATGTGTGGTGAAGGAGGTGCGGTCAATGAAAGTGTTGTGCAGGACTGGCGGTCTGGACTATCCGCACGCCTTTCTATGTACGAGCCGTGCAACATTTGCAACGTTGATGAGACAGCGCTGTTCTATAAGGCTCTGCCTGACAAGACAATCGCGTAAGGGGGACCCATGCGTCGTTGGAAAACGAAGTAAAGAGCACGTGACAATTCTTCTGGCTGCTAACATGACCGGCACAGAGCGACTGCCGCTGCTGGTGATCAGGAAGGCTGCGAAGCCAAGATATTTCAAGAATACTAGGCAGCTGCCTGTCGACTACCGGTTCAACAGAAAGGCTCGGATGACTGCCGCACTCTTTCAAGCCTGGCTGTGTCAGCTCGACTGCCGCTTTGCAGCCAAGGCTCGGGAGGTGTTGTTCGTGCTAGACAACTGTAGTGTGCACACGAAGGTGTCCGGGCTCGAGAACATTGAACTGCTATTCTTGCCTCCGAACACAACGGCTTCCCTGCAGTCGATGGACCAGGGAATCATACAGTTCGTGAAAAGCCATCAACAGCAAGTACTCGAGTGGATGTTGCTCTGCATGGAGTCAGGCAAGCAATATGAAGTAAGCCTGCTAAGCGAAATCCACATGTTGACATACATGTGGAACAACACACCGCCTGCAGTAGTCGCAAACTGCTTTAGGCATAGCGGCTTCATGCACGACACTGCTGATCCCGAGGTGGTGGCTGATGAGGAAACCGGCGATGAGCAAGATGACCGCCATGTGAGCATCATGCCAGCTGATGTGCACCTGGGCGATTTCTTCGCAATTGACAGCCATGTTGCCGTGGCCGGCACAGTGACCGACAGCGATATCGTCACCGAAGTCTTAGACGGCGAAGGCGAATCGGCTGACGAGGACGTAAGTGATGCTGACGAGCATCCACGCCACACTATGACGGAGGCTGCGTATGCGTTGGCAGTTTTGGAGGATATATGCATGGTTTCCTCGGACAGTGTGTGCAGACTAAGCCACCTGAAGTAACTTAGCAAAATTGCAACTTTGTCGCAGATTGCGTCACATTGCGGACATCAAATCGCGAAATTCTCGCAAAAAAAAAAAATTTCGGATAAGGGCAGATTTGGATTCTGCATGACGACTTCTATCATATCTAAAAATATTTCCACCAGAAACGATCTCAAAACAAGCTTATAAAATGTTTTTCTGACTGCGGATCGCAAAAAGCTGGCTGAAATCTGCACAAAAATGGTCCATTTTCGAGCCCAATAACCCCGCACCTTCGCCGCCGCTCACAGAAAGTTTGGTGTCACTGGAAAGTTTGTTTCACCGCCATACTTCTGCCGGTGAAACCACGTGTCTACGAGCGAAGATTAACGCACAAACAAAAAAATGCAAAGACATCCATGACGCCTTAGACGTGCACCGATTGGTCGCTCCTGTCACGTGGTACTGAGTGCGCTCTGTGAGTGGCTGCTGGGACATGCTGGCTTGCACTGGTCGTCTGTTTAGCGCACGCCTGCTGTGCACAAGCTGGTGCACGATAGTTTTGTAATCTGCTGTACTGCTGTACGGCCACCGATACTCTTCTGTAGCGCGAGGCATAGTGCGCGCAATGAATCGTCACGCGAGCCGGAAGCGCAGAAGGAAGTACCGGATGAAGTACGCGTACAGGAAGCGTAAGCGCAAGCCTCCTGTTCGGAAAACGAAGTGGTCAACAGCGAATGTTTCAGAAGAACCGAGGACCGTGTCGCCACCAAGCCATGTGTCGTCAGAAACCGACACCTGTTCGATGCCGCTGCCCGGCAGTGAGACCTATTTTGCGGAGCCGTCAACTACAGTCGCCGACCGTTTATTCGGACTCGACGGGAACCGCCACAACGTCCGAATAATCGGGAGTCCGAAAAAACGGATTCACTCGAAAAAAAAAGCACTTTTATAGGCCCTATCGCCCGAAAAAACTGTCATGTCTGCACACACGCACGCTTCAGAGACGGTTTGCTTGGAAATAGAAAATTCAGACTTCAGACTCAGGTAGGCCGCCTTCTACCTGGCGAATCATATCCGCTTTCTTCGTCATCGTGAGCGTCTTGTAGCTCCCACGTTGGCCGCGTTTCTTCACTCCCGACGGCGCAGCAACGGGTGGCGTTGTAGCCATTTCAGCACGCCACGGAACACGCAAGAGAGCGAGAACACAGACAACAAGACGAATCAGGCCTAGCCGCAAAAGCAGCTGACTGACACTGCTGACAAACGTCGCAGCGAACACTCTGTAGGTGGCTTGGCTTGGCCACTCGACTGGCTAAAAAAAAGAAAACGTCGCTAAACATAGCCTTCGAGATCGGCAATGGCGATTTCTGCGTGCATTTTGCAGCAGCATATCAGTGCAGCATATCAGTGCTGGCAACCTAGCAAACGTATTGTTAACGTCGCTCTCAGCGTGTAATGGCGTACGGCGATCCATCCGGTCAGTCAAACGGAGTCCGAATAACCGAATGGCGCACAGTAGGACGTCCGAATTTTCGGTTGTGAGTTTACATTAGGATCACTGGGGAGTGTGGCGGTGCCATGAAGATGTCCGAATAAACGGGCATGTTCGAATTTTCGGCGTCCGAATAAACGGTCGGCGATTGTAGCCGCAACATTGCGCCGGGGTTCGAGCGCGACCGACGTCTCGTTTTCGTGGCGGCGGATCACAACATTATGCCAGTGCTACAAAATGACGATGAGTCGATGGTCGGCAGTGAGACCTATGACCCGGGGCCGTCAAGTAGCCGCGGCATTGCAGTGCGGTGCGAATACGAGAGAAGTTTTGATCTCGCGGCGGCGAAAGACCACGTGGTGCCAGCTGTCCAGGGTGTCGGCGATCGTTTTTCTCAGCGGAAGCACACCGTTGAAGTACACCTAGAACCCCATTTCGTATCCTTGAAAGCCGCTGATAAGCAAGCCAGCAGTGTCCGCAATGCGCTTCGCGAGGCGTCGGCAACAGAGTGCAAGTTCGGGTTCGCGCAGCATACAGAGCAAACATCGACACCAGAAGATGACGAGTTCACCCTTGTTCAGGTTTCTGCCATGAATTCTCTAACAGGAGGAGGAATGAAAGAGGAAGGACAGGGAGGTTAGCCAGTTCAATTCTCTAACAGGGCCTGCACTCTGCCCAGGAGCTGATTAAAAAACTGACCAGCTACTACGGGTTAGCCTTGCGAAAACACGCAAGCGTCAGTGACATGCAAAGGGCCGTGATGGCCACTTTTTACCATGTCACGTCCACCGACGACGAGCCTCACCATGAGCTCTGCCCACCTGGCCCTGATAGCTGGTGCAAACATTGTTCAGCACAGGCCAAAATAGAGCCAGCATTACCTCACAAGTATAGCCTGCAAAAATGTGTAGGGGAGGCTCTGTTGCCGGTATACCAACGTCTTTCTTACCCGCAACTGCTGGGCCGATTAAAAGGCAACAGAACGCAGAATGCAGCGGAAAGCTTGCATTCAGTGATCTGGTCACTGACTTCAACGGATAAGCATGCTTCACTGTTTGCAGTGGAAACTGCTGTACATGAAGCAGTTGCACAGTACAATTTTGGCAATTTGCGAGCCTACGCTGAAATTTGCAAGTCTGTGAGCATAAAACCTACTAGCCTCGCCCTTCAAAGAGATAAAGAAAAGGAGAAACAAAACGAAAAGCACACAGTGCAGATAAATTGACACAGCAGAGACGTAAGAAGACCCTCGCAAGCAAGGACTCAAAATATTACAGTCCCGGGGCATTTTGATGGGCTTTTACTGACCGTTCAACTTTATGCCAGTTTTCTGAGAATTGTGTTTTGACACGACTATCCTGCTTGCCACGATGTTGGCATGTCTATGATTCGATGGATTTGGATGTGGTTTTTACAGTGTGTTTCTCAGTGAATTTCCTGTGTTGTGATGTTTCCATATTTGTTAATTATTGTCTAGTTGTTTTACTCCTAAGCTAATTTCACTTTGTGATAACGACTACATTTAACAAGCATGTATAAAATGTTCTTTGCAAAATAAAAACTAAAACATAAAAATATTTGCAGAATGTCATGACATCACCACCCCAATTGCTGAAATATAAAAGCAATTATGGGCTTCTACTGTGTTTTGTTATCACACCAGGCTTTGGGCAACTTTGGTAGTACAGTGATGCACAAAGAAATTCATAATTCCAGAACTACTAGAGATAGCTAAACGAAACTTTGTCGTTTATCATTCAATGCAATTTTCAATAAGCATGCCAAATTTCATTGCTCTACAAAAAAAACTACAGAATTTCGCCTTTGATCCCCACCTCCCCCCCTTAAGGGGGGACACGGGTCTTGGCGATGAAAAAACGCCAAAAAAAATCATTTTTCAGTTTGGTGATTTTTCATTATACAGTAAAAGCTCGTTAATTCGACACCCGTTAATTCGTAAGTATTGATAATTCGGACGGCTCTATTGGTCTCGGGCAAAGTGCATGTTAATCTATGGGACCAAACCTTCGTTATTTCGTCGGAATTCGGCTCCGCACCGCTGAATTCGGACAAATGCTGACGGCTGCTGCTACACAAAAGTGTGATAAAGCAGCGCTGGCACCACTGGAGTGAAACCGAAACCTGAGTGGCATCGCCATCATCATCAACTAGTGGGGGCGATCGCAGCGTCACCGAATGTCGGCGTCTTCTTTCTTCTCCACTTAGCGCCTCCGACGCCATTTTCCCTTGTGTTGTCGTGTCGGAAACATCTCTTCTTGCGGAGTTCTCTTTTTCTTCCATTGTGACCCCGTATTTGCATCCCACCACCATCGTGCACTACAGTGATGGCAACGCCGAAAAAGCGGCAGAACTACGACGCGAAGAAGTTGGCGACTAAAGTGGAAATTTTGGAAGCATTGAAGAATGGCGAATCGCGACAGCAGGTTATGACCAAGTACAACGTGAAGTGGAGCACGTTGGGAAGGTACGTGAAAAATGAGCAACAGATTCGACAAGCTTTCGAAAGCGAGAAGTTTCATGCCTCTAGAAAGCGGTTGCGAACCGCAGCTCATCCCCAGCTCGAAGAACCTTTGCTCCGGTGGATTACTGACTGTCGCAACGCGCATCTGCCTTTGAGCGGACCTCTCATCATGGCGCAAGGTGAGAAGTGCGCTGCGATGATGAACATTGAATCGTTCAAAGCGTCAGAAGGGTGGTTTGCGAGGTTTCGAGAGAGACACGAACTTGTCTTCAGAAGTGTGTGCGGCGAAAAGGCCAGTGTTGACGAAAGCGTGACCACCGAGTGGAGAAGTGTTGTAGTTTTGTATTTGAAATCGAGATGCCAAGCCGTGCTCGAAAGTTCCACACACTTCACCAATTCGGCAAGCGACGGAAAAAATGTGCTGTGCAGCCTAAGGAGTCATCGCAGCCAGCGCAGGCTACGATGGCAGAGCCGAGCGAAACAGGAGACCGGCAGACGCCACGATGCAGCAGCCCGACACAAAGGCAGCCTTCGATCGCTACAACTTTTACCAGTGATGACACGCGCTTAGAGTGCCATAAATCATCGCAACTGCCGACGAAGATATATGCAGATCTCGGCGGAAGAGTGCAACGAATTCCGCGACGAAGCGGCGTTGCAACACAAGCGATCGCGACGGCGACCACGGTGCCGTCGGAATCAGCTGATTGCGGTGATACTTCAACAACGCGCCAGGAAACAACGCCGCCGCTTATGATCAAGACAGCAGAGAATGCTGCTGCAGCAGATCTCGCAGCCGGAGAAAGTGTGGCAGCGACTGTGACCGCTGCCTGGAGTACTTCAAGTATGCCCGATCGAGCTGCGAGGATAGACGTGACATTTTTGACATCGGCTGATCAACGTTTGAACTCGTAGAGTGTCGCACCCAGCAAAAAGCAGGACAGCTTTCCTATGTCTCGGCAACCGATCGCAAAATGAGTGTTCTTGCGAGTCAGCGCGACACCGAAAGTTCGTCGGCCCCTACGTATACTATGGTTGACCTCGACATGATGAACAGTTTACTAAACGAACGTTCTGCTTGCCGAGTGTCAGTCAATTGAACATCGAACGCGATGCTCGTGAGTACGGCGTAGCCGTTAGCTGAAGTTTCACAGCAGAAACTGCGGTGCAGTTGGTTCGAAATGCAGCTCGCAACGGGTTGGTGGCACCAGTAACTGCAACTCGTTTGAAATCAACGTTCGCATGGCGCGTGTGGTTCAGAGCACTGGGAATGGTCAGACAGCTCTGAATGAAATCTTTGCCGCTATCGGTGTTTCCCACCGGGGCCTTCAGACGAAAACGTACCAAGAGTACTTGAAAATGAAGCTTCAGCCAGCAGCAACGAGAGCTTGTGCCGAACATTTGACTAAGTGTGTCACAGTGGTAAAGGGCCTCTGCAAGGGCCTCAATTTCGGCAACCCCAGATATATTGCCGTCTCTTTTGATGGAAGCTGGCACACAAGAGGACACACCTCTCACATTGGAATAGCCACTGTGATATAAGTTTTTTCAGGTTATGTGCCAGACTATGTTGTGCTTTCTAATTTTTGCCTCGGCTGTGAATGTGGTCCTAAACCCGAGAGCCCAAATACTCTGAATAGAAAGCCAAACATTCATGCCAGAAAAATACCTCATGCAAGGCTGGCCAAATGGAAGTAGAGGCAGCAATGATTTTATTTCAGCGCCCCCTTTCGCTTCATGGCCTCAGGTACACCACCATGCTTTGTGATGGTGACAGCCGGTCGTACGGTGCTGTCAAAGAAGGTAAGGTGTACGGCTTCATAAATGTTGAAAAAGAAGACTGCTCGAACAATGTGCAGAAGCGCACGGGGACTGCGCTTCGGAACCTCGTGCAGAAGCACAAAGGGGACGGCAATGAGCGCATCAGTGGCAAGGGCTGCCTCACGGGTGACGTCGTCACAAAATTGAATAGTTATTACGGCTGGGCTCTGAAATCCCATTCAGGGAATGCAGATGAAATGAGCAAGGCTGTGCGGGCTAAGTATCACCATGTGACATTCACTGACGAAAAATCTAACCACAGCTTCTGTCGACACGGCCCCGAGTCTTCGTGCAAGCATAATGCAGCCATGGCAAGGAATAAGCCCATCCCAAAAAGCAAGTACAATTTGCCAGAGGCTGTGAGCAATGCCCTGCGTCCTGTTTATGAACGCTTGTCCGACAAGGAGCTCCTGCGGAGATGCACCAGAGAGAAGACGCAGAATGCGAATTAGGTCTTGCATTCAGTCATTTGGAGCCTCTCACCGAAGGACAAGAACGCGTCATTGTTTGCCGTTGAGACTGCCGTGGCAGATGCTGTTATGCCTTTCAACTTAGGGAACAAGGAATCTAGTTCACTTATTTTGCGTTAACTGCAGCTAGATCAAACATGCACAGGTAACCAGCGGGCAGTTGAGAAAGACTATCGCCGTGCCGTCAGCTCGGAGAGGAAACATGCATCTTCAGCGGCGTTCCAGGCAGCCGCAAAGAAAAAGCACAAGCAAAAGCCTGCTTCAGACTATTCTGCAGGGGCTTTCTGAGTGATTGTGAATGCAAGTGCTGCGGCTTTCATGCATGAAATTTTAATTTTCACAACTTTTTCAGTTTTTTGCGTTTTTCTGAAATACGAATTTTCGCATGTTTTGAATTTTGGGATGAGCACTGTGTCACTAATACTGATTCGATTTTCTCGATCTTTTTTTTTTTTGAATGCTAGGTTATTGGAGTGTGCAAGAAAACCTTCATAAAATGTTTAAGGACATTATAAAATTTCGAAATTTTCCAGAAATCACCAGTGAAAATTCACAGCTAAGAGACTGCAACATAAAAACTTAATAACTTTGGGTAAAATTTAGATACTAGCATGAAATTGCATATTTGCACTATTTGAATATTCAGCAATAAACAGGTTCAATTATAGCTCTTTTGATGCATTATTTTTTATGCAAGTCACATCCCAAATTCATAAAATAAGAATAGTTGTAACTTTTTTTTGGATTGATGTAAAGAAAATGTAATTACATATTTTCAATTAGTGTACAAAGACGAATATTCCCTGAAAAAATCAGGTCTCTCGGCCTAATACTAATGTATTTATCTATCAGGTCCCATGTTCCCCCTTAAAAGCTACGTAGAACTGTTATCATTCATTGGTCTAGAACCAGAAAAAAACAGCTCGCAGCCCAAATAGATTCACAGAAATACAGAAAAACACAACATGAGGCCGCCCACGGCACAAGGCTAGAAATAAACAAAAGAACGCCGATGACTGCGACGATGATGGAGACAGTAGACTTCGGTTGGCCATAGTGGCCAGACTTCCAAAGTTTTTATGGGAGTGACCAATACGTAAGAAAAGGGTTGCCTTTTTATGGCTGTATTAAGCAAAAAGAATTCCACTTATATTCTGGTTTCAACAGTACATAAAATAAAGTGGAAACATGTAGGAGTACCCTTGTGTGTTCGCATGCACATCTGGTTGCATTTTCTTTCATGTACTCAGTATGAAGCAAATTGCCCATGTACTGCTATCCCCAGGATAAAGTTTTTTTTTTTCTCTGGCACACAAACCAGATGTGCACCGAAAATCAGCACATTTGGCTATGAAATTTCGGCCAGTTCAACCCTTCCAATGTTCATGCGTGCACCTCTTACGTGGAAGCGTCCTAGTGTTCTGTTATTACGACTTCATTAAAGTGAGAGTAAAAGATTGCAAGAGAGATGCTATTGCATTTGAAAACCTAAATTTCTGAACTTTCATGACAGCAGCCGAGCTCACATGCACATGGCAAGTTGTACGCAATGGCAGGAAGAAACTGTAGAAGGAAGAAACCACAAGCGGCAGGAAACGTCATTCACCTGGTCGAAGCTGACGCGTCTGCGGCAGAGGTGGCCGAGGTGACCGCGGCGGCCCGGTTGTCCCTGCGGAAGTGGGCCACCCGCTGCAGCACCTGCTCCACCTGGGCCTCCCGGGCCGGTGAGCTGCCGCGCGGCAGCAGCTTTACCAGCTGGCTGTGCGGCAGGGGTTCCACGCAGAGGAGCTGCACCACCTCGCGCTGCAGCCGGTCTGTCTCCGTTACCGCGCCCACGCCGGGCAGGCTCCGCTCGCTCACCAGCGTCAGTATCAGGCCTACAAAGGGAATGGGGAAATACAGCAAAGATGCCTCGTCACTTCTTCAATTCATGAGAAATCAAGGGCCTTTAAGGTCCGTTAAGAAATATGTTAATACACTCATACCTCAATATAACCAACCTGGATATAATGAAACATTGGTTATAGCAAAGCAATTAAAGAATAGTCTTACAATACAGTCTTAATAATATACCTTCATAACAAATTTTCATTTATAACGAACTTAATGTTGAGTGAGATGCAACTTTGTAATGAAGATGTTTGGAGGTACATATTTCAGAGATTGCATATCTTTTGTTTCAATGCAGCCACTAAAAATCCAATTCGATATTTGGAATCTGCAGAAAAAACTGAATAAGCATATCATATTCCTTTCAGCGCACTCAACTATTACAAAAGGTTTTTCACAACCTAGAGACAAGACCTCGATGTCCCCACATGAGAGGGGCCTGGGCTCAGCCAACTAAACTGCGGCTTTCAATTAAATCCTGTTTCCTTTTAATAAGCCAGGGCCTTAATAGGCTCCTCCACTCTGTTTGACCCACCGAGGAACTCCTCGGCGATGGTCACAGTCAGCTGGGCGTTGGCCTCGTCCTGCGTGCTGTCGTACGTGTTGGAGGCCCACGCCAGCAGCCCGTACTTGTTGAGCACGTGGATGAGGAACTCGTTGCTCTCCAGAAGCGCTGCGGCTGCCTGCATACACAAGAAGTCCGGTGAGACAGTTTGACAAAGGACACCCACTTGAAACAAGAGGATTACACGAGTGAATGCGATATCACCCTAAAATTCAACTCATTACAGTTTCCAGATTGCCCCCCTTTGCCTGCCTACCTCTGGTGCTTCAACAATAAACTCCTGCCCTGTTGTGGCCCAAAACAGACTTACCTGCAGGAGGGTTATATCGCGGTCATAGGTCTCATTTCGGAGGCGCACGTTGTGGTAGAAGTAAATCTGGTTGAGCAGAGAGTAGCCGTTGCGACGCCACATCCCGGCCCGGAACTGGGCCACCATCACCTGAGCAAGCGAGAGGGCACAGCAAAGAGTGAGAGTAGCACAAAACTTGCATGTAATCAACTGTCACAAGTGGAAAGAGATCACAAAATATTCACACAGTTGCACTCAAATGTGAAAGCTGCATGAAGTGTGGAGCAATGGTTCGCTTGTCCTTTGGCAACTAACTTGCGGAGCACGTGCAAAGGGACAGACAGTATGACATTTTATGCTTGACACAAGACACCTTAGAAGAAGTAGCCCAGGACAAACACAGCCCGCCAGTGTCGCTGAAGAATCTGCATTCCTTCAGCGGCGTTCGCATGTGTGGGCTAGAGTGCCCGGGCGTTACAACCTAGCAGCCTGCTAGGCCTTCATGGCAATAAGAGAGACCATTTATGATGCAGTGGTGACCTCTCTCCCACCTCCTTTTTCTCCTCTCCCACACCAATCCTCCTGGCCCTCATTTTCCTTTTCGGTCTGAGTAAAAAACCGACTAACTGAGTAAAAGCGACTAGTGTAAACACCGTATTAACTCGCTTAATGAACGCACTTTTTTTGCCTCGAAAAGACAAAGCAGAGTTGGGGCTGTGCTTACTATCCTGGGCAAATTTTGTGGAAACTTTTTGGGATGAGCATAAAATGTGGTAATGAAAAATAAAGATGAGTCGCTTAGCCTTTCGCAATTAACACATGCATACACTGTTTCGAAACAGCTTCTTTGTTGCACTTTACTCATCTTCGGTGGTTGACAGTGCTATCTTCTGCAAGCTGTCTCCACGCCACCTGTGCATGCCATAAAAGCGTTTCAAGGCTAACTTTTCTCGCAATCACTTCACCGCAACAGTGGTATCTGCTGTGATCTTGAGGGGCGCCGAAAAGCGTGTGCTTCGACACACTCTGCCAACTTTGCAGCAACCTCGCACGACGACCACGCCGCCGCCACCGTTGACATTGTACAGTGAAATCTCGGTAGAATGAACCCCACAATAACGAACTTTTCAGATTAACGAACTTTTAAAAAATTCTGCACTGAATGCTAATAGCCACAATATAAAGTTATTTCACTACTACGTACTTCAGAATACCAAACTTTTCAGAATAATGAGCGTTAATTTAGTTCCATGTTATACTAACAACGCCTCAGTACTACGAACTCATGTTCTGAAATCCATCGCTACCACCGGAACGGTACGGAAGCAGACGACAAAGCGAATGGACACCTTACTTTTGGAAAGACGCGCGACGGTGTGGAGAGAGAAAAAACGAAAAGGCAACTTTCTTTTCTTTTTTTTTGGTGAAACGCCGACACTGCAAAGGCGAGGGCGAAGGCAACACGGGAGGGTAAGGTCAGCGAGGCAGATTGGGAGTTGCAAAGCAGGAATCATGGGCGCGGAAAACCTGAGATAGCAAGAGAACAGAAAACGAAATGCAAGAAATTTTCTTTATTAGCACTTTTTTTTCTTCGGAAGAGGCAATGACAGCTGCAACGCTTTGGGTTTTTCTTTCTTTGTCACTTTTACATGTGCTCTAGGAAGCCTTGTTTGTCAGTCGTGATCATCTCTTTTCGGTGATTAATTATCGTGTCCGCAAAGCAATGCGGCATTCGCGCTATGGTGCTACTACAAATGAGTTCATCTCTGCTTGCAACGAAGAAGCGGAAGCAGTTTTGGCTAAGCAAGAAAGCAAATATTCTTCGGCAACTGGAAGGCAAAAAGCAGGCTGTTGTGACCAAAGAACCAAATCCCACCCCAGGAATGTGGATGAGCTGGAGGCCTTCGCGCTGCAAAGTTTGCGCTACACGCGTCAAAAAAAAAGAAAGAAAAAGAAAGAAAATCGCGAACTTCTTTAATGTAAACATGCATTTTTTGGTGTTCACTTGTGCATTTGTTGTTTTTCTCGAAAAAAAAAAAGAGTTCAAGGACCCGCCATTGTAAAGGTAAATCGTTTTGGTTGGTGGAAAAAAAGTATTTATGGTTAATTTTCGGGCTTTCAGTATAATGACCGTTGAAAATAACGAACGAATTGCCGCAGCCCCCTAAAGTTCGTTATACCGAGATTTCGCTGTAGCAAGTAATCAACATTGCAGCAAGCTACCATCTAAGCATCAAAACAAACCATCAATAATGAGATTTAAAGACAAAGTATGGCCCCTGCCTAGCTTCCACGTAAGAATTTCCTGTCGAAAAGGCAGCCTATATCTTGACCTATTATAACAAAGTAGCATCTTACACAAAACTAAGTTTGTTATATCTAATAATCGTTATAAAGGTGTATTTCTAACACAATATATATTGCAAGATTATTCTTCACTTCCATTGTTATAACCAACATTTCGTTATATTTGGTTTGTTATACCGACGTTTGAGTCTATGAGTTATAACCAACATTTCGTTATATTTGGTTTGTTATACCGATGTTTGAGTGTATGAGCCTTACTAAGCCCTAAATTTTTGTGTTTCAATCCACGCGTACTGTACAGCTCTGCTCGTACCCTACCTTCATTGAGCGGAATGGTTATGTAATTCCTTCTCTGTATTCGCCGCTTTAACGACCTACCTGTGTCCGTAGTGGGAGCTCCATGAGCTGCTCAGGCGTCGGCTTGCCCCGAAACTGGAACTCGTGAGAGTCGTAGCCGAGGCCAAACCGATCCAGGCAAAGGAGCAGGCCTGCCACAAAGCGCGACAGGGGCAGGTGGATGGAGACGGGGCCAGTGGAGACGTCGTAGTCAACGCACGAGGCCGAGTGGTCGGCCAGCTCGCGCCCTACGGCCGTCATGTGACCCTGGGCCCCCTCGAGGGCTCGGAGCGCCTTGCGCAAAGCCTTGATGGCCACCTCGCGGTCACGCGAGCACCACTCCAGGGCCAGGGCAACGACTGGCGCCAGCTTGAGTTGAATGTTAATGCCGGTCTCCCACTCGGCCTCAAACTCAACATGCTGTCCCACCTGCGTTAGTGCCAAGAACCAAGTCAGTAAATCAAGTAGGTACGTCATCAAGCCAGTAAGTCAAGCCAGAAAATAGAGCCAGAAAATAAAGCCAGAAATGTAGTCGGCAAGTCATCAAGTAAGCCAGTATGTTGAGTCAGTAAGTCAAGCCAGAAAATAAAGTCAGCAAAACAAGGCAGCATGCCAAGTCAGTAATAGACAGACAGAAAAACTATTAGCTAGTGTGTTTGGATTGATGCCATGTCTACACGGCCACGCCTGTCGCCGCAATGATACCGGCAGTCCAAGTCATCGCGGCAAGTCGCAATGCCGGGTCCCCAGATAAGAGCGAAACCTCACATTCCCTCTAGCTTGAGTGGCACTTCCCCTGATTGTTCTCTATGTGGCAAACCTACCGCCACCTTTTCGGTTGCCTTGCTAATCCTCCACCACAGAGACAGCCAAGTCAGTAAGTCAATAAATCAAGTCAGCAAGCCAAGTCGATAAGTCAGGTCAGCATGTCAAGTCAATAAGTCAGGTCAGCAAGTCAAGCCGACAAGTGAGGTTGGCTCGGCAAGTCAAGACGATAAGTCAGGTCCGCAAGTAAAGTCAATAAGTTAGGTCAGCAAGTCAAGCCTAATAAGCTAAGTGAAGTCAGTAGACCAAGTAAGGCCAGTAAGTAAAGTGAATGAATAAAGTAAGTCATTAAGTCAGTCAGACATGCGATCAATCGATTGCTAAGCCAATACAGTGGAACCTTGACATACTAAACCTGAAGAAAATTGCAAAACAGTTCCATATACAGAAATTTGAAATACAGAATATGCCCTTGCTGAACCTTACTTGAAAAACATTGGGAATAAGGCAACAATTCTTTCTTTTAAGTCTACCTGAACACACCCTACCTGGCGAACAACTGAGTCCATTCCCTGCATCCAGGTGAGGAGATTGAGCAGTGACGAAATGCCGTACAGGAAGCCTTTGCGCAGCTTGTCGGTCCACACGTCAGGAGGCACCGACAGGATGTAGCGCAGGTCGTACAGGACAAACTGAGCACGCCGAAAGGCCACGTTGGCATGGTTCCGCTCGAACGCCAGCCTGCCTTCAGGGTTCCGATGCTTCTCGCACTCGGACAGGAATGCCCTGAATGAACAAAATGAATTCTAGGGCTTTTATGAGCTCCAACCACAATAAGCTTACAGACAGGACAAAGCTTCATGAGTAGATGGAGTCCTCAAGCGATGAGAAATCATTGTACTAGTAATGTCAATGGAACCATCGTTTCGATAAGTGGGCTTCTCTGCGTCGAAGCAGCAACCACCTTTTGTACAGCTAGATCTCCGAAATTGCGACACCTTTCAAACATCATGAAACACCCAACAAACGATGTGAAATTGCAGATTACACGGTTTTGTATAGCTAGACACGATGTGAAACTGCTGAGTACAGCCTTATGTACAGACAGAAGAGCGAAATTGCAACACTGTGCAAACATCATAATGCGCCACCAAATGACATGATATTGCAGAATACAAGACAATCATAAGACAAGCGAAAGACACCCAATTAATTTCGACAAGGTCTTTCTCTGATGTGCAACTAAATCAAACCAGAAAAATGTTTTTCCATTTCACATTCATCGAGATATGACCATGGCCACAAGTCACACTTGTGTCCAAAAGCTCTTCGGCATACCCGAGCTGGTCTCAATTAGTCAAGCAACATAGCTGCCGCGAATTACGATGTACTGTCTGCAAATTTGTCAAACTTGCATGGCATGATTCCAAGGCACTATGTATAACATTCAAAGAAAGAAAATTAATGCTTTGCTTTGAGCGAGTTTGAGTAATTAATGTTAACTAGCATTGTAATTAGGTGTGTAATTATTATTTATTCAATCAGCATCAATTCTTGCATAAGAAGAATGAAATATGAGGTCCGATTGGAAGCACAGTTAGTTTTTCTGTTGCTTTAATTTCAAGCAAATAAAAAAAATATGCTTGACGTGGGTCTTGGAACGTGGCACATCAACTGGTCGTCGAACATGGTAGTGTTGCCGATGAAGTGATCTTCTGCAGCATTACGCACCCTAAAAGAGCTAAATGACCGGTACTTCTCCCCTCAGGTAGCCTGTATGAATGTGCACACCGCATTTCATGTCATCTGAATAAACACACGGTGCATGACATGTTTCTAATTTTGATGCGTACAACTGTACATGCTGATGCTGAAGGAGACATAAACTGCTTCTTTATACAACCAGCAACCATAGCTGGAACCCTCTGAAAGATCCCCATAAATTGTGAGTAATTTCGATTGCGCATACTCACTTTACACCTTGACAGAAATAACCCCGCTAACTATGGTTAAAGATTGAACAAACATTATTTAACTGATTTTCATTCTGTTTCAGTAACAAGTGTCACTACCCAGTTCTCACCTAGGCCAGTTAAAGCTGTCACTGTAACTAGTACTTTCCTTGAACTGCTGTGAATTGACAATGCACACCAAAACTGTCGCAAAATTTACAGCCACACTTCAAACCCACACTGTTTGCACTTCTTGTGCGTGCTATACATGAGAAAACATGGTACATGTGCACACACATCGGTATACAAACAGCGCTGCACTAAACACACGACAGGCCCACCCACCTGAGCAGGACGGCAATGGCGTCTTCTTCGGCAACCAGCAGGTGCGCAAGAGTGGGCACAGTGAAGATTTGCACCGAGAGGGAGGTGATGGAGACAGGGTGCTCGTGGTCGTCGGCCACAAACTCTTTGAGCAGGTCCGGGTAGTCACGCGTGAACGCCCGGGCAAAGTCCTGCTTGCACCGTCCGTCCATAAGCATGCCCCCGATGAGAATCTGGTGCCACTGGGCACGTGCAGTCTTCCAGAGCTGCGCGTCCGAGCGCATAATGCAGCGCACGAGCGCAAAGCCTTCCACGGGCGTCGGCGCCATCATTACGTCACTCAGGATCAGGCGAAACGCTGTGAGGGAAATAAATTTGTCGTTTGTTGAAACTTGTCACTGGGCTATTGGCCAGTTGTTGCAGACCACCCATGAACCTGATAATGGTATGTCCACCCATGAACCCGATAACGGAAAGCTCTTTCCCTGTCTACTTCAGTGGGCATTTCTGCAAGTATAATGGCTAGAAGTGTTAGCCCGCGTCACTCATAAGCACAGCGGCAAGTGCGGAACACACTTTTTTGCCAGAGGGCATTACACGGCATGTGGTCGTCGCAAGAAATGGCAGCTGAGCAATAAACCTTCGGATGCAATCCTAAGACACTAAGTCTGCCAGAAAACGTACCCTCCCTAGGATTACATAAAAAAAAATTACACCATCTCCCATTAAGAGAACCCAGAGTAGCATGCGAAGCAGCGCATGGTTCGACTTGAAGTTCCATTCATCACAAGCACCCTGCCTGATGTTAACGTGTCCTTGCAAGCCAAGCACACCATGAACTCACTGTAGTTTCTGTTGATGTTACTCGTCCCAAACTCTTGTTAGAGCATGCCACGCGGGTTCATCGCCCCACCGCACAGGAGCACATTTGTTCATCACACGTCACCTGAATCTCACTCCCTGACGCCATTGCCCGATTACTGAAAGAGTGTGAGAGGAACACGCTAGCCCATGCTAACGCGTTCTGACTAGGATACATTGCGTTGGTTCGTCACGTATCAGCAGAATCTCGTTCCCAGACTCCATCACATGATTGCCAAGAGCCACAGCCCCTTACACAGGCCCGAACGTGCCAGCGCGTTCTGGCAATGCTTGAGCCAGTTGTTGCGCATGAACAGTAAGGGTGGCCACACACACTCGATTGAGCTCGACTATAAGTTGCTTCACATCTAATAAAGATCATTAAAGGGTATGCAAAGGCAATGTGTAATCTCGTTGTAAAACATGATAAATACTTTCCCGTGCCAGCAAAGCAAAGTCACTGACCTTGGCATTGCGCAAGGAAGCCCTGTAGCCAGCCAAGTAGCCGCATCGCGAACGTCTGGTGTGCCACAACCGATGAGTGCATCACCAGAACCCTCAGAGGACGGCCGCCGTGCCGCGACGTGATCCTCTCGATGGTCTGCTTCACCTGCGCAGTTTCATCAACACACACATAGACATCAATGCATGTGCAACTGCACCCAACCTAGCAATGAGACTTCACATGTCAAAAGCAGTGCTATGGCACACAAGGTGGTGATCAAGGGAAACTGTTCTCAGCATTGCATTCCAGTGTTGAGGACCTACCAGTAACTAGTTACCAAGTGCTACAAGTTATATTTAAACCTCATTATAACAAAGTTGCATCTCACAGCAAAACAAGTTTGTTATATCTGAAAATTTGTTATAAAGAAATATTTGTAACATATTTATTTCAAAACTATTCCTAATTTACTTTGTTCTAACCCATATTTCGTTCTATACGGGTTCGTTATGTTGAGGTTTCAGTGCGCTAGTAACACATTACCACTATCCATTTACAGTCAAACCTCATCACAACAAAATCACACCTGCCCCTAAAACACTTTGTTATATCCAAAAATGCGTTGTAACCATACATTTGTAGCACTGCATCACAGAGGTATTTTTCACTTACTTTGTTATAACCAACCATTCGTTATATCCAGGTTCCTTACATCAAGGTTTGGCTGTACATTAATGAGGTAACTTATAACTCTCACTTTTTACACCCTACCTTAAATAACAATACATGTGAATGTAATGCTGCTGAACCATAACAGTTACACCATTACAATGTAACTCCATTACTGTTACTAGAACATAAATATACATAAAAAATTATGATTCTACAGCTTTTACGATGGAACGATGCCGGAGGCTACAAATCTGCAACATTTAAAAGTAAAAATGCAGCGCAAATGGAGATATAAGAGTGGGACACACACTCTAGAGCAAAACTGTGCCACACCACAGTCACACCTCACAGCTAGCAGAGCGATTACAGCCTTCCCGATTCTGCATGCACACAATATCTCAGAAGCCACTTTGGAACGTAAATGTCACATCCTTAGCTGGCTTCTCAGCAATACAGTGGATACATGACATTTTTTTAGATTCAAAGCAGCTCATGGAGGCGACTGTGTTGATTGATTGATTTGTGGGGTTTAACGTCCCAAAACCACCATTTGATTATGAGAGACGCCGTAGTGGAGGGCTCCGGAAATTTCGACCACCTGGGGTTCTTTAACATGCACCCAAATCTGAGTACACGGGCCTACAACATTTCCACCTCCATCGAAAATGCAGCCGCCACAGCCGGGATTTGATCCCGCGACCTGCGGGTCAGCAGCCGAGTACCTTAGCCACTAGACCACGGCGACTGTGTCTGTCCCTCCCTCACTCTCGCCCGCAGCATCTACCCCCCACTGCGCATGAGCGTCCCCTCCCTCTCCCTTTCCTCTAGGAATCTACTCTTCACAGCGGTGCACACGACAGGTGGTGCGACAGCTGCATACTAAACTGGGGGCGCCACAGTAGCGGTGTAAAATGACGGAGTGATGCACCTCATTCTCTCCTGTGCAACGCCACGATGAGTGCCAGCACAAGCTCTCAACAAAGTGCAGCATCTCCCGCTCAAGCAAAACATCTTCCCGCTGCTTCGCATTCACACAAGGTTGCCTTTTTTAGTGGGAGATGGCGTAATTTTTTTAAGACGATATTCTTTCTTGGGAAATTTCAACGCGAAAATTGTTGTCTATCTGTAGGTCAACTTGTCTGTCTGTCTCAACCAAAATGGCTAAAGTTCAACCACTTCCTCAAAACCCACCAATCTTGATCAGGTTTCTGTGTTCATACTTGTGCACGCTGTCAATTAAAAAGCAAATATTGCAGATATCCGAGACACAATATCAACACGTCAGTATTTTGTGGTGCGTTTCTTTATAATTAAAAAGGCATTCATAAGTAATTATAAGGACTATAGCGTTAACTATGCTGCGCCGTCAATAGGATGCTAGGAACCAAAAGGCGGGCGTTTCCTATGCCTTGCTATGATTAGAGTAAGTGTATATGCTACTGTTAGGTAGCAGAGCAGCGCATTCGTTCTCCAATGCTGCTAGCAATCATGCACTGCGGAGAAGCTGGTGCATAGGCTGCAGTGCCGAAAGCGGTCGCCGTCCACCTGAAATCTATCAAGCAACCATCGTTTGCTCTGTAGCTTTTTAGCTAAAAACTGGTGCTTTTATTTGCTTTAGATTCATGTCCTCAAGCTTCAACAGCAAAGCATTTGCATGAATTCGGCACCATTTTTTAGAAACATACTGAAATAATCAATGCTGTAGGCTTAGTGGGGCGCTCCTTGAGTCTCGGAGGACCTATATTTTGTGTTTTTAAGTTGTTGCTTATCTTCCATAGCTGGTGCCACATAAACATGCGGCAATGGCAGCGCACGCCATTTGGCACTAGGCTACGCCTTTGCACTTTGCATTACCGGACAGACTAAGAAATGCTTTTGAACTCCCGTGGCACAGTCCCAAAAGCACGTGTTTCTTTTTTCTTCGCCGGTCGTTGACACGACAGGCATATTGACAGGCGATCAGTGACACACTTCGCCAATCGGCGGTAGGCTTAAGAAAGTCGCCTGCAAAGACAGAACGAGGCTTCACGCGCAAATATGATTGCTAACCAGGCAAGATAACGGACCTATGCACTACTCTGCTCCCATAGGGAGCATATACAGTTACTTCAGCTATGACAATATGGTGCTGCCACCTGCCCGTGGCCTTGCCTGAACTCTGAGATAGCGCGCACACATTCCACTCTCTCTATATCAGAGGCCATCTCTTCGTTTTACAAGATTACTGCCAGATAGAACTCAGGTCTCATGCAGCGCCTCCAGAATACCATGCACCGATTTTTCTGACGCAGAACGTTAAAGGTTTCATTTACTCCATTCAGAGAAAAGATTATCATCTTTCGACGACATTTGCAGTGAAACATGCAGACACGGGACCAATTTTCTTGCCCCGTATCTTTTTTGAAAATCTTTTTGCCCAGTAATTTGCAGCCCAATGTTTAGCGTAGGGCTGCAATACTTAGCGTTGCTGGCCAACAAGTCACTTGGTGGCATATGGCTCACTTACCTGCAAGCAATCCGGGAACGTTGAGCTTCGAACCACGCTGCGGCCCTCGCGGTCTACCATGGTTGCGTATTCTATGGCCTCCCGGTGTGAGCATTCGATGGCCCTGTTCAAGGTCTGGATAACCTGCGACCGCCAAACCGACACCGTAGAAAATTTTTTTACTTCGCATATGTGAAGAAACTTTATTTTAGCGAACAGCGTATTTTTTCAAATAAACAACCACATCGACCAGGGTATTACTCTAAAACACGGCATAGTGGGTAGACTCCTGATGAATTTTTAGAACTCGGTTTCTTGTAAGGTGCTTATTTATTTATTTATTTATTTATTTATTTATTTATTTATTTACGGTACCTACAGAGCCCTCGAGGGGCATTGTGTAAGGGGGCGGTACAGATAATATGTTAGCAAAATATATATACATAATATCTACACATACATAGGCAAATAATCAATATAATAGAAAATGCAGTTTAACTTATGAACATGTAAGCAAAATACATACTTGAAAAGTGAGTTACAGTATGTGAAGGTGAAATACAAAAAAAACTATTATGACAGTAACTACAACCTAGCAATAGTGCAAAAACATCGGCAACAGTCCTATTAACACTGATGGTTACAAAGATGCGATAGAGCAGTTTTTGGTGCATAAGTATTTTTTAAGAGTACGATAGAACTTTGTGTGGTCTTGTTCTGACGCAAGATCATCTGGCAAATCATTCCACAAACGAATAGCTCGTGGAAGAGCCGATTGGTTGAAAGCTTTAGTATTGCCGTACATGCGTGATAAGCTAAAGGTGTTATGTAGTCTGCTCCAAGTTCGATGTGCTAGATTAAGGTGAACAGATGGCATCATGCTGGTGTGGATGAGTCTGTGAAATAGTGATAAAAGTGAGATGTTGCGGCGAATTTTCAGTGGCTCGAGTGCAAGGCTATGTTTAATCTGTGTTACGCTAGACGGGTAGCTGTGATTACGCGTAAATTAAAACACACGGTGAAATGGCAATAAAACAGTGCGAGTAACGGAATACAAGCAGGAGAAGCTACTTCTACTTGTGTTCCATCACTAGCTTGTGTTCCATCACTAGTTTTATTTCAGTTTCAATGTGACACCAACTGGTCCCCCAATGCACATTATAATGTACACATGTTTTCGACAAAATCAATCAATGCCTCGTATAGGATGTACAGTCGAACCCGCTTATAACGAACCTGAGCGTGACGCGACATCTGTTCGCTGTATCCCGAAGTTCGTAGTAAATAAAACACAGCTTTTAAAGAAAGTTGCGAGTGAAAACACAAACATTTTCTGCCCCAAAAAGTCCGCGATGCACGTGTTGTGAAGAGCAGAAGCAATAAAGACGGTCTCGAGTTCATTTAAAACGGCAAGGTGCTCGTTCGCCAAGGTCCGGGGCATAAGCTGCATGAGGCATTGGCTCTAAAGTTTCGTCGTTCTCGCAATCCGATTCCTCCAAATCGCTCTTGCCACGTACTTAATTCACAATGCCCCAATCCGTGCACGGTTCCGCAGTGTCGGCATCATCAACGGTTGTAATTGAACCATCGCAACAGATGTCCCACCCACTCTCACTGGTCGGAGTCTACGACGCGTGGCCACAAATCGCCGCCACAGTTCGGAAGCTTCAGGCTCGGCATCGGGCCCGACGTCGACGAAGTCAGCCTCGCGAAAACAGTTTCGCGCGCATGTAGCCATCACCGCCGCCCACGAAATATTCACCATCTCCACAGCTGAATACAGGGATACAGGGCAAGTTGGCTGCCAGGTGGTCAACAGCTATGAGCAAGCGCTGTGCAACACGGCACCTAACGCGCTGATTACGCTCAAGCCAAGCGGTCACAGTTTCGACGTTTTGTTGAGCGGCACGAAAAAGCGTGCTAGTCCTCCCGTCAGCCATCATGACCACACACGCACACAGAGGAGCAAGACGCGCACACGCGACACAGGGTCGGCGTTTAACAATAAGAATGTATGGGCACCTCGCCGATGCCTGATCGGTGGTCGAAATTGGTTTCCCGGGAAGTCGGCAGACCGCGGACTCCTTTCAGTGTAACCGATCAGCAGCGCTCGGAGACTTTCGTTGTAGTGCGATTTTGTGCCATTGAACCAATGTATATTTTGAAGGTCACGCGGATATTGTTCGTTTTAAGCGAAAGTTCATCTTAAGTGGGGCCGTTATATGTGGGCTCGACTGTACTGCTGCAACACCAGTCACTATTAAGGTGAATCCTGGAGTAAATTTCAAATATGGAATATGAAGTGAAGGAGACCTGTCGCCATGCAATGTCGAAGCTGTCTGTAGCCATCTAGGCAAAGAAATGAAATTTACTGTCTGACGCCAGTGGAGAAACAACGTCTACAGTGAAACCCCGTTACTACATACCTGCCGGGGACGACGGCGTAGCTATGCACTAACGTACTACGCATTAACCACTAGCTACTAATTTGCATCTCCTGGCAAGCGCCATTGCCGCCAACAAAGGAAGAAACTTGGTGCCACTGGAAATATTGCCTGAAATGCCCACCGCAAAGGCATTTCTTTCCTTTAGCCAAAGCACAGAGAGGTTTCTGACTCTCGCACAACCACCCGACAGCACACAGTGGCGACACTGATGAGCATTTAGTTTTCACGAAATTACCGGCACCAACCGACAATCACTTCCTGTAAATACAAAACTCAAAGGCCCAACGACGTGCACATGATTTTCGAGCGACGACGACAGGATTTGCTGTCGCAAAGGGTGATTCGTCGCTATCGCGTTGCAAGTTTCTGAAAAACCAGAAAAAATCGCTTGTTCTCCAGAAAAGATTGTGACGTTTCCCGCAACATGGTAGCATCCCCAATTCCCGCTTTACCTGTTCTCTGCGAGCACAGGAACATCTCTTGTAGAAGCGAGGCGGCCGACGTATTTTGTGGTTAATTTCGTTATCCACGTTTTTTTTTAAAGCTTCCTGCAATGTTGGTTACTTGCTACAATGTCAACGGCGGCGTCGCGCTTGGTTGCCGCGAAGTTGGCGAAGTCCATTGTAGCTTCATAGCACACATTTCTGGGTGCCCCTCGAGATCACAGCAGATACCACTTTTGCGGTTAAACGATCGCGAGAAAAGATAGCGCTAAACACTTCTATGGCGACACAGGGACAGCTTGCCGAAGATAGCACCATCAACCACCGAATATGAATAAAGTGAAATAAAGAAGCTGTTTCCAAACAGTGTATGCGTATGTCGATTGCTAAAGGCTAAGCGAGCTAGCTTTTTTTTTTTTTTTGCAATACCGCAATTTTTTTTTCATCCAGAAAAAGTTTTCATAAAATTTGCCCCGCATTATAAACACACCTCCAACTTTGCTCAGATTTTTCGAGAAAAAACTGGATTCAATACATAAGTAAATATGGTATCTCAAAATCACGAAGCCATCACGAAGCTTTTTGAACACTGTGGCATGGCCTGCGTCGAGCCGTGCTAGCAGTTTTTGAAAGCGAAACGTGACCACGTCGTAATAAAGAGATTAAGAGCCCGTGCCACTATCACATACGTAGTACTACCGGTACACATTAGAAGCACTTGATCAAGCTTATCACTTGTCAATGTGTAAAAAAAGAAACACTGCTTGACAACGGCAGATTCTTCAACACGCGTCGTGACTAGGATTCCGCCAGACGCTGAGGAGGACGAGACCCGCCATATCCACACCTGTTCGTAGGTGTGCGTCTCGTCGTTGAACAGCATGGTGACGTAGGTCTCCTGCTGGCGAGGCACGGACGACTGGGCCAGATCCGGCGGCAGCTCGGTGGACTTGCCCCACGTCAGCATCTGGTGGCAATAGAGCAGCACTGCCCGCAGCACCAACTCCACGCGGCTCACCAGGTCCGGAGGGAGCCGGTCCAGCGGGTTGGGTTCACTACCATCCTGAACCTCCTCCTGCTGCAGTTTTTTCGGAGAAAGGAGAGAGCGTCGGCCGACTACACTCAGTGCAGACTTATCTTTACATGAGAGCAAGGTTACGGAGGCCGGGCTTCCTAACGTTCGTGTTGCTTTTCAAGTAACATGGCAGCTTGCAGCTGATGTCGGTTTTGCTTGCTAGCGTTGTCAATGCGTTTAGAAAACTGCATACATAAAATGTTCATGAGAGAGACATTTCAATTCTTCAGCAAAGATTGTAGCATCATATTACGAGTATATTTTTCATGGAGAACGTGGCCTCACACTGACCCACTTGTGTCAAGGACGCCATGTTTACTTGGGAAAACAGGCCTGCTGGAAAGATGGCGCTGTCTACAAAAATGGAAGGAAAAGGTAGGCATTTTTGTGAAGTGGACAATAATTGTATTTCACCTATGACTTCAGTAACTGCATGAGGGTCGTAATAAATATAGCAGTAATCACTCCAGTGAGGCATATACAGTCGAAATCCGCTACAACGAACGCCGCTTCAACGAAAAATTCATGATTCTCCGTCAGCAGTCCATAGGAGTCGATGCATAAATATTGACGCCACAACGAACACTTTTTCTTTGATCGCCCCACTTCAACGAAATTTTACGATGCAATTGCAGGCTCAGACACTTATTTTTATGCAGTAAGCCCAATCCTCAACATTTCAATGCATTTTCAAAGCCTGAAAATGCGTCGACAAAGTCTAAAACACACATTGGCACCACCGGAAACCGCCGCTATTCAGCAAGCATGGGCGCCGCCATAGCTCAATAGCGATGGCAATGAGACTGCCCTGCTTTTGCCACTGGCTTGCTTTGAGCCACAGACGATCCGAAGCTGAAGCTCAGTCGATCAGTTCATGGTTTCCGTCATGCAGCTGCTGGGTGCAACTGCGGAACGATGCCTTTTCCGATTCCGATGCTTATCATTATGTTTGCGTTTGGCCAGTGTGGTCACTAATCAGAGAGGCTGTTCGTCCCCATTATCAACAAAACGGGGCTGTTCATCCCCATTATCAGTATGGGGCTGATGGCTATTTATGAGAATCGTCCGCAGTTTCTTTCTATATAAATAAAGTTTACCATCAATCCCAGTTTTAGGCACACGACAGGCCTAACGGGTCTTGGCAGCTTTCAGCTGTCGTCACCAGTAGCGAACACAAAACTCCTAGACTCCGAAGGGCCTACCGGTGGCCCTGTTACCGTCGTTTAGTGCACGGTCTATCACTTTCAACTTAAGAGCAGCCATGCAGCTTCAGTATTGCCCCATAACGTGACAAGGTTACTAACACGACATACAAAACACACCGCAATGTGCACTAGCCATTTTGGCTTGCCTTGGATTAGATTGAATCTCCGTGCAATAATAGTACACTTGATGCTCAAGAGATGGCGCCAGGTGGTGCAATGCTATCATCATCAGTGGCTAAAACGAGCAGATGATGTTATTGCAGCAGTTTTCGAGGGTGCGATAATTACTCGAGGAAAAACGAAATCGTACTTTTGTTGGGCAATATGGGGGTGCGAGAATCATGCAAGAGCGAGGATTACACGAGTAAATATGGTTTTTTTTTTTTTAGATCTCGCTACAACGAAATTTTCGCTTCAACTATTTTTTTCCGCGCTCCATCAGTTTCGTTGTAGCGGGGTTCAACTGTAAAAAGAATATCGATAAACTATGGTATTAGTATTTATGTGGAACGCTAGCAGGCATGTGTCTCATAATTGTAGCTTCCACCATACGGCCAAGAAAAGTTGTCTTCGAGAGTAAGAACATGCCCGTTAACTGTTAATTAGGCTGGACGAGCAAAAAAAGCGGCGTTGGACTAAAACCTCTCCACGAATGTTTTCAGTCTTGCATGTGCATTTAAACACGTATGATATGTGTGCATACTATACCCAGGTACAAATACAAACACACACACCTGAGTGTTTGATTGAACGCCATCCCGACAAACAAATTTCTGGCTATGCTACGTTACAGCTCACAGCCGCCCGATCCATTCTTGTAGAGATGGAGACAGCAATCTCCGATATGAATACTGCCATCGGACCACAAAGGTTCAAGTGAAAAATGCATGCCTATTGCAACACAAAATAAAAAAAAATGGTATGCTACCGACCTACTGCTTATTGAAATAGCACCTTTTTTGTTTTGTTTTTAACTGTTAGTTGACGAGAACACTCTTTTTAGTTCTGGTCTTTTTTCACTTTTGCGTCAATGAGAAGTTCACTTTTAACTCTGTAAAAACTAACATCTGCACAGATCTCTCACCTGCTTGATGGCCCGACCATGAGTCTCACAAAACGGGGACGAGCGCCACGCTTCAACGTCACCACAGTCACAGTAGCCGCCACCGCAGCTCATGCTCATCTTGTACTTGTGGTTCTTGTGCTCACTGCGCAGGCAGACAAAACCGAACTGGCAGATTATTTCTCTTCCCCAATGCCCAAGTACAGCATGGCACAAGCATTTGCAACAACGAGCATACTGCAGTTCTCAGCATATAAATGGATGTGTTTCGCAAGGTAGTCAACAAAGTCCAAGTCCCAGGACAGTACATACTGTCCTGCTTTGACTAGTAGCCATTCAGGCATACACAAAAAAAAAATGCTCAGATAATGTTGCATCAAAGTGTGAGTTGACACAGGAATTCAAGGGACATCTTAGCTGAACCATGAAGTATAAAATACAATCAACTTTACATTACAGTAATCTAAACAGCACACAATCTACCGTATATACTCGTGTAAGGGCCGCCCTCGTGTAAGGGCCGCACCCCAACTTTGAAAGCGGATATTTCGAAAAAAAAAAAACAAAAGTTCAAAATGTCCCGCCAGAAAAGTGTAGTTAGTTCATTTACAGCCAGATGGCGCTGCACGCTTTTCCGCTTTTATTCTACTTCCGCCGACGCGCCGACCACGCTGTTGACAGCGCGCCGCCATATTTGCCTTGTGCGGCCTCTTTGTTGGCATCGTTCCTAGCATCGTGTCGATACGTTGGCAGCGCGACTTCAGATCGGTGTCGTCGGTGTCACTTTGTTGGTTGTAGTGAACCCTGCAGAAGCCAGCGCACGTGACGGACGATGGGCCGGCATCTGAGATCATTCACTGCAGCATTTAAGCTGCAAGTGATTGACTATGCCGAGGAGCACGGGAAGCGGGAAGCTGGACGAAAGTACGACGTCGATGAGAAGCGCGTGCGTTACTGGATGAATCAGAAAGATGCCCTCGCCGCTACTAACAGGAGCCGAAAGGCGTTTCGCGGGAAAAAGTGCAAGTACCCGCAACTCGAAAGCGAGCTCGTCAACTACGTCGTCGACACACGAAGGGACGGCTACGCCGTATCGACTGACATGATACGCGTCAAAGCCCTCAGCATCGCTCGCCACATGGAAATACCCCCGGCACAATTCAAGGCAAGTCGGGGCTGGGCTACGCGGTTTATGAACCGTAACCAGCTTTCTATTCGGCGCCGAACGACGATTTGCCAAAAACTGCCGCGCGAGTACGAAGACCACGTCATTAAGTTTCATCGCTTCGTGAATGCTCTCAGGAGGGAGCATGAATACGACCTGTCCCAAATTGGGAATGCGGACCAGACACCTGTGTGGTTCGATGCACCGGAAAGCACCACAGTGGATTTAAAAGGTGCGAAAAGTGTGTCTGTGCGCACGACTGGTGCAGAACGCCAAAGGTGCACTGTGATGTTGTGCATCACGGCAGACGGCAGGAGGCTTCCGCCGTACGTCGTATTTAAAAGGAAGACTCTCCCAAAAGAGAAGTTCCCTCAGGGAATCGTCGTACGTGCGCAAGAGAAGGGCTGGATGTCCGAGGAACTGGTCGTTGACTGGATTAAGACCGTCTGGGCAAACAGACCTGGAGGGCTGTTACAACGGAAAGCCCTCCTTGTTTTGGACAGCTTTAGGGGCCACTTGACCGACCGCGTCAAGAACCGAGTTGCCGCAACTCGTACGGACTTGGCCGTCATTCCCGGTGGCCTGACGAGTGTGCTGCAGCCGCTCGACGTATGCGTCAACAGACCATTCAAAGTGGAATTTCGCCGATGTTACTCTGAATGGATGGCTGGAGGCGTCCACGAGAAGACCCCTACAGGACGGCTGAAGCGGGCGTCGCTCCAACAGGTGTGTGAATGGATTTTGAATGCGTGGCGTGCCATGTCAGTAGAAGTAGTTGCTAAAAGCTTCAAGGTAACGGGAATTTCGAACTCCATGAACGGCACCGAAGATGACCGTCTCTGGGAAGACGCGGACGCCGAGGCGAGCTCCTCCGAGAACGAGGACAGCGAAATGGAATCCGAATAAAAACATTTCTGGCATGTCATTTGTGACTCTTGCACTCTGCTACTGTTGCATAAACAGTACAGACCTTTGGCCTGTACTGCCTGTACTAAATCGGCCTGATTCGTGTAAGGGCCGCACCTAGCAAAATTTTCGAAAAAAAAGTGCGGCCCTTACACGAGTATATACGGTAACCAGCTAAAGCAAGTTTATACTTTACAGAAGCATGAACTAGCTTTACAGCATATCACAGAACACCCCAGCATACGGCCAGCTCTTTCCCCAATGCCGGCCGAGCACTTTCCCAACGATCGCGAAAGAATCGTCACTAGAGGCCTGCATTTCCGGATTGAAATGTATCTTCAAATTAGGGTTTTTTTTTTTTTTGTGCTAGACAGTCATGTATAATGCTTTCTGGCAACCAGCACTATCTGTCTATCGCTCATTAATGAATTTGTCCAGACATTCAGTGGCACATACAGTATGGTCCACTGTTACAGGACACACGCGAATGTGTGGCCGGAGGTCAGCAGAGCACTAACTGCTTGCGAAATTTCGAAATGCAGCGCATGCGCATTGGTTAATCAAGTTGGTGCATGCCTTGCGTCATCCGCTATTTCTCTGCCTAAGCACACAGTGTGCACCAGCGAACCGTGGCTTTTCGAGCCTTTCGTGTTCGCACTGTTAAATAAACCGATACCGATTCGGCCTTCCTCCTCTTTAAATATCGGTCGAAAAGGCGAGCTTAGAATGTTCGCTGCATCCGACTTCAGTAGCCTTATCTGTTATCAAAAGCAGCCAGTTGCAGTGAGAAGTACGTGAAAAATATCATGCGCTTTACAGTGACAGCTATGCATATGAACTATGCATATTTCGTGCTTGCCTGGAAACTGTACGACCAGAAGGCAGATTAACAGCTAGATAAATTGCACTGCAAAAATACGGAAGCACTTTCCAACACTTTTCTGCGCATAGGCGGAGAAGTAGCAGATGAAACAGGGCACGCGCCGCATTTAAAAATCTCACTGCCAGATAGTGCCGCGCGACACCCTTGCAATGTGCTCGCATGCTTCCTCTAACAGTGGACCGTACAGTGGACTAACATGCTTCCTCTAACAGTGGACCGTACTGTACAAAATCACGCTTTTTGTGTTGTGCCTCGCCCCTTTTTCCTGAACATTGCTGGTGATCTTGTTAACACTGTTGGCCTTTTTTTCTTGATGCTCCAAACTACATGCTCCGCAAACTACATGAAAAATTAGAGGCAACTCTAATCCTTGGCTTACATGTCCTGGTAGTGGCATCTGCACTTCAAAGTTTCATGTGCTTTGGCATATTCCTTGAGATAGCTTAGTGTTTTGTCACAGTAGCAAAGTAGTGTTTTGTCACAGTAGCAAAGTGAATCTCGGAGACCACATAGAAAGAAACATATGCGTGGTATCCACTCCGCCAGCTGCCACAACACTCCCAGCTTCTCACAAAAAAAAAAAAAATCTGTCCTTTCAATTCACCCATTCAATTAAATTTCTTAATTATTCTGAGTTACTTAGCTCTTTGTCTTAAGCAAACTTACGCTCCGACATCACATGTATCTGAAGAAATCTTCACTCGAAACAAACATTGATTTTGTACCAGTTATATTTTTCAGAAAGCCTCTGAATACTCTCAGACCTCGTTATAACAAAGTTGCATCTTAGACAAAAATAAGTTCATTGTAACCAAATATTCGTTATGAATGCAAATTTCTAACACTATATCCATTGCAAAACTATTCTTACTTTACTTTAATATAACCAACATTACGTTATATTCGGGTATATTACATTGAGGTTTGGGTGTACTTCGAAAACCAGAATGGCTTGGAATAGAAACGAGTGCTACTCGTTACTTGTGCCACTAAGATCTAAAAAGCATTCCTGAAATATCGCTTCACCTGCTCTTGAAGCAGTCAACACAGAGGACACAGGTTGGGTCGAGACCGCAGTCTCGACAGGAGTACGTTGGCTCGCCGGACTTGAAAACCCGGCCACACAACGTTGGAGGCGACTCCATCCGACGGAGCTCCTCGAAGTAACCCCGAGGATCCGAAGTCCCGCAAACGAACCTGCACAAGGAATGAATGCGCTTTTTCAGTCAACCCTTTAGCCATTACACTCAAACCGTGACATAACAAAATATCGGTTACAACAAAATGAATGAAGAGTAGTCTTGCAATAGATGCAGTGTTAAAATACACCTTTATATAGATTTTTGCATATAACAAACTCTCGTGTCAGATGTATCTATGTTATAATGAGGCGTGAGTGTGTATCTTTTGCACATTTTTCTGTCCAAAAAGTTTTTTTTTATTTTAGGTTGATAGAGAATATTATGATTGAGAAAAGCATAATTGGATAAACAAAAAATTGAACGAAATCATATATTAAGCAAATTAACATGAGTAAATATACTGTCCCACGACTTCTATGCATCTTTTAAAATCTGCGAAATAATGCCATCGTTAAAAAACTAGCAAACATAACATGTCAAGTCATCAAAGTAAACTTCGGTATCTCAATAATTATCACTTGAAGAGCTGTGTAATGACAAAATGATTACTTTACGTGACTATGCATAAGCAACGCGTTGCCTTGACTGTGAAACATTTGTTGAACACAAGTTGTGAAATGGCGGTGATACTGACCATGTATCATTTCCCGAAAAAAGAATTCACACTGAATGCAGTTTCAGCTGAATGCAATGCAAAATGTTGCTTTCATGCAAAACTTCAACACTGCATATCATCAAAAGAGTCACACTAATGTACTAAAATAGGGCAAATTTTTAAGGGCTCGTCATCTACGTTAGACAGAGCTTAATGAATCGAGCGGACAATTAGATTTGTGAGGTTTAACGTCCCAAAACCACCATATGATTATGAGAGACGCCGTAGTGGAGGGCTTAGGAAATTTTGACCCCCTGGGGTTCTTTAACGTGCACCCAAATCTGAGTACACGGGCCTACGACATTTCCGCCTCTATCGGAAATGCAGCCGCCGCAGCCAGGATTTGAACCCGCGGCCTGCGGGTCAGCAGCCGAGTACCTTAGCCACTAGACCACCGCGGCGGGGCCAAGCAGACAATTGGGCAGGGGGCAGCATAGGTGGCATTAAATGTCATCTTTCACTGATGTGTCATAATTAAGGCACAAGCTGAAAGGAAGAACAGAAAATCACCCTTCTTGTCATTGGGTATTGAACACACGACCTTCAATTGGTAGAGCATCAGATGGATAATTTGAAGGGTGCTGATTTATGTCCCACAGATGAATTTAGGTCACCTCAAATCATGTCATAATTGGCAAACAAAAGTTAAAAAACCAATAATTAATGCCATGCCCCCATTGCTTTTGTGGTCTAATTAGCAGCTGAATTGATTTGGGAGGGTCTAATACCGGTGTCACACAGAGCACTGCTGATCTCAATTAAGCACAATTCTGATCAAATTGATGAACAATCCTTCCTTACGCAAGTTGCAGAAGCTCGCTTCTGCAACTTGCATAAGGAAGCTAATCATGATCGAGAAATTCGATCTGAATCAGGCTAGATCTCGATCAAAAGCGACTGTGTTACAGCAGTACAACTCTAAAAGTATCAAACGCTCACACTTTTGCAACACTGTTAATTTTGCATTCAGAGAACTGCCACTGTCCATCTCACCTCTCGAGCGAGTCCAGTAGCGTCCTGCGCAGCGTAGCCTCATCATAGGCTAGCTGCAGGGGGCGGCAGTTGAGCGGCGGGCTCAGCAGCGGGGGCACATGCGTCGCCCAGAACGCGCGCAACACTTCGGGGGTCAGGGCACCGCACTCGTGGGCTTTCAGCCATCCGGCCACGGCCGCGTCCACCTCGGACATGTAGGGACTGCGCACGTCGGCCTCTTCGCCGGCCCGCAGCGGAGCCTGAGCACCGCCAGAGTCTTCGCCGTCCATGACGAGGCAGGGGGGGGGGAGGTGAGCAGGCCTCTTATTGAAGCTGGTGCGCTGTATGCTGACAGGGCATGTCCAAGGATGGTCCGCGCCCTTTGTCTCTTCTTCTCAGCTGGCCTGCGGGTGGCCACGGGCCCTGAAGCTCATGGGATACCGCTCTCGTGCCTCACCACAACCCTGCACAAGGTATTGTGAGCTGAGCCGAGAAGCTAGCCGAACGCGTCAGTAATAAGCCCAAACAAATACTGGGGCAGCTACATATTTAGCGTTGTAAAGAAGAAGAAAACGGAGGAGCTGGCAACGTTCCTCTCATTTCTCTCCTCCTCATCCTTGCTTCTTCACTTTCTCACCCCTCCTGGTTCAACTACACCACACATGATTATTCTATGATACACGCTCTCCCATCCTCCCCACCCCCACATCACCTTCCCAACCACTTGCAATGCCATACCACACACGTCAATGAAATGCTATGGAAGCCAGAGTACAATGGAGAGCGAAATATAAAAATACCCCTCTTTACTCAAATTTATGTCTAAATTTAAAAGAGAACAAATGACACCGTCAAAACTAGGCCCGCGTTCACTACTATAGCGTGCCTCCTAAGCCTGTAGTTTCGGCATCTAATATTCATTCCATATTCAGTCGCTCATATAACCATATAATCAATACTTTGTACTGAGCTAGTATACTAATACTATTAAATTGCACATTGCATTGTTTTCAGTAGCAAATAGAACTTTGTAAGATTTACCAACTATATATAAAGAGACCGTGTAAACTAGAGCACGGAATCTGCCGCCACTCACTGGGCTTCTGGCATGCAACGTAGATACTTCCATACGCATGCGAGAACCAAAACATTATCTTAAAAGCCCGTGAGGGCTGGCACACTGCTATTATGCATAACTCTTGGAGCACAGAAAATCTGCTTTGCATTACTGTAACTACAAGCGCAAACTGGGACCAGGTCAGGTGAGAAATGGCCCCAGTTCTTACTACAAACCGGAAACTTCATTACACAATAACGAACATATATGCCTAATGAGAAGGCATAACTCGCTGCGCACTTGCAGTGATGCTAGATACAAACACAGGCCACTGTCACATCGTATCTTTCCACTAGCCCCTTTCCTTAAAAAGTGGCAGTTCTTTGCTGAAAGTAGCGAATGATTGGTGACTGACACTAGTTGACGCCATTATGTTAGTATAGAATGTCACCTTTCCAAGGTGGAGTGATCAAAGCGCTTAAACAGAGCGGCCATATCGGAAAAGCACACTTCACAAACACACCGCATACAGTGCAGAGCCATATGTGAGTACATTTGTACAGCATCCTGTCTAACCCACGTGAATCATTTCCTCACTTGTGATTGTCCTAATTTGCACTTGAAATTTTAATTACTCGTATATGCTTAATATCTCCTCCTTTCCATACCACTTAAAATCAGCCTTGTAGCTTTTGAAAATCCCCTATGCAGCCGCAGTTCGATTAACTAAAGCATGCTGTCAGTATTAACTTCTTATTGAAGCCACACACACACACAAAAAAAACGAACGGGTGGATCAGCAGCTACCCTACGTCATGCTATTGTTTCCAAACTCGGAAACGCACGTGCACTCGGAAATGATCCCTCATACAAAAAGACACAACCAACATTGAATGATGGGCAGCAGCGCGCACAGCTGCTTCTGACATGAAGCCACGCAAGCGGGTTATTTACTAAGGCCCGAGGAAACAGCTGGGCCCGGCCACATGTGATCAGCAATAGAAAAAGAGAGAGTAGCTACACCACGGCAAGGCAGCTGAGAGTTCTGTCAAATAGCATCAGCGTCCTTTAAGCAACATTGTAAAGATGTGCCATGAAGGAGAGGTCAACGCAGCACATTTGGTGCTGAAGACTCGCAGGCACTCTACCTTTCATAAAGGTTAACCATAAGAAATAAATAATGATGGCCAGTTTCCTTTATTATTCTATAAACCATTAAACAATAAAGAAAGACAACAGATGCTCACTCTCTGGAAGAAAAAAAAATAGATCACTTACTGCATTTGTAAAAGCAATTAAATTCATAGCGTATTTCAATATCTTGCACTCACGCGATGTGTCACAATTTACAGTATATTCACGTCACCATAAAGGCATCATAATATAGGTGGGAAGGGACAAAAACATAACCAGCAGAAAAAAAAACAGAACTGACATACAAAGAGCCCTATAAACTATCCATAAAAACATAAGTCGGGTTAAACAAATCGATCGCCGAAATGCTGAGCCCGCCCATTTCTTAAAGCAGGAGTTATTTCCCAACACAAGAAATATTATCCAATTACCATTATCCAAGTCATTTTCTCAACTGTCAAATTTAGCAAGGGACGAGTAGTCCAGAATGTTAGTTTAAAGGTAGAGATCTTTTTGTTTTATATCAGAGAGTACATATTGCCACGGGCATGAAATGAAATAGCGCAGTCTCATTCTATGCCCATGGCATAAATGTTACATTATTATGGATAACACAGAACCTCTGTCTAGGTAAGCGTCGAGCCGATCCAGTCACTTGAAACACGACATCATAGTCGTCTTTACTTCCTTGTCCTCTCTTCAGTTTGACAGAGGCACATACACGTAATGGCATAGTGCAATCACATTCCATGCCCTTGGCAATATGCACTTAAGATGATAGTTATAGTGATTGATACCTGCGTTACAACTACGTATTTAGTGCAATAGTTTGAGTCTTAGTCTCTGTTTACGGAAATGCAGCAGATGCCATCGCGATGTAGCCTTCGATTTCAGAAACGCTTAGGAACGCTTGTAACAATGCTCATCAGAGCCATGAGGAAGTCAGAATGACAAATGCTGTGACTGTTTTTAGGTTCATAATATAGAACGAGCATGAAATACGGACAACGGTGCAGAGCAGAAAAATGCAGTGCTTCTCTGTATCCTCATCAACAGCTCCCACTACTTGTGTAATATTATAGATCTGTATCGACACGCACAGTCTTCTGCTCTATTATTTCAAGTTACTCTTTCTTCAGAGTATAATCGATGTACATATATTAGCCTTTAACCTTTAATAACATGCATGGATGTATGAGTAGGAGTATTACACACACTCTATCTAGGTGCCCAAGCTTTATTTTTACTTGAATGAAGTCTCTACAAGCTTTGAATATACTGACAGTTTACAAATGTGAAAATATCAAATACTCGTACAAATGAAGTTTGTACAAGCTTTGAGTATACTGTCACTTTACAAATGTGAAAATATCAAATATTCGTCAAGGCATGCTCGTGTTAGAATAACCACATTGAAATATTGACTACTTACATAAATCTACTAAACTATAAAAACTTATGCAAAATTTTAGGAGTACATTTTGCAAAAACATGTCTATAAGTCACTGAATAAACATGTCCTCTAATGTTTGCAACTGTTAGTTAGCAGCTGTGAAACTTAGTTTCAGCGTCCTGAAATGCACTATAATAAGTTATCTTTGCCTGCATCTAAAAAGTCCCTTGCAAACGCTTCTCAAGTTTTTCACATTATGAGGGAATATCTTGCCACAGCAGCCATAATGTTGACATTTTCCTATCTTTGTGGCAGCGTTGTGAGCGGAAGGTCAAACAAAGCGGTCATCATCACACCCAAGGCTTTCCAGAGCCTCAGCCTTTAAGAGCTGTCTTAACTACCATTTCACAGTAATACCAGAAACTAAAATTTGGTAATGCCAAATAAAGCTGCTACACAACAAGGATTTTGGCAATAGGCATGCACCAAGCTGCTGTATCAATAACTGTTAAACATTTGTTTTAACATTAATAAGGTCACACAAATTTTTTTTCTCTCGAACTCACAGAACAGCGCTTCAAGTTTCAATGAAACTGAAAAACAAACACAAATGGGCTCAGTGAAATGGGTGTTGAAGAAAGAACGGTAAAGTTCAAACAACTTGCATGTATAACAGGCCAGAGTGCAACGAAGCTCTCTGCATTGCACAGCTAGATGCTCAGCAGCAGAGTACGTCGTTTTAGGCGCTGATACTCAGTTTTACACGCACGAGGGCACACTATAAAAGGTATACAAAACATTAAAACTACTGTACACTTCCTCCAACGCTGTACGGCAAAACGTTTCTCGGTCATATATAGCTCTTATTGTAGATTTCTTTCAATGTGATATGAGCCTTCAAAAGAGGTGTTAATTTTTCTGACATTCGATCTCCCTGTCAGTCAACTGGACAGACGCTTGACACCTGAAGGACAACACTAGTCAACGGCCAAGTTTTTGTTTTACTGCATACGATGTCTCTCATTGTTTTTCCCTGCTGTCACTGACTATATATTTCATGCCCAAGCAATAAACCTCTGCTTAAAGTTAGCACACATGTTGTGGGGTTTTCTTTGGTCTCATGCCTGTGCTTTTGAAAACGCACGATTTCTTCAAATGTACGCAGATTTTTTCCAAAATGCATACAGGTTTCTCTTGATAGTGTCATGCTTCATACCGTGGATGACAATGCTTCCCCCCCCCCCCTTTTTTTTTTTTGCAAAGTTACACAAGCAGAGCCGTCTTACGTCCTTCACAGTGTTTCACAGTACCGTGCTTGCTCTGCTACGCCTCCAAAATGTTAACGCATACATGTTACACATACAATTTCCAGACGCATGTTTACATGTTAACCACAACACATGTTTACATGTTCACCACAATATATATTACATGTGAACCTCTCGGATGTACATTTTCGTCAAATAACATACTATTTTCAGCGCGCGTCCGTGTGCCACCATTGCGACGCACAAGGCGTTTCGATAGCGAGCATGATTGGCATGCCATGACCCTCCAAGTGCACAAACAAGCCATTGTTTAGATTGCGTTAATGGCAGGCCTATATAGCCAAAGTAAAAAAACCTAGCCAGCCCCCCCCCCCCCCCACCCCGCCCCTGAAATTTTGATAGAGGTGGGTGTTTTACCGAGGACATTAATAAACAGTATGTGTTTCTCAAGGCCTTTAACAAGTGTCCCCCCCCCCCCCCCCACTGAAGAAGAAATTTCTCGCTATGGACCTGGTTAATGAGATTAAATCTCAGAAGCTTCCATGTTGACAATTTTTTATTGAACCCAAATTATCATACTTCGTGTTTTAATGAGCCATAAAATACATACTTATATCCTTTTTTGATGTCTCGCATTATATTCATTGGCGGGAGCAATTTAATAGAATTAGGTGCTTGCTATGTGTAAGATATTGGACAACTTCAACGTGAAATCCGCTAGCATTCACTGGGTATCTGGCATGAAGCACAGTTGCATGAGGCGCATAAGGCACTTTCATGGGAGCGGCGACAGCGCCACTATGCATAACTGTTTTGAGGCACAGAAAATCTGTCTCCTAGGTTTCGCAAGACACCTAAATGACTCAATTCAATGAAAGCATACTGCCGAAGCTTCCTTGTGCATGCCCAGTTTGGATCCCAACTTAATAAACACTGGTCGGTCCAAACTTAATAAACTCTCAACTCTGCCCTTTGTATATGTTTTCCCATTAGTATAAAAATGACATTTCAAAGATGCAGGAGGAGGAAGGGAAGAAATGAAAGGCAGGGAGGTCAACCAGACGCACGTCCGGTTTGCTACCCTACACTGGGGGAAGGGGTGAGGGGATTAAAAGAGATGATGATCACAACACCCATGAGGTCAAGACTAAGAGAGACAACAGGCAAACGTTGCCCACCCTACTGCCGAATATATGAAAGCTATGCAGAAGAGTTACAACGTTTCACATCACTAACCTAGCGTCGTCTACGTGCATCGTTAAGAAAGTATGCTTTATATCTTCTTTGCTGTACGTGGTGTAGTGCGATTTCTTTGAGCCATTAAACAATTTGGAGGGTGTGTGCAAAAATGCCCTTCCCAAGTTTCCCAGCAGGGCTCCACTGGTGAGCTGTACGAATTGTAAATATTGTTGACCTGTTGATGTAGTGCTTTCAACATGACGGACTGTTTCCAGTGCTATTTGATTCATAGTGGAAAGTGGGCTCTTCGTACACAGTGATAGTGCAGAGCTGTACTTATTATTATAAGCACGCACAATCACCACAAGCAGGGAAGACCTTCCGATCAGCCGGCATAGGCCACGCTTCTCCATCACCTCGCATGCCACTGCGGCTCCACTCCAAGCTTCCCAACACGAAACAAATCAGTGAAAAGTAACTTCAATGTTGCACTCAACATTATCACTGCACAACATTGCACTTCAACATTATCAAGGCACTTAAGTGACTTCTTTATCTTGATAGTGACGGACCTCTATTTAGCTCTAAAAATTCATCAAAATACTAAACCCCAACAAAGCTGTCATTTTGTTTGGTTGGTCTTTTACTGTTTCGATTGTGCATTTAACAAACTCTTCTTAGAAGTGTCAAGGTTAAAAATCGAAGGGAACGCACTGGCAAAACAAACAAACTAACGTGGCCATAGCGTTTCACGGTAAGCTAGCCTGTTCGCACGGGGCACGGCGACTGCACGCGCGAACAGCGTCTGTAAACAACGGGTAACAACCCTTAAACGTCGGTAAACACGGGGCAACGACTTCTTAACGTCTGTAAACGTAGGGTAACAACGTCTCCGCGAATCGCCAGTAGAGAGCGGGCGGCGTACAAGGGGTCAAGGGCACCGATTTCGGAAGCCTGCCGCCCAAACAACGCCGCGTTTCCGAGAAATTCGACGGCAGGCATGTATCGGGAAAGCCCTCTACGATCCCGACACGATGCGTTACGCTAAAAGGCGTTTTCACCCGTATTTTTAGAACGCTCCTCCAGCCAGACCCCTCCCCCTTTTTTCCCCCTCCGGGTGTGATTGCGCAAAGGGAGCGTGATTTGGCACTCTCGACGCCGACGAAACGCACCCATGATGGTGCTTAGTTAAAAGCACCATCCGAATTTCATTGAATGGAGCTTGCTCCAGGCCGCCGAGACGGAGTAAACAGTCACGCGCACTGCAAGGCTAATGACAGCGACGCTACCAGACATCGCTGACACTTTACAGCGTGCCAGAGAAAAGAGATCCGGCGGCGCGAACAGCTGATCGCTACAACGGAAGCACACGGGGGTGCCAAGCGTCGGATGCAAGACGGTGACGCGACCGCTGGCTGAATTAAACACCGCTCGTTCTGCGACGCGACGCTCGCTACAGGGGCTGCAACGCAGTAGCGGCGACTCGTGAAATCGCGATAGCCAGGCGAACCCGGCGCGTCGCTTTCGCTCAACCCTATGCGACGAGGGAAAAGTCGACAGTTTAGACCCCGAAAAGCTAGCAGAGCTTAGGCCTAAAACAGAATCGGGGGATTGCAGGGACGTTCTCGTTGAATCGTGGAGAAGCGAGGACAACGGGACGACCTAGCCGAAGTTCGGACCTCGGCAACGAGGTGAACGGCGTGCCGTGAACGAAGTCGACAACGAAGACTCACCCACTGACGAATCGAGAAGGGGTGCGCAAATCCGTAAAGAATGTTTCGCGTTGAACTTGCTGGGGCTGCCAGCAGGAGCAGAAACAGACGAAAACGCACGGAGGCGAAAACGAGACGATGCTCGAAGTCGCCTTCAGATGGCAGTGCAGTAAACAAAAACGCCGTGTCGACTGTTCATGGGTAATAACTAATTTGAGGAGCCATGAAATAGCAATAATTGATTCGAAACTTTCAAAGTCTATGGCTTTATGATTTCTTAATCACATAAACATGACGGTCATGACGCACTTAAGGCTGCTAAATGTTTGCATACTCAGAAAGCGTAGCCTTCAAGACTTGCAAATACATCTCACCTGGATATGAATCGTGGACACATTGTGAACACCACTGCGGTGTATTCTAGAAACCATTGCAAAAATGAGGTGATTCATAATGTGTAAAACTCAATAAATGACAGCCTCGTAAAGTTTACAGCAGCTACAAATCAGGATGGCTACACATAAGCATGTTCAACTCTGCTCAACCATTGAATATACAGCCTTTGAGACTGACAACTTTGGCTAGAACGAAAGTTGCAGGCTGATTTTCAAAGCAACATTGCAGTTTAAAACAATGCAGGCTAAGGTTTGCAAATTAGGATGACATTGTTTCATTGCAACGCGGCCAAAATTATTGAGCGTTTTCTCAGTCACATTTTTCTCAGTCACAAACTCTGTGCACAAAGTGGCAGCATTGGCGTGGTAAACATCAATGAACGCATGCCGGTTTTTCGCAAGTGCGTTAAGTCAAGCTTGTAGAACTTATGCGTATTTCTAGCCAGTTTTAAAACATGAAGATCACTGCCGCCGAGCTTGTTACCAACACCGTGGACCTCGATCCAAATCGGAACCTTTCAGTAAAAGGAACCATAAGGGTTGTCAAGTTTTGCCACTGCAAGTGGAACTCTTCTCTGCTGGCTGTCGGTACCGCGTCGTCCGTGACTGTTTTCGACGTCAAGCTGCCGGTCAGTTTTGCTTTACGCTGCTTTTAGATACAACGCAGCTTATGGCGGTGTTCAATCCGGTGGTGTGCGGCGTGACCACCTTTACTGCGCATGCGCAACGCTAGACCAAGCGCCGCGGGAACGCGCTAGGCACTGCGAGAACGCGCTAGCGCCTAGCGCGTCCCAGCGTGTGTAAGGGGCTGGGCAAGACGCTGTGGCCTCTTATGCCTATACTCTCTCAGCAATCATGTGATGACGTCGTGAACGAGATTCTGCAAACGCGCGATGAACCAACGCTTTGTAGCCTAGCGAAAACGCGCTGGCACGCGCCAGCGCGTTCGAGCCTGCGTAAGTAGCTGTGTTAAGAGGTTATTGGCCTCTCCCCCTTACACTCTCTCAGCAATCACGTGATGGCGTCGGGGAACGAGATTCTGCTGATGAACGCACGTGCTTTCGCGTGTCTTGTTGATGAACCCGCTTGGCGTGCCCCAACAGTTCGGGACGAGTAACAGCAACATAAAATGCTGCGAATTCATGGTGTGCTCCACTTGCAAGGACGCGTTAACATCGGGGAAGGTGCCTGTAGTGAACAGAACTTCCAAGTCGACCCATGCACTGCTTCGCATGTTACTCATGGTTCCCTTTAGTGAGAGATAGTGTAATTTTTTTAAGCGAAGGCTTACTGGCCTAGTCAAACAAGTTTTGCTGTGTGTATCTGCGTGGTCTTGAGGCGAAGAACAGATAACCCGTCAGAAGCCGCATGAAATTCGGACAGTGTCGTTGCAGTTGTTGAACGAGCATACAGCGAACGCGTTCATTGCCTAGTCTGTCTACCCCTTCCGAATGCCCTTCTTCAGTGTCCAAGGTAAACACGCTAGGAGTGAGCGTAACTGCGAGCAGAGGAGTACACGAGCATCTGTCAGTGGTTTAGAGGCCTGGAATTTCTTCTCATCGAGCTGCAACAACGGCTTCGAAAGCTGACAAAACATTGGTAGCGACTGCACACAGTATGTAACATTTGACTAGCCAGATCATTTGTGTGGTGAACTGGGCTTCAGCTACGAAGAACAAGCATAACCAAGTAAACAAACTTTCACTTGCATAACGGAACACAGCTAAGCCACAGCCATTTCTCCTTTTTTTGCGTTCTGTCCGGGCGCAACAATAAAGGGCCATCCTACCACTTCTGGGTCCTCACTTGTCGAAGTATAAAGCTCAACACACTTCTTTAGAGCGCGATGTAAAAGAGCTCCACATAGCACGGGGGACATCTACACCATGATTTAAAATGGCCAACGTCTGAGCATGCATTCTGGGCACCCTGCAGTGGAGTTTTCGAGATGCAACAGAAGCTCTGGAAGACTGTCTAGGCAGAAAAACAGCAAAATTTGACCTGGCTAATAGCCTATTAATGGCCGGTTATAAGTTGATATAGGTTTTAAGTTAATATTCTAACTCACTTATATATTACAACTCATTCGTCAACATCATAACACGGTAGCAAGCTGCAACTTGGTTGCAAGTCAGCATAGTAACTTATTTCTAAGTTGCAATTTAGTCTTAGGTCACTTTCGTGACTCACTTGTAAGTTGCAACTTAGTCGTCAGTCAGCATTGCTACTAACTTGTAAGTTGGTGTTCATGCATTGTACTGTGGCTTCTTTGCGCCGTTCTTTCTCTGCATTTCCCCCACTTAACTATGGGCGAACTCACCCGAATGAAGTTCCTGTCTAGATTTCGCATTCCGCCAAGATTCTAAATCAAAAAGTTCCCATTGCGAGGCAATGAAGCTGTCACCTGTGTGCTGCATAGAAAGTGCGAATAGTTGTACGCACTGTGCTTAATTGCACTTTTCACCAAGGGTGGCGCCAGGATTTGTTCACTGGGATTACGCCAACTACTAGTGAGTTCGTCCAGGGAGTCGGGAAACCTGTGCATTTTTGTTTACCATGTTTGCTATTGGAGGGGGGCATAGGGGAGAGCAGTAAAAAATTCTGAGGTGGTTCTAGCGACCCCGCTAACACCGCCCTGCTCTTCACGTAGGCTGATGATGTTTTATTGTGATATATGGATAGTCTCGGCTAGTTTTTGTTACCGCCGCCGCCATCATTCATGTACATGTATGTGTATATATATATATATATATATATATATATATATATATATATACCTGGGAGGATGCGCTAGCCTCCTCTTATTGCGGAGCGAATATCGCCTCTTCGGCCGGGGCCATCTGCATGCGCGCTTATCTCATGAGCGAACGGGGGGGGGGGGGGGTACTATAGTGGCAATGATTACCGCGTCTTTTTGTGGGAGCTTCTACGGGCTGCACTCTCAGCACGAAAAAATAGTGCCAAAAGAATACCTAGAGCGGCTGTATTCTCTTACAGTATTTTGTAGAGCTGAAATAGGATGCTAGCCTTGCTTCCTGAATCATTCAAATATGTAGCTATCGCATTCATTGCTTTACCCTTTGGGCGAAACTGTGACTTTTTTTGTTTGTTAAGTTGAAGTCAGGGGAATAGACAGAAATTCGGGGGGGGGGGGGCACCCCCTTGGAATGATCGTTTTCACTATGTGTGCCTTTGCCATGTGTGCCATGGCAATAAAAAATTTGGTGGGGGGGCATGGGCTCTGTGTGCCACCCCCTGCTACACCACTGGCTGAGGTGCACCGAAGTGTTGTGCACTGCAATTCTTTCTCCGCTGGACAGCTGCCATTAGGGAAGGGCTCAGTGCAACAATGTTGCGTGCCAAGCAAGAGGCTAGTATCAGATGTTTTCTCCATTTTGTACCCACAGCCTAAAGAGAGTGAGCTGAAACAAGTGGAAGTGAAAAAGCTGCGCGAGTTCAGACACGATGCCCCCCTCCAAGACATTTCCTGGAGCCCCAACATGTCTCTCGTGTTAGATCCAGTCTGGATCAGGTGGGTAAACTTCATTGCTTTACTAGCTTACTCAGAGATGCCACGCTGATCAAGCATTTCTTCATAGAGCCCGTGCCTTCTGGCCCTTACAAGCTTCCATGGGTCCTTGGCCTGCTAATCTGAAGGTCGCGGGTTTGAATTACGGCCACTGTGGCTGCGTTTTGAAAGGAAAAAAATTTTGGAGGCTAGCGTACTTAAATTTAGGCTCGAGTTTAAAAATCCCAGCAGCCGAAATTTTCAAGGGCGCACCACTATGGTGTCCGTCATAATCATATCTTAGTTTTGGGACATTACACCCAACAATTATTATTATAGAGTGCTTAACAAGGCAGTAGTGCTTTTTTTGCCAACTTGTTTTATGTTATCACTTCTTTCTATCTAGCTTGCATTCGTAGCACACCTGATTGCTTGTTTACATATTACTTTTAACAGATACTTACATGCTTTATGCAATCTGTACCCCTGTCACACGGTCACCACGGAACTTCATTTAACCCTTTAATGCCTGAATTGTGAAACCGCTGAACAAAAGAAAACTTCTTTTCATCTTCTAGCTTCAAGTAACTATATTTAATTGATTCTGGAGTTAAATTATCCAAAATGCAACTTTAATGCATACCTTTAGGCAAGTCACGAGTTCTTCATATGTCTCAGAAGCGAGGACCTTGCTAGAAAAAACGTATTTCACAACTACGTAACATGTCGTGTGGCATGTCTTCGGCGCATACACATCAAATAAACAAAATTATTGAAGATAGAACTTAATTTACCCAGGCAAAAAAGAACGAAGAAGTGAAAGATGTTACACGAGCTTCGTGCTTTCTGCCATCAGCTACAAGACAATTCATTCTAGCATGAAGTACATTAGACGAGACGGCACTGTATTTTTCATGCTGAACGCTACATTTCCCGTGAGTACTTGACGGCTGGCATTATAGGTGGCACGCATTTTATGACTTGCTTGCTCAAAGTTTTTCGGCAAGGCTCAAACCAACATCGCACAATGAAAACACGATTTTTGTTTCCCCGTAAGTAATTATCGCAATCTCCGAAAATTGCAGCTTAAGAACACCCGACAGTAAAAGGTTAAGTACTTCTCTGTCTTTTTGTCGAAAGAGGTGCGGTTCATATCACACTGCCGCCATTCCGCCGTGGAAGTTAAATGGAGTTTTTGAAAAAGGAGTTCAGTAATGACCATTCGGGCTGGATGAAATGCTCTTGTTCCCACATTGCTGTTGCTACAAAGAAAACTCTGCTAGCAAAATTGTCTTCGTAATTTCAATTGTAGATTTCAACATTATATCTTTGTTCGGTGTAGCATTACACACCGCATAGTGCAAGTTTCAAATCTATTTTTAGGACATCAGTGGCTCACACAATCACTTCATTCACTCTCCGTGTCTCCGCATATACAGTTCACCCGCCATTGCTTCACGTAACTGTCTTCCTGGCTTGTATCACCGAACATGGTGTCCATCTTTCGGGGCTACGTGGAATGCTGCATGTCAGAGCTGTCCTCGCAGACTTTTCACGTGTGCAGTAGTAGATTGGTGGTGAGAACAGTGGCCTGATAGCTTTTGTTTTTCGCTACACTGCAATTTGAGATTTCGAAAGCCAAAAAATTTCTTTCTCAACTTTACAAACTTTCTGGTTGCAGGAGTCGACCTATAAGTCCCACTGATATTGATATGAAAGTGGTTTGATATTTGAGGTAGGAACAGGCACCTGATCACAGAAAAGGTAGATCTTAAAGTTCATTTACATCTTGTTTGACGATTAAGGAACACATTTACATAAGGCAAGATCCGCATGCCCAATACCTGCTCTGCTCGCTGTACTTTATTTTGTACTTGACATGGTAGCTGTTCTTTTCCAGGTTCGCAACGGCGAGCTTGGACAACGAGGTGCGGATCTTCTTCTCCAACCTGCAAACAGATGATGTTCAGGTGGGTCGTTTAGCTCATTCCAACAATTTTTGTTGCACGCATGGGATAACTGGTGAATTGCGGGAGGTAATTTTCAAGGGCTCAATCATTTGTTTGATACAACCTTCATAACATTCAGCAGATAAATAGGCAAGGGAGACAGAGGGAACATTATTTGTTCTGCTTTAGGTGCATTGTAATGGTTGTGATATAGATTTGAAGAAAGTAAGTTGGAAGAAAAGAAAACAGCCTGCTGGCAGAGACCAACCTGCGGCCTTCGGATAGCAAGTCACAGCTTCGGTCCATGGTTTTGTCGCAAGTTTAGCCCCTGCCTTCGACAAGTTGTCTTTTCGTCCACTTTTTTCTTATCTGTGTCACAAATATTACGAAACAGCTAAAGCAGTTCAATTAACATTCCCTATACCTTCTTTGGCTTCGCTTTCTGCTGGTTTTCATTAAGGTAGTAGCGGAAGGTAGAAGGAAGAATGATGTTGCTACATCAAATGACAAAAACCAACTTTTTTATTCGATGGCCCACACGCTCACCTTCTCGCGCCTACGTCCACTTCGTTCTCGTCGCTGGGTCGGCACGGCAGCACGCGACAAGGTTTTGTCAAACAATAATCGGTACTAAGTCACTGGTGTACCTTCTGCTCTGGCCTTTCCCTATCGGCTGGTGGCACATAGCTCTTCCACGTGATGACCAGTGGATTCTGGAATTGCATGACCGAGTGGTGGAGCAGCTTCATCCACATCAATGCTAAATTCAGTTCGTAGTGGGCTTGCAAAACCACCGCCATTGTTTCACGTACTCTACTCAACGAGGCAAACACGGTAATGCTAGATCTGAATAGCATGTATACAGTAAATACTATGGGTTTTATAGTGTACTGTGCATGTGTATTGCAATTCCACAAAGCCTGATAGCCTATCACCATCTGCATATTCGTAGCAAAAAAATAATTCATCGGAGCGCCCTCTGTACATATGTACAAGAAGCAGCTAACAGCCGCCATTGTGCACGAGCAGTCCCATGCGTTTCGACGAACATGCATACCACCTGGATCGCAAAAAATCTTTGTGTCAAGATGAAACGCCTATCTCTCGTTCATACTTCTTTTAGCTTGCATGAGCATCGCATTATTGAGCGTTCTTTCATTATTCGTTTTTGTGTACGACAGCGGCTCATCCCAGTGTTGCTTGAAGAATTCAGGGCACTTCAGGGCTTCTTTGTTGCTGGTATTCATACGAGTGGTCTATTGTCTACTATGCCATATCTCTTAGTGTGTTCTTGCGGCGCCCTAGGTTCTGTCCGGCCATCGAGGTGCTGTGAATGCGGTGGCCTTTGAGCCGCAGTCGGGCGAGGCACTGGCCAGTGTCGGAGACGACAACAGCTGCCGTATCTGGGGTCTGGACGGCACACAGCAGGCACGCATTGCCCTGCGGTCAGCTGGCACCGCGGTTGTCTGGCATCACCAAGAGCTGGGAAAGGTCGGGAGCTTTGTAACTGTGGTGTTCACTTCAGTGGCATTTTTGCAATAGGAAATTTCTAACTGTAAGCTTCAGGTTTGAACCAAATTTGAATTGCATAGCGATTCGGTCGTGTAATTTTAAATGTACACTTTGAATAGTATATGTTGCATGTTATTACAAAAAATAGGAGCATATTTTGTCATGACCCAACTGACTCATGCAATAGTTTGAAAAATTAGATCTAAGCGTGTGTGAACAGCCTTTTCTGGTTCAGTGCGAAGTGGAAACAAATTCAAATATTAGCAGGATTTAATATATGAAGGGTGCAAGTTATTAGTGGTGAAATATGTTACATTTTGAAATTTCCTATACTTAGTGTGTACAAGCTTTCATTGCATGCTTTTAAACTTCAAAATAAAAATAATTGAGGTGCAGGTAATATGTACATCATGTGCGGCTTCACAGCTTTGTGCATTTCTACTGAATAGGCGGTTTCGTGGCATAGAAGCACCACGCTGCAGGAGGTTGCATGTGGTCAAATACACGTGTACTCATTCATTTCAAATAATATAAATTTATGTCTTAGCGATTTGGAATAGTGTCAAATTCGTTTGATTATTCACCCATATCTATTCTGTGACAGTTCAGTTTAGTGGCATCATGTTGATGAACCTTTTTTGTATTTCCAATGGTGAACTCATTTTGCCAGCTTAAACTATTACGCATGTTTGAACCTCCTCGAATGTTTTTTATTTGTTCTCTTCAGGTTGCATGCGTGATGCAAATAGCCACTTTCATTGTAAAACCAGCACAAGCGATTACCCTCGTGCTCATAAGGAAGCAGACGCATTTTACTCACAGACCAGATTTCTAACAACTGTGATCATTGCTGTTTTTTCTCCACAAAAGCTTTTTTTTTCAATTTTTGCTCGAAAGAAATTTGTCTAAACCAAGAGTCTATTTGTTAATTGACAACTTGAATTGATGTTCTTCATTGTCACAACGTCATGCTATTCATTCAGCCATACCGATAGTGTTTGCTTCATTTCCGTGTAAATGTTCGTGCAGTCAAAGATGTGACCGCAATGCTACGAGTTCTGCAGTAGCTGTCGAAATAAAATAATTAGCACAGCTTGCATCAAGTCACCAGGCTGGGTCACAGCAGAGCTGGTGAGCACATAGCTGGTCCTGACTTGCCTAGGCTTTTCTTTGTTTTGATAAGTGTTGCTAGGTCAATCGATAAGTGCATTCACCCACAACTGCACGAAGCATTCACGTGGTCTTTCTTGTAAACCAAGATTGGCAGTATTGATTGGGCAGTATTAATTAGGCAGTATTGATTGGGTACCAATTGATTGAAGCAGTATTCGATTGGGTACTGATAAGCCATCACGTAGCAGCACCAAATCAACACTATTTTTGTAGCTTAAGTAGTCTAATTAGCCTAATAGCATGTATGCAGTTAGTTTTGAGCAACTCGTATATCTAAGCCCAGGGCTTAACTAGCTAATCAACTTTAAGACTGGCTTGGTGATATTGGCTGAGCTCGAACTCATTAGTCTCTTTAACCCCTATATTCAAAAACTCTGCTCGCCTTGAACTTAACGTGCCACCACTTTCAATGTAGCACAAACACATTTCGAACGTGCCATTTTAGGCTGTGCCAAGGCAGCACAAATGCATTTCAAATGCCCTGCTTTGCAGCGTTGGCAAGTCAAGTTCAAGTTGAGGAGCATTTCTGAATACGGGGGTAATTCATCTTGACTTAATTAGGTCTAATTTGGGTTTCACTTGTTCAACATGAGTATGGCTTGTTAATTAAGTATTACCATGTTCAGTTGGGCTTAATTAGACTTGGTTATAATTGCCTTGGTTTATCTGGGCTTATTTAAGCTGACCTCTGCTGGACCAAATGAACATGTGCCGGTTCATTATAATGATAGCTTTCTTTCTATGCTACATGGACAAACCTTGCGCTTAACAGCTCTGCTATAAAAATGCAATAAGCACAGAGTGCTGTCTTGACACGTTTCCATCGTTTTTGCGGCGTAGCTCCTAGTGGCCGAGAAGCGTGGCACTCTGCGGCTCTACAACGCAATGACGGGGCAGCCTCTCATGTCCATGGATTCCGGACAACCGGGTATCCTCCTGGCGGCCGACTGGAGCATTGGCAACACCCAGCTCTTAATTGCGGGCATCGGCAACCACTGCTACGTGTGGGAGACGTCTCGATCAAGGTGGGGCACATGCACTCAAGATTTGTGTCGCTACGCACTGTTAAAAGGCTCTTAAACCATTTAAAGGTCGAAATTTAGTTGTGTTGTTGCAGTTGTGCACGACTCTTCAACAAACGTGCATCCACGAGAATTTTTTTAAACAGTGCGATAGTAGTAGAGTTTAGTTTGATGACTCAAAAGAGGCCCTTGCTTGTTTTTCCGTTTTCTTCACGATTCTTCATTCACCGGCTCGTCTCTCCTTCTGGCCAAGTTCTCCTCACAGTGCGAAGAGGAAGAGTGGCTAGCGCGTGTATGTGCAAGCCGACAAACAGGTTCTTTTGATTGATGACATGAACAGTTTCAGATGTTGACGTCATAGCAAACACTAGAGAAAAGCGTAAGGTCTGAAGAGAAGATTGTTTCTGGGAATTCGCATCGCACCCACGGCTCGTAGCACTGCCACGTTTGGCTCTGTTGATCGGACAGCATTCTGAACTGAATGCGCACGTTTGCTTCAAATGTTACAAAATATTAGAGCTGGTTTTGGGGCCCATTATAGTACTCCATGGAGGGTGGAATGCTTTGCAGAAGCCTCAGTTCTCGTTGTCCTGGGAGATGTCTAGGGATGGTCTCATATTTAAAGATCGGCGAGTATAGTAAAGGTTCAGAGCAAAGAGGAAGCTAATAGTGATTTAGTCAAATAATTTCTAATTGTATAGTTCATATAGTATATATCACACGTTTTAAAGAGCAATTTCCAGTTTTGTCAAGTCCCAGCTAACTTGCACAATGTCTTTTTGGAGATAGGATTGAGTTTGTGTAAATATCATTTTGTTGGTTCAAAGTGAAGTTGAAGTAAATCCAAATAGTAGTGAGGTGTGAATAATGCCAGGGTGCAAAATATAAGCAGCAAAGCACATTATATTTTGAAATTTGTTACACTTAATACAGGTACGTAGCCGGAAATATTTTTGAGGGGGGGGGGGGCTGAAAAATACTTTATGTACGTTCGTGCATGTGTTGGTGTGTGCATGTATATGCATGCAAGCATAATTGAAAATTTCCCAGTGGGGGGGGGGGGGGGTTGTATTTCTTTTCCTTGGCTATGTCCCTGACATAGCCTGTACAACAGAGCTTTAAACTAAAGCACGGCTTTGCGCCAATGCCTCACCTGCGTTTCCTTACTCCATGTTGGCCTCCATGTCGGGAAAAGCACCCACGTGCTTAGCACGAAGTGTGACACTTCTGCTGCTACAGGCAACGACTACGGTCATGTGTAAAACAGTGAAGTGCAACAATGAAAGACAGCAATCAAAATGTAGCAATGTGAAATGACAAGAGACTTCGATAAAAGATCAGATTGCCATATCAGAAATGGCTGATTGCCTACAAACTCACAATCGAGAAAGCATCAAGCATTCAGAGTCTGCGTCGGATCTTGGGATAATGGCGCAAGCTTTAAATTTCAACGTTGGAAATGTTAAGCTCATATGCACTGGCACGTGAAATCACGCACTCAGCCACATGAAACCTCATTGCCTTCACATTTCGCCCTTCATTCAGAGCAAGGCTCTTGTGTGGGAGTCAAAATGTCAGTAATGTCCTCACCTTGGTCACTGTCGAGTGTTTCCAGAAACATGCCTTTGAATGCAGCCAGGGGTGAGCCACACCCTCTGGTTACTTGTAGTAAAGTTTCATTGCAGTTAGCTTACAAGGGTACACTAAAAAGAAAGTCGACGTTTTTGACATTAGTAAATAACCCTTAAATAACCCTTTCATAATTCCAAAATAACCACACTTGCTGCAAGAAGACGCTCAGTAAACAAGAATGCGTGCAAAAAGAAAGCTCGTGTGGTGGCACCACGTTGAGATTCCCGAACTAAATGCTATGAAATCATAGATTTCGACAGTGTCTACTAGTTTCTACGTCATTGGTAAAAAAAAGTGCAGAAGTGCACTTTTTTTGCACTATAACCTCTGAAGAAGTTATAGGCTTAAAATTCCGCGTTTCAGGAAATTTCTTTGAGCAAATGTCAGCAAAGTATGAGACACTTATTTGGACATCTGAGACGTAACGCACGAGGGAATTAAGAAATAAAACCGTGATCTCGATTTTTTTCTCTATGGAGTACAATTAATCAATCTAAACAGATGCGTTGTTTTGACGTATATTCAAGTAGAAGTGGTTGCTGTCTTACGTACTTCGATTGTGTGAACACAGCCTTCCCATAGATCGCAAGCCGCTCCATAGCAATGGCGTGACCGAGCTGGCCTTCTCGGCTCTCCACGACGAGGTGTGCGCCAGTCGGGGACATCCAGGCAATTCGGTGAAGGTGTTCAATTTCAAGACGAGCCAGGTAAGCGTTTCACCTTTGAAGAACCCATTGTTCGTCAACCACCGCCATAGCTGAGTGAGTTCTTGGCCAAGCAGAAAATGTTGGATGCACCAAACCGATTTGACGGGACGGTCTCATCATCAGCTTACCTTGCCACACTCGGCCACAGCGGTGGTGGCATGCTTTGCGTTACGTTGAGGAAAACAAAATGTACAGGGCTAGAGTGTAATCTGACGGTATTTGTGAGGGTAGTTCATTCTACCAGAACAGTCAAGTTTAACTGGGGAAAGGCCACCACACTGTCAGATATAAATAACGTGCCTGTGCGTGGCTCGCCTTACTCTATCAGGTAATAAATCCCCGCGACGGGCAACCGCTGTGCTAGAGTTCGCCATACTGCTGGAATGTACTGCTGGAACTCAGTGTATGCTATGCTGGAGTCTCACTGTAGAATAGCAAGAACTAACTATTTTGCGAGTTGTACCGCTACAATATTAATCTCAGTGGTAGAACTTCAGTGCTTCTTCATGTTTCTTCCTATCTCTTGTCTCTTGTTGCACTGCTGTTAGTATAATGGACCACCAACTTGTTCAAAGATTTGCACTTTTAGGAAGAACTTCCTTGTTAGCAGTGTACACAAAGTTGTTGAAAAGGGATGACTGCAACATTATGCAGGAGAGATGACAGTAACATAGCACACCTGTACTTCTCACTAATTAGTCCTTTTCTATTACTTTTTAGTTGAAAAACGAAAGTCTTCGGCTTGTGCTACTCTAGTGTTCATACTCTTGAACGCTGTCTAGTTGCTAACATGTTAGCCCTCTCCTGCTTGGCAACGTCTGCTTTCTGCATAAATAAAAATAGATAAGAAATTAAACAAACAGTGTGACCACCAGAAAGACTGTACGTAGGGCTAGCTCGTTGTACGATGTCAACCACTGGTAGGCGTAGCGCAAGTGGAACTGTTGTAGCACCCATCACCACCATAACAACGAAGCAGTGTTTCCACCATTCACAACAATGCAACAGCATTGCAACAGTGGCTAGATCTGTAGGACTAACCCCACGCACTGACGTGCTAAGTGCAAGCCACATGTTAGCATGTTTCTATTCACAATGGTTGACCTTGTACATTTTTAAATGAAAGGCACCAAAACTTGGTCACGACAGATGTGCACTATGTAGTGGTGTCGCACTGGTGTTCATGTGTTGTGTACTTTCTTTTGCATACGTTATTCCGACCCAGCATCATATCTTGCTTTAAAGCTTCTAACGAGTCAGCCATTTAGATTTGTTTGTTTAATAGCCTGGGTTGCTTATTGCACTCAAGAGCCATTGCATTTCTCGACTAAACTGCACTTTGTCTTGGGCGTGTGGTCTGCATTTATACACTTATTTTCCATCATTTTTTGTCCCTCAGTCTTAGGGACCAGCTTACTCAAGTTTCAACCTCGTGCGAAGGAAAAAGGTGTTTTCAATGTTATTCACGCCCTTCGCGAGGATGCAGATTCAATTCCCAGTCACAGCTGCCGCGTTTTATTGGGGATCAATTGCAAAAACACCTGTGTGCATAGACCTTGGCACATAGTTCGAGCATGTTAAAATTAATCCAGATTTCTTCAACATGGTGCCTCGTAGTCATCGTGCCGTTGCCTCTTAAAACCACATTGGACGCATTACTCGAAGGCCACAGGTCCGGTTATTTTTTGTCTTTTCATCCACTTTTCTTTTCTCACATTTACGTCACAGTTACCTGATATAACATCCTCTATACTTTCCTTGGCATGATTGTCTGTTAGATCTCATTAATATTGTATCTAACAAAGAAAAGCAAGTTCTGAAGTGTTCACTTCTTTCCTTTAGTGTAGAAGAATGTGTAATCACAGCTGCACTGGCTGCATTTGTTTCTACGACTCTGTTTAGTTGCACTCGCGTATTCTGTCGCGGATGCTGACCGACTATCTTGCCAATCTGTCTTGCCCAAGTATTTCATTTTTTTCTCATTGATTACTTTTTTTTACCATTACTGTTTGAAGCAACAATAGCAAAATTACTTCATTAGCACTGATAATTTGTACAATTGCCCATCTAACAAATCATTGCATTTCATCCGTGAAAAAAAAGATGTGATGAAAATGGGGCTGGATAATGCTCGTATGTGTATGTCAGTCATTGGTCTTTGAATCAGAATTAGACGTGTCATTTGCATTTTGGATATTTTGATTGCTGTTCTTTCACCAACAGAAAAACAATGACACCGCTTCGTCCCCAGTAAACATAAATGTAACAGGGTTACTTTTTTTTTTTTTTTTTGCTGCTGGTAACTTCACTTTCTTTTTTTCTTGATTGATTTGAACCTTTGTGTTTGTATGTACGTATGGGCACCGGTTCAAACACGCAATTATTTTTCTAGTACAGCGTTCAGGTTTTAAAATACAAAATATTTTACGTGCCGTTTGTGGAGCAAGCTTTTTCTTAGACTGAGGGAATCGCAAAGTCGTGGTAAGACAAATCCCTGGAGTCATAACTCTACGAAATGCAACAGGTATGGATGTGCTGAACGCACTTGAACAAAAGTGCCTATATTTTTTAACATTCGTGAGTGAAATTTCAGCTTGATATATACTCACAGTCGGGAGAGAAAAAAAGATTAAGAGTGTCGTCGTTCCTGAACATTACTCTTTGCCGCAATGTTCATTAGAACAGGCAACGCCAAGGAAATTGTGCTAGGGTTGTTGTTAGAAGTAATTGTAATGTAAATGTGAAGAAAGAAAAGTGGACGAAACGATAATACATTGTGGGTAGGCACCGAACCTGTGACCTTTGAATAATGTGTCCGATGCCGTATTAACTGCACTACAGCAGTGGTCATCCCACGGTTCACTTTATAGGGTATACATGTCCATTTATACGCGGGAGTACCAGTCAGTGCTGCTTGTAGTCATGGCAGCGAGTGTGGAGCGCTCTTTTTCTGCCCGTTGACGTTACGTAGCACGTAATATTATTACGAGCTGACAGCTGACCAATAATCTCTCGCATACCACTTCAAGGCATGTAGACTACCAGAACGAGACCCTCGCTGTGAATGTAGGAAAGAAGTATGCATTTAGGACTCGTTTTTCTATTTGTTAGGCACAATATTGATGAGGACTAACAGACACTGACACGAAGGAAAGTATCTGGGATGTTGGTACAATAGACTCTCGGTAATTCAAACTCTGATAATTCATACTTTCGGTTAACTAAAAAAAAATATCATTTTTTCGCTGGCCCTCTATTGTTTCGATGTATTTAAAAGCCTCTTACTTCGAGCTCCATCATTCGGTTAATTCATGCTTTTTGTGGTTCCATACCAGAAAATATCTGCTACTTTCCAACTGCTGTTTAAAAATTTCCATGCTTGTATAATCCTAAATGTCTAAAAATGAAAAATAAGTGCCACACGCTTTCAGGAAAAAACGCTTTGCTGGTAAACAAATGTTTGAAACGAAGCACACACATAGCCTACCGGGATACTGCTCAACTGGTATAGAGAGCTTTGTGCTGAAGGCACATATAGCAAAGAAGCATTGGGCAACTCACGATTTCTATAAAAGTTGCGATCAGCAGTAAATGGCCGATAAACTTGTTGTCCTTACTCTGCTTTCTGTTTATTGCATGCAGTTAGGGTTTAAAAATGCTTAAAAAGTTTTGAAATTTGATAAAGTTAATGCCTAATAATAATGTGTGGTGTCAGCTCACCCACAGTCATATATCTGATAACTTCTGGTAATTCAGACTTCTTGATAATTCAAACAAAGTTCATATGTCTCTTAGAGTTTAATTAACGAGAGTCGACTGTACTAATTGCAGTGTAAATCTGAAGAAAGTGCTCGAAAAATTGCAGCTTTGCTCCCTGCCCTGCAACCTTCTCATTAATATTGGGTCTAACAATCTAACAATGAAGTTGTTTCGATCCATCGATTACATCTAACAAAAAAAAAACAAGCCTTCGTATTTATACCACTTTTTACCAGTAGCGTGCCCACCAATGCTCGGCACAAATGACTGACCGGCTCAGTGTCACTTGCAGAGGCTGCTACCTCACGCTAACGAGGAACCAACGTTATACGTTCGCAGGTACTTCTAGACGTGTCACTTCAAGGTCGGGCGTGGCCTTTCATGGTACTTGGGAGAACCTGTGCTGGCTTTTGGCGGTGATGGCAGGGTGCACCTTTTCCAGGTCCTCTCTTCCTAGGAGGCTTTTCCCATTCTTCACCAGGGGTCTTCAGCACAACTCTCTCTTCTTCATCTTGTACATAATAATTGCAATTATTCTGTGGTTAATTTTATTAAAAAAAACATGTCATCTTTCTTGATTCAGTGTTTGTATTTAAGTAAAGTGTGGGAGTGGGCTAGTTGGTAATTCATTATTAAACTTCTCAGCGCAAAAATTTCAGACGACACAAGAGACGCTGTCCTTGTCCCTTGTGTTCGTTGTCTGAAATTTTCGTGCTGAGAAGTTTAATGATTTGTATTTCATTCATTTGTTCATTTAGCAGAGTGTGCATGCATTTATTAAAGGAATGCTGTGCAAATGTATGAAAAGTTAAGGGAAGCATCGAAGTTTGGTTCGGATGATACAGCGATTCCGATACGCATTGTTTATTTCACATACTGTAGACTCTCAATAAGCGACTGTAGACTGTAGAAATACTGTAGACTCTCAATAATAAGTCTCTTGAATTGCTGCTTAAGTGGAACAAATGCCAGGGATATGATTGGATCACATGAGTTTCAAGCCCTCATTCAACTCTCAGTAAATATAGTACTAACTCCTATTAAACAGAAAATATTTTTTTGGGCCCTTCAGGTTCCGCTTAACAAGTCTGCTGTTTACCTATACTGGTGGCTTGAAAGATTTGTGAACAAGGGTTGTTGCAGGAGCCAGCATTTCGCTAGCCCTCTTCAAAGCTGCAACCTACTTTAGCACGTGTATTTGTATGATTGGTGCCCTCTCCGACAACCCAAATAAAAGTGAAAGAAAGGGCCAGTGTGAAAATGGAGGTGGAGTGCGAGAGAAGGGGCCGGCGTGTTGAATTTATTGAGGCCAAAGAATAAAGAAAGCATCATTATCATAAGCCTGACTATGTCTACTGGAGGACAAAGGCCTCTCCCATGTTCCGCCAGTTAACCCGGTCCTGTGCTTGCTGCTGCAAATTTATACCCACAAACTACTTAATCTCATCTGCCCACCTAACCTTCTGTCTCCCCCTAATCCAGTTAGTTGCCCTCAATGACCAGCGGTTATCCTGTCTACGCGCTACAGTCCCTTTCCATGTCCATTTTCTATTCTTGATTTCAACTAGGATATCCTCAACCCACATTTGTTCCCTAATCCACTCTGCTCTCTTCTTGTCTCTTAAGGTTACACCTACCATTTTTATTTCCATTTTTTCCATTTTTCTTTTCAAGAAAGCAGTAAGTAACAAAAAGAAAGTGTGGGTGGTAGTGGAAAGCTGGTGTCGAAAAGGTAGAAATGGAGGCTGGTGTTTTATCAAAATAACCCTTTCCCTACCGTGCTTGGTAAAGAAAGGGTTAAGTGGTAAAACACCTACCTCCTATTTAACCCTATTTATATGCATTAACCCTTTCCCTACCTTGCTTGCTGGGAAAGGGTTAATTTGGTAAAACACCTACCTCCCCTTCTACCCTTTCGATGTGAATTAACCCTTTCTCTACCTTGCTTGGTAGGGAAAGAGTTAATTTTGCAGAACACCTACCTTCCCTTCCACCCTTTCGATGTGAAATAACGCTTTCCATACCTTACTTGGTAAGGAAAGGGTTTATTTGTTAGAACACCTTCCTCTTCGACCCTTTCTATATGAATTATCAGGTGTTCGTCAGTTTCCCCTTTCTCTTCCTCGCTTGCTAGGGAAAGGATTGGTAAAACACCTACCTCCTATTCGACCCTTTCGATGTGAATTAACCCTATCTCTACCTTGCATGGTATAAAAGGGTTAATTCGGTAAAACACTTACCCTTTCCACAGGAACTTTCCACCACCACCCCAGGTTTTCCTGGGGGATGAGCGTGCAGCAAGAGCTGAGCTCATCTGCCATAAAACATAAGCATTTGGGGACGCTGCAGAAGCTACCCTGGTTCGTTTCACAGTGTCCTCTGTGGCTTGAACAAATAGCGCAGGAAATAATTTTTAAATGTGCTTAAAGCATGCACTTTGGTTTAGAAAGGAAACTATTCATATAACCGGAATTATAAGAAGGCATCTAATTTTGTGCGCGAGTGGTGGGCGTATGCTAAAAAGCTCCGTTCAAAAAACAAAATGCTGTCTTCGAATCTTCACGAAATGACTAAGTTCTAGTGTCGCAGCCACTGTGTATAGCAACTTACTTTCTCTAAATCATCAGATTGGGACGAAGACTGCGTACCAAAGTGTCGGCTGTGGATGCGGTTAGATGCAAACAAGACCCCACCAGCATGTCCAAGGTTTGTTTTCACGCACTCACTTCCTGACGCTTCATATTTTAAATTTCAGAGACGTTTTCTGCATTGCAGACTGGTGACGTTCGGGCCCTTTCATTGGTGCAATGTAGTGAAGCAAATTATGTGCATATTTTCTAAAGAAATATAGTTTACGTGAATCTTGCGAATGAAGCACCTTCAATTAATTTAGTTCTTTCAAGACACATAGTAAGAAATGGGCAGATAAGAAAACAGTAGGTATTTTTTGTATCCTTTTCAGCCAAATGCACCAGCAATGGAGTGGTTAATGTTTCCAGTTGTCGGTGCCAAGATTCGAGGAGTTGCCGGCGAGGGTTCCTTTGTTCTTAGTTTCCCCAACCAACGCCTCTTCTAGAAAGGTGCTTGCGACTTGGGCCGAAAAGCTGGTTCCCGGCCCTCTCCTGTTGCCTACTCCTACGTTACCCAAACAGTGTTGGCGTTAAACGCGCGCGGTGGCGGCCGCTTTAAACTTAGCCGCCTCTAAGATTAAAGCAATGTCTGCTGCCGTCCTACAGGCAACACCACAGGGGAAGCATGGGCAACACTGTTGTGTGTTTGTGATAAAGCCACTTCCGAATCAAGCTAAAGTAGTAGTGTCGGCTGCGAGCGCTCCTTGCGGAGAAAGCACTAAACTATAAGAACCTCCCGTCGTTATAGAAAAGCATGCGATGTCGCAGGCATCTTTCTAGAGGAGGCCCCAGACTACCAGGCGTTGCTTGTCTCTGCGTCGTCGTTCTGTTCTCGTAACTATCGGGGCAGCGCACGCGATCTTGTACACGCCTTGAGTTTTTTTCGCCGTTGCGTGATTTTTGGTCCGAGGATCTATGGATAAAGCTGACGATGGTGGTGGATGGCTTGTGGGCGACGTTGGCCCCTGCCTCTCTCAGTATGCGGGCAATTGCGCTTCGCTGGCACCGGCGATGTAGGGGACTGATACGCAGTGTCGTTGTGGCGTCGCAAGTGTTACGTTGCCCTGCGAGTGGACGCTTTTGCGCCGAATTTTCCTCCTTCCGCCGCTGTGGCTACGAGCAGATTCTTTCGGACCCCGTAACAAGGCTTCGCACTCCGGAAAGCTCGTGGCGAACGAGGTGGTTCGAGCTGTAGTGAAAGTAGCGTCATGTGTATGTAGGTTTCCTGAAGACCTAACTAGGCAGACTTAGGGCAAAAGTTCACCCTCTGGTTCACCTTCACTGCGCGGCGGACTGCTGGGCGAATGGCTGACGTTGTTAAGGTTTTGCAGAAGAGGCGTACAATGTAGTCATTTGATGTGTTGGTATCCTGTGGCTCATCGAAGCATGGCGTATTAAATAACTTTCGCGCGTTGCTCCATTTAGACGTGGTCTACACGTGAATACTGCGCAATACCGGCGACATTCCAACGGGGCTCGTTGGTCTAGGGGTATGATTCTCGCTTAGGGTGCGAGAGGTCCCGGGTTCAAATCCCGGACGAGCCCACTTTTTTTTTCCTTTTTTTTTCTATTTTACAGTATAACTTGCAAACCTTCGATATCAACGAACATGGGATATTTACAACGGAGTTTAGGCAGTTACTTTATTAGGTCATTCCCAACGCCAGTGCAACTTCAGATTGGTTCACTTGCTCATCACTTTTAACCCGACGATACCAGCACAACGTTGGTTGAGTAAACAGTTGGCGAAAGGCACTTGGCCCAGTTTACGCATAGTTTACGCCACTCCCAGTAGCTTCGCTAAACAGACGCACAATTTCGACAGTTTGTGTTACACTTGCGCGATCTCTCGCAAAAATGGCGATATGTCGTCTGCGTATGCTAGAAGTTAAACATCAACTGCTTGTAACTGAAAAACGAGGATGCTTTTCTCTTAGAAGTGTGGCAGTTTGGGCTAGTTAGTATATGACATGATGATAGTTATAGCGCGAGAACAGAACGACAACGTCGCCGTTCTGTTCTCGCGCTCTATCGTCACCCTTTTGTCGTTGGTAATTTTCATACACAATGTCTCTATATATAAATACAGAATAACAAATAGCTTATGGGGCAATCCTAGCGAACCCAACGCATGATGCACGGAAATTGGGGGCCCCCAGACTCTTATTTACAACCAATCTTGTGCAGTTTCGGTACGCCAGGGCCACTCCCTCACAAATAACTGGACTGAAGTTAACATGATTTAAAACAGCAAACGATCAAAATTCTATCGTCCACAAAACCAAAGGCTTTTTCTAGGTCAATCTGTAAAATAGCAGCAGGTCATTTGAATATAATCGCAATATTCAAGAATGCTACGCGCTTTATCAATATTTGAAAACGGCCTTTGATGGCACAGCTAGGTTTGATGAGGCCCGGCTATATATCCTCTATTACCGTCTGCAATCTTTGAGCTAATACCATCATGTAAAAAAAAATTACTCGACGTTTGCTAAAGCTATTGGTGTATATGCAGATACAGATTTCAGTTTTGATGCATCCTCGGTTTCGGGTATGAAAATTACAACTACCTTCCAAATAATCATTCTTTCCTCGAACAGTGCGTAGTTGGAACGCACTGCCCGATGAAGCTGCATCATCCACAACTATTTCTTCCTTCATGAATGCGATAGCGAATCTGCCTTCCATCCTTTGATTGATTTGTTGTCTTAATTTTATTATTATTATTATTATTAGCACTGCATCTAAATTCTGCTGTGTGTATGAGTTGTATTGTTTGCTATATTAAGCGCTAGCTCGTTTGTATGTTACTTTGTGCACACTTTTTACTTTTTGCTCATCGTGACAATTAGTCATTTTGTTCGTTTTCGCTCATTGTTTTGCTGCATGAGTAGTTTGTCTTTTTTTTTTGGCAAAACTCGCTCATTCTGTTCAAAAGGGGCAAAATGTGTTACATTGACTCATCTTTTCAATGTTTTAAAGACTTGGGGACCTTTCTTGGGGACCTTCGACGCAAATATTTTGGTCTGTCTGTCTGTACGTTTGTATGTTTGTTCACTCTTAACGGCATCGGGTACTTGAAACGACTGACCCCATCCGCAGCGCCCACCAATGTTGCTCAAGGTTCGGCGTTCATACCTGTGCAATTGTCAATTAAAAAGCAAATATTCCGCATGCCTGGGGCACCATAATAACACGTATATATTCTGCATGTGCGTCTTTTACTAGAAAATGTGCACATAAGTAATTTTAAGGACCGTAGCGCTTATCACGCTGCGCTGACCATGCGACGCTTGCACGAGAAGGCGAGCGTTTCCAACGCTTTGCTAAGACGAGACGGTGGTGGCATCTACCCATTGCCTTGCGTTCTACTCCTTATCACCACTGAGACGGGCGCGCACACACGTCTCAGAGCCACGCACTTAATTTTCCAAGAAAACTGTCAGATGGTGCTCATCTCTCACGTGTGACGTGACTTGATGCACTCGTTCGCCTCCGCTGCACGCTCTAGGTACTCTAACGCAGTGCCTCCAGAATACCATTCAACTATTTCGATGCGCATATCAAATAAATGCTTTCACTTTTTCCACACGCAAGACTATCGTATTTCGACGACATTTGCAGATTAACATGCAGATACGGGGCCGACTTTTTTTAGTTGGAACATTTCTAGATTTTTTCCTCGGCGCATTGTTTTTGTTTTAAGTCATTCCTGTTGTTTTCTACCGTTGCAAAACGTAATATCAAATGCATACATATGTACGCACTCCTGCCTACGACTTCGCATAGAAGTCGACAGTATGGACTAAATAAATAAATAACTGCAAGATGACCTGTATGATGGAGGGAGAGTGTTTAATTTAATTATTAATATATGTGTGGTTTATCGTCCCAAAATCCTTCATACGATTATGAAAGACGATGTATAGTGGAGGGCTCCGGAAATTTCGACAAGCTGGGGTTCTTTTACGTGCACCGAAATCTCAGCACATGAGTCTACATCATTTTCACCTATCGAAAATGCATGCCACCGCAGCCGGGGTTTGATCCCACTACCAGTATTCAATTTGTATGCCTTAATAGATATGAATGCATGTCAACACATGGGCTGATTCCATGTTTGAAAGCTTTGTAAAACGAGGCAGTTAATCCGTCTGGTCCGGAATACTTTCCGGAGTTCAACAATTGTTTATGGGCTCTTCAACTTCGGCCTCTGTATTTTGCACGCTCTATAGGCTTTCGTTCGTCGTCCAGCCGAGGTATAAGAGATGGCATAAGAGATTCTTAAATTTTGAAGGTGTGTGTCGTGCGACGCGAAGTTTCCGATAGAGAAGGTGATTCTTAAGAAAGAAAGGAAGAGAAAAGTGAGCCCCGTAACTGTCTGCTTCTGTGAGCGACACCTCAACAGTAGCTCACAAGGGATGGGGGTGAGGAGGGATAAAAGGGGTAGGAGTAAAGGTGTAGAAAAGAGGAAGAGACGTGAGGCGGTAAGCCAGGAGGAGCGACAACAAACTGAGGGGATAGGAGAGATAGGAAAGATGGAAACACGGTCCCAGGAGTCCGAGCACGGTGTTACGACCGGCCCTAGGGAACCAAGCAACAGGAGTTTGGGGGAGAACCGGTTCTTGACCGGCTGTGTCGTCCACCCCCCACCTCCCTATTCAGGCTCCCCCTCTCGCCGGGAGAACTCCAGAATCTGCTGTGCGTTCGTGACCATGTTTGGCAACATTTTAGGGCGTCGTGACCATATATGGACCTCGTGTTAGGTTGTGCCACTCCATGTGTTGTGAGGTGTGTTTCCCCCTCTCTCGTGGCCGAGGTGCCGGAGCCACCGTATTGGCTGACGATGCGGACAGTGCGCCCAGTGTCGGCAACGCGGCGCTATAAAATGCCGAAGACGTTTTGTATCTCTTCTCTTTTCTCTCTTTGGATCACTTCTCCACATGTAAATAAATCTCTGTCGTTCGTTCGGGCGCTTCTTCTCGCTGAATTGTTGGACGATGGATCCTGCGACGGGGCCAGCTACCGAAAACGAGACAGGCAGAACCCGGAGTCCCAACAACTGGATGGCAGCGGCGGGATGCCGATAACCCCGAAAGCGACCGCTGTACGGAGTGAGCCCGAAGTTCAACAACAGGACGACAGGAGAAGGATGACACGAGCTCATCGACTTCCAAAGGGAATCGAACGGCACTTCTGAGAGGCACGACGCCGGAGACATGACTGCGAACTGGGTGAGTGCCGGCTTTCTCTGTTAAATTTTACCAGGCATTTACTCTATGTGTTAAGTAAAAGCTGGTAGAGAGGGGCTGTCTTGGTCATTGGGTTAACAGGTAACTTGCGTCAGGCAGAAATTGTGTGATAGCTTGGTTAAGCTCCTTCTGTCAGTGGCGTCAAGGTTAACAGTGGCAGGGCAGGATTCCGTATAAGAGCTTTTTGAAGCTTTATTTGTAGACTAAGTTAACGGAAAACTTGAGGCAAGGCAGGAACCTAGAGCTGTCGTTGCCGTCAAGGTTAATTAGTTGCAGGACAGGAATCTTTGTGGAACAGAGACAGCGGTACTGGAGGCAGCCACGAATCTGAAATCCCTGCGAAAGTCCATGTTGTTGCTACTTGCAAGGGAGTTGAATCTGGAGGTGTCGGACTCTCAAAGAAAGCCAGAGCTGATAGAGGCGATTCTCGCATTGGGGGCGGAGGATGACGAGCTGTCAGAATGTGTCGAGGAGATTCAGGAGAGGCAAGCGGCAGAGGCCGAAAGAAAGGCGGCGGCGGCCGAGGCTGAAAGAAAGGCGGCCGAGGCCGAAAGGAAAGCGGCAGAAGCCGAGGCAGATAAGATGCGAAAGCACGAGCTTGAAATGAAGCGCCTCGAGCTAGAGATTAACCATAATAGTAGAGCAGGAGGCAGCGAGGCATCCGGTACCGCAGAGCGGGTGAGGTTCAAAATGACGGACCTAATGAGATCGTACAAGCTAGGGGAGGACATTGGGCTGTTTCTCGTCAACTTTGAGAGAACTTGTGAAAGGCAAGGTTTCAGCCAGGATACATGGCCTCAACGCTTGTTGTCCCTACTTGCGGGGGAGGCCTCAGAAGTAATCGCGCGCCTCACGAAAGAGGAGGCTGACGAGTACAGTGAGGTAAAGTCGAGCCAGCCTGGCTCGACTTTACAGGTTGTCTCAAAGAATACAGGTTGTCAGCGGAAGGTTTCAGACAAAAATTTCGCAACGCCGTAAAAAAGAACAATGATTCATACCCGGAGTTTGCTTACAAGTTAATGGCCAACATGGGGGAGTGGCTCAAAGAGGCAAAGGCGTATGGGAATCATGACAAGGTGCTCGAGTGTATCGGTCTGGAACAATTCTATCAAAGGTTACCAGAAAAGGTGAGGTTCTGGGTGCAGGATAGACCGGACGTGAACACCGTAACGAAAGCCGCAGAGCTCGCTGAAGAATTCGTTACGCGCCGCGCCCTTGGGGCAAACAGCGAGCCTAAAAGGGAAAAATTTCTACTACCGAATAAGGCGCCGTTTAGAAAACAACCGACAAGTCTCGCACAAAAGGGTGAGGAAAACAATTCATCTAACCATAGGGCGTCGGCAGAGGCAAGCAAAAGGAAATTTGAGGCGAGAAAACCGGTGCTTGTTTCAATTGCCACGAAACAGGGCACTTCGCGAAACACTGCCCGAAAGAAAAGGTGGCCTTTTTATCTATAAATGAAGCCGACGAGAACATGAAGTTGTTAGAGCCCTATATGTACGACCTTACCGTGAACGGCAAGCAGTGTCGGGTTCTTGGAGACTCCGCAGCCACTATGGACGTAGTTCATCCGTCTTTTGTTCAGTCCGGACAGTATTCAGGAGACTGTACCTGGATTAGACAAGCCGTAGAAGCAAACAGTCAGTGCCTCCCCGTAGCTAAAGTTGTCCTTAAAGGCGCATTTCGTACGTTGGAAACGGAAGCCGCGGTATCGCTATATCTACCCCCTCAGTATCCTTACTTATTTTCAAATAAGTCAGATCAAATGCTGAAGGAGAAAGGTCTAACGTTGGGAGAAGGCATAGTGCAGGCACTGACTAGATCGAAGGCACGTGCGCTGGCTGCGAGAGCAACATTCACTGAGGCAAACAAGCCTCAAATCGACAACGGGCCTGGTTGCGAGTTGGACACCACGGTAACAAATCGACTTGTGCGAGAACAGGCTGCAGAAGCCGTAGTCGCGGAGGCAACCATTCCTAAAGGTGACGATGAACCTCCTCCCGAATTGGAAGGGGTCAATTTCGCCTCGTTGACCGAGCAAATAGAAAATTCCGTTGCTCCCAAGCCGATTCCTGGTAGTACAGATGATAACACAGAGGGTGACACATTCCAGGTACTAGGAAATACAAAAGAGTTGTGTGTCATGCCAACTTCGGATAATTTCAGTCGGCTTGTCTGCAGGTGAGCCCCGCTTCATTAATAACCGAACAAAAGGGGGACCCGACGCTTAAGCAATTCCAGGACAGTTCGAAAGAGGGAATCGCCAAACGAAATGTGAGATTCCAAGAGAGGAGCGGCATACTGTATCGAAAATATCTAGATAGGCGAGGAGTAGAGTTTGACCAGGTAGTCGTACCTCAGGCGTATCGTCAGGATTTGCTTAGTTTGGTGCATGGAGGATCATGGTCAGGCCACTTAGGCGTAAAGAAGACGAAAAATCGTCTTTTACAGGAATACTACTGGCCTGGATGCTTTAAAGATGTAGAGAGGTTTGTAAAATCTTGCGATGTGTGTCAGCGAGTGGGTAAGCCGGGAGATAAGGCGAAATTTCCAATGAAGCTGGTACCCATAATCACGGAGCCCTTTCGTCGGTTGGTAATTGACACAGTAGGTCCTTTGCCCAAGACAACTTCAGGCTACCGTCACATCCTGACCTTAATCTGCCCAGCTACTAAATTTCCAGAGGCGGTCCCGCTAAAAGAGCTAAGTTCCGTGGAAGTAGTGAACGCACTTCTGTCCGTGTTTGCCCGGGTAGGCTTTCCTGCCGAGATACAATCAGACCAGGGCAGCATTTTCACGAGTGCCTTAACGACAACCTTTCTAGAGCGGTGTGGCGTGAAATTATTGCATAGTTCAGTCTACCATCCGCAGTCGAACTCGATAGAAAAGCTTCACTCCGTGATGAAGCGAGTGTTAAGAGCCTTATGTTTTGAACGAAAAACTGACTGGGAAATGTGCTTACCTGCAACGATGTTTGCACTAAGAACTGCACCACATGAGGCAACAGGGTTTACGCCAGCGGAACTTGTTTACGGCCGCAGGCTGCGGTCTCCTCTTCGTATGCTGAGAGAGTCGTGGGAAGGTCAGGGTGATGATCCTGTATTAGTGGAATATGTCCTCACCTTATTGGATCGTCTAACAAAAGCCCAAGAACTGACCGAGAGTGCGATGACCAAAGCACAGCAGAAGGCTAAGCTTTACTACGATCGGACAGCTAAAGCGCGACACTTTGCTGTAGGAGACAGGGTCATGTTGTTGAGGCCCTCCCAAAAGAATAAGCTTGAAGTGCAATGGGTCGGCCCGGCCGAGATTACTCGAAAATTGTCTGACACCAATTATGTGGTAAAATTACCAGGAAGTCGTAAGGTACACCAGGTGTATCATAGCAACTTACTCAAACCCTATAAAGAGAGGGAAGCCATCGTGAACATGACTTTAAATGTTCCGGAAGAGGTTCCGGCAGAAATTCCTGAATTAGCTCCCGAATCGGACGAAGTCCCGATCGAGAAAAGAGTTGAGGATTTAGTATCAAAGTCACAGCTGACAATGAAGCAGAAGCAGGAATTGCGTGGTCTTTTGACAGAGTTTCAGGACAGATTTGTAAGCGAGCCAGGCCGGACATCCGTCCTCACTCATGACATAGAGCTTACCTCGTCGGAACCGGTAAGATCTAAGACGTATCGGGTGTCACCTCGCCGGCTTGAGCTAATAAAAGCAGAGGTTAACAGGATGCTGGAATTGGGCGTGATTGAGCCGTGTGAAAGTGATTACACTTCCCCGTTAATTCTTGTGGAGGTACCCGGCAAAGATCCGCGTCCTTGCGTAGACTATCGTAAGTTAAACCTCATCACCAAGGATCAGACATACCCAATTCCCCACATTGAGGAACGCGTCGAGAGGGTAAGCAGCGCGGAATTTATCTCAACGCTAGACCTAGTGAGAGGTTACTGGCAGGTGCCACTCACCGAGAAGGCGAGCCGGTATGCTACATTTATTTCACCATTGGGGACATTCCGTCCTAAAGTGTTGAGTTTTGGCCTAAAGAACGCGCCTTACTGTTTTTCAAACTTGATGGATAAGGTTTTGCGGGGTCAAGAGGACTTCGCATTGCCTTACTTGGACGACGTCGCCGTGTTTTCCTCGTCCTGGCCAGAACACTTGGCGCATTTGAGAGCAGTACTGACACGCCTACGCGAAGCAGGTTTAACGGTAAAGGCGCCCAAGTGTCAGCTAGCACAAGCAGAGGTACTCTATCTCGGGCATGTTATCGGTCGAGGGCATCGCCGTCCCTCTGAAATGAAAGTGGCAGCTATCCGAGACTTTCCCCAGCCCCGAACGAAAACCGATATTCGGGCTTTTCTTGGAATAGCTGGTTACTATCGTAAGTACATCCCTAGATATTCCGACATTGCCAGCACTCTTACTGACGCGTTGCGCAAGACCAAGCCCCAAATGGTCGACTGGGATGAGGAGAAAGAAAAGGCTTTCCGCGTTTTGAAAGCGGCCTTGTCGAGCCAACCTTTGCTTAGTTCACCGGACTACTCGAGGCCTTTCATAGTCCAATGCGACGCTAGTGATAGAGGCATGGGGGCAGTTCTTAGTCAAAGGGATGAGGGGGATGAAGAGCATCCCGTCCTCTATGTTAGCCGGAAACTCACCCTTCGCGAGCAGGTTTACAGCGCTAGCGAAAAGGAATGTGCGTGCTTGGTTTGGGCAGTAAAGAAACTGGCTTGTTATATTGCCGGAAGCAAGTTCATTGTCGAAGTGGACCATTGTCCTCTCACCTGGCTACAGACCATGTCCTCTAAGAACGGCCGCCTGCTGCGTTGGAGCCTCGTTTTGCAACAATATACGTTTGAAATACGCTACAAAAAGGGTGTACTCCATGGCAACGCTGATGGCTTAAGTCGATGCCCCTGACGCGAGAGGATGTCTCGAGATTTCTGGCATTTTTTTTCCTGACCTAGACAAGAGCTAGTGATTGTTTATTTTTTTTTACTCTTTTAGAGGTACTTGTTTGAAAACATTGAAGACACGGCTATCCAGGGTTTCGGGTTCGGTGTGCTTCCAGTGTTGTTGTTTTGTGTCACCTTAACGTGTGAGTAACATTTTGAATAAATTGTGTATTTCCTTTAATATCAGTTAAAGGGGAAAATTGCCTGGTGGAGTTTGGCGGAATTGTCCGGCGCTCACCGGCTGAGTAGTTGTGTTTTCATGTGCGTATGTGATGTCTGTTGAGCCCACAATGAAGCAGGTGGTGCCCTCTACTTCATCAAAGACGGTCGTCACCAAACCGACTGCCGGCGCTGATCTCTCCGGACAGTGGCTGCAAACCTCAGCCCATCGAGATCTTTACCCCCCCCCTCCCCCCGCGCGAGAGACTGTTACGACCGGCCCTAGGGAACCAAGCAACAGGAGTTTGGGGGAGAACCGGTTCTTGACCGACTGTATCGTCCACCCCCCACCTCCCCATTCAGGCTCCCCCTCTCGCCGGGAGAACTCCGGAATCTGCTGTGCGTTCGTGACCATGTTTGGCAACATTTTAGGGCGTCGTGACCATATATGGACCTCGTGTTAGGTTGTGCCACTCCATGTGTTGTGAGGTGTGTTTCCCCCTCTCTCGTGGCCGAGGTGCCGGAGCCACCGTATTAGCTGACGATGCGGACAGTGCGCCCAGTGTCGGCAACGCGGCGCTATAAAATGCCGAAGACTTTTTGTATCTCTTCTCTCTTTGGATCACTTCTCCACATGTAAATAAATCTCTGTCGTTCGTTCGGGCGCTTCTTCTCGCTGAATTGTTGGACGATGGATCCTGCGACGGGGACAGCTACCGAAAACGAGACTGGCAGGACCCGGAGTCCCAACAACGGGGAACCACTTGCGAGAGCTCTTCTCGGCGTCAGTAGATGGCGTAGAGCAAGTCCATTCGGTCAAGCTACACTGTCGTCGAAGGTCGTCGGCGTCAGGAGGTGACGTAGGGCGAGTCCAGTCGGCCAGAGCTACGCTGACGCCGGAGATCGCTAGGGCACAACCGGTCGGCACGGAATCCAGCGAGCGAGCTTTCCGATAGTGCTCCGCAGAGGCTCGTGATATATCATCTGTATCTGTTGATACGAAACCGCCCCATTCTATTTCGTGTACTACGTGTTTTTTTTTTCCGCGCCGGCTTTTTCCAACCCGCCCCGCTGCGGTGGTCTAGTGGCTAAGGTACTCGGCTGCTGACCCGCAGGTCGCGGGTTCAAATCCCGGCTGCGGCGGCTGCATTTCCGATGGAGGCGGAAATGTCGTCGGTCCGTGTGCTCAGATTTGGGTGCACGTTAAAGAACCCCAGGTGATCAAAAATTCCGGAGCCCTCCACTACGGCGTCTCTCATAATTATATGGTGGTTTTGGGACGCTAAACCCAATCAATCAGCCCCGCCGCGGTGGCCTAGTGGCTAAGGTACTCGGCTGCTGACCCGCAGGTCGCGGGTTCAAATCCCGGCTGCGGCGGCTGCATTTCCGATGGAGGCGGGAATGTTGTAGGCCCGTGTGCTCAGATTTGGGTGCACGTTAAAGAACCCCAGGTGGTCAAAATTTCCGGAGCCCTCCACTACGGGGTCTCTCATAATCATATGGTGGTTTTGGGACGTTAAACCCCACATATCAATCAATCAACCCAATCAATCAAATCAATCTTCTTCCAACCCCAACGCGCGTTTGGTCTGTGTTTCGCCCGCACCGGTACGTGTCCTCCACCCTTGACCTCGCAAGCGCGCCCCGATAACGTTGCTCGTCCAGGTGCTCTCTTTTGTTTTAAATGCGACGGTTGTCTTAGCGAGCTTCGGCAACTTTGAGCGTATCTATCTATCTATCTAGCCGCTTACGTTTGGGTGCTCTCGTGGGCACCCCCTTAGCTTGGCGTGAACCAAAATTAGCATGGGAGGGTAAGATGGTTTGACGAACATGACGCGCTAGTCAAGACATGAATTATGTCACAATCCCGTCGCGTACGTCGTCAGACACTTCCCGCACGACAGTGGCAAATACCCACGGGCGGGTATGTGCCGCTGCTGTGCGGGTATGTGCCACAGATGAATGACATTTAGTATGTACCCTAGGATGATTGATACTAAGTATCTAGATTAGTATTTTAACGCGTGAGCATTAAGAAACAATCCACATCTGTAGCGTCTACCCGACGAATGCAAGGAATAAATGGCAGGGTCCCAACTTGAATCGAACCCAAACATTCTCGGTGGTGGTGAAGCATCTTACCACAGAGCTACACCATGTCTCGGAACTTTTTTTCAAATAGGCGCTAGTCTTCGTGAAACATCAATAGTGGTTGCAGTGCTGCCTACCAAAGTTTATAAACATCATATGTACTCTTTTGATATACAGCCGTCATATCGGGTTAACGTCAATTGTGGTTAGTTGACAAGCGCTCAAGTTGATAGCAGTTTCCAGGGCCAACATCCTCGCGAGCATCAGCGCTTCGTATGAGCTTGTGGTGTTATTAAGGCACATGTTCCAGTTGGCATTGTTGCGCAAGTGCGAACAAGTGGTGATATAAGCATCTGCAACAATTCAACATATGCCTGTGCGTGCAACATTTGTAATTATATGTAGTGTCATTTCATGACGTATCGCTCAATAAAAAATTGCAACATGGTCACCTTCCCGGTCGCTTCGCATAACGTCGATTCCCAGGTACTGTACGTGGGATCCGCCGAATTGTCTTTATTATGCACTCCATCCTTTTCCCGCGGCTGGGCATTTTATTTTAGTGCTTAAGCAACTTGTCAAGAAGTGCTTTCAGTTCATTACCTTTGGTTCTCTCTTCTTATCGAATGCATGTAGCCCTAGCAGTTTACTGCTTTTAATTTGATAGTTTCGTTACATAGCTCCCACTGTTGCCAAATCTGTAGGTCATTGCTGAGGTCTAATTTTCTAATTGCCTCGCTTACAGTTGACTTGCATTCTTCGTCCTGCAATAACTTGTTATTAAATCTCCACGTTTCCCACGCAAACGAGTTTCTTCGCTCAGAGTGCGACACTGGGACTACGACATAACTGGTACATGCTGGCAGGATTTTGATTTATTTATTTATTTATTAGAATACACTCAGGGCCCGTAGGGCATTACAGAGGGGGTGGGTACAACATTTTATAACACACAAGAAAAAAAGACAAAATAAAGAAACAAGTGTCAGATGCGCAAATCAGGAAGGCAACATAAGTCAACTAAAAATGTATAAGTAAGAATTCAAGCACATACAAGACAAAGATAGATAATGGAAACTGCGTATAGTTACAAACATTGCTGAGAAATTGCAGTCTTGAATAACAAAGGGTCTGTTATTGTTACAACGGAAGAAGGAAGGTGGTTCCAATCGGCGGCTGTTTTCGGTAGGAAGGCTGCTGAAAAGAATTCGGTGCGGCAAAACGGAATGGCAACCTTATGCTGGTGATCAATGCGCGATGAGTGGTATGACGGTTGTGAAATGAGGTCTCGCTTCATTGATGGATTGTGAAAAAATATCTTATGAAAAAAAATGCAGTCGCGCCAGTTTCCTCCGGACAGTTAAATTGGGCAGGTCAAGGTTAGATTTCATTTCTGATATGCTAGCAGTACGGGAATAATTAGAACAAATGAACCGAGCTGAGCGGTTCTGAACAGATTCTAACGCGTTGATTAAATTTTGCTGCACGGGATCCCATATAGCGCACGCGTACTCAAGCTTTGGGCGAATTAGTGATCGGTATAATAGAATATTGAGGGACAGCGGAGCGCGAGAAAAGTTGCGGCGTAAGTATCCTAGCGTTCGGTTAGCGTTATTACAGATGTAGGTAACATGCGTGTGCCAAGATAGATTGTTGGTAATGTAAACGCCGAGGTACTTATATGAAGAGACATGCTGGAGGGGAACGGCGTTAATTCTGTAGGTACAGGGGGGAGAAATAGATCGCCGGGTTATTGACATCCATTTAGATTTGTTAGAGTTGATTCATATTGATATGTGGAGTTAACGTCCCAAAACCACGATATGATTATGAGAGACGCGGTAGTGGAGGGCTCCGGAAATTTCGACCACCTGGGGTTCTTTAACGTGCACTTAAATCTGAGCACACGGGCGTACAACATTTCCGCCTCCATCGGAAATGCAGCCGCTGCAGCCGGGATTCAATCCCGCGACCTGCGGGTCAGCAGTCGAGTACCTTAGCCACTAGACCACCGCGGCGGGGCTCATGCTGGCAGGTTGTCAAAGGTAACGTAAATGCAGTCAAGTCTTGCATAAAGGTCATTCCATGCCAAACGTCCCAGCCATTTTGGCGCCCATCGTAATTGTATTTGGAAAAAATTATGCTGATTTACTCTGCTGATTATTTGTGCGTACTTACATGTTAAGTAAAGTTTCTTGTGTAAGGTGTTTGAATCTCAGTAATATTAGTATAATTATTCTGCCACATACGACTCCAAGAATTCAGCCAAAATGTGTTATGTTTGCATTTTATATAGCAATACTGCACTTTGTATGAATATCTGAGCAGTTATAGCTTACTCTACAAAAGGCGTATTTTGAGAGAAATAAAATAATTTTAGACCTCGAAAGCTGCTAACCCTTACGAAAAAAAAATTACAAGTTTCACAAAAGTGTCATTTTTGTTCATATTAAGACGCAATCTGCACAGACTGCACCATGTGTGGTGGTCAAATTAAAAATCACCGTTATGCCTAAATCGAAAGCACATAAACAGCTCTTTTTATATGGCATATCTTATTACACTTTTTTGTTTTAAGGAAGAAAGACTGATGACTCCCCTTTGGGGCCGTCCCGATCGGACGGCACCATCGACTCTGTTGGACAACCAGCTTTCCAGCCTCGTCCGTTCCCCTCGCGGCCTTCTCAGCCTTGGCGACGTCCATGGATTCGTCATGCTCATCCGCCTTTATAAGAAACCGGTCACCGTCTCGTATGTGCGGACGCAATCCGTGTCCTCGTGTCCATAGCGCCGGCACTTGGAACACCGGTGTACCCTGCACTCTCGTCGCACGTGTCCCGTATATCGTGGCAGCGCAGACATTGCATGGCCTGTCCAGGCACCAGCTCGAGGGTCAGCTCGCCGACGACTCGAACTTGGTGGAGCAGGTAGTCCTGCTTGACTCCTGGCTTTAACTTCTGCAGTACGGTCTTCGTCATAGAGCCCCTTTTTTCCGCATACCTTGAACACGCCAACGTTAGCGTGTCACTTCGGTGACGTTCCCGAACGCAGTAAAATCCGCCCGAACGTCTTCATCTTGGACAACATACAACATTCAACGCAGGTGAAGCTTGACCTGTTGCTGGCCCTCTTGGTCGAAGTTGACACACCGACGGCCTTTAACCTTCAACTACTTCAAGGCGGCCGATTTCTTATAGTCACTTCGCCGGTGTTCACTGTCCACACGTGGTTTATTTGGTACGCCCTTAAAGCAACGACGTCGGAGAGCAAACCAACTGTTGCGAGGGCGTCTCGAACGTGATCGACCTTGTAGGGCCGCCCACGCACAACTCCGTGCAAAAAACAATGTGTCCAGAACAGCACCGCGAGCGGGCAAAAAAGGCAGCATGATCTCGTAATCCTTATCCGTATCACCTTCGGCGGCGATTCTGTTTCCGCGGCCGACACGGGCCGCTATCGCCGCTCTATCAGTGCCCATCATCCTGTGTCCATTTGCTTACGCGGCCGGAAGAATTATTGTGCCACACCGGTGCTTGGAACTCGTTTCCAAGCTGGCCTTAGGCAGGCTTGATGTCCGGTATAAGGAATCACGCTAATATGACTAACAAAGCGTCTTATCCTGCCGAAAGAAACAGCGTTTACCGAGAACCAGGACAAATAATGGAAAACAAATGCTGCATTACGAATTAACGCGAGCGGTTAAATAATTGCGATATGGTTTGCGGTTTGACGTCAGTCTAGGGACATTTAAAAAGTTACAAAGAAATTTGATCGAAAAAGAAATAACGTGTCATCACTCATGTATATTTCGTAAAAAGAGTAGGTAGAATTGGGCCATGACAGTGTTCAGAAAGTATGCCGTTTCATTGTGTTATAATATACGATATGCCCAGTTTGGTTCCTATATTTTTTCTATTTTTTATGTGTAAGACTTGACTATCCCTATTATCTAAAGTTTGTTAAGCGTTGCTTGCTTTTTATTACTGTATTTATTTTTTAGCGGGCATGTGGTACATGACATGTTAGTTTGGTTGCTTCTATCTGCAAAAAGAAAGTGTATCTGTGACGAACTACAGGTGCAGAGGCCTTTTGTCAGGTTACGAAACGCCTTCTGCTTCTGTATCCTTTTTTCTTGCATTTCAAGAAATAAGCTAAAATTACTACTTCAGAACATCGAAGGAACAACCAGGCGTCACACAATGCAAATTGCGTAACGAGTGCGTCGTCTGATGCTCCCACCTATTACAAAAGCTTGTTTTCTATTAACTGTGGAGCATACCCACTTCAGGCATAAATATTCATCGTTGTCAGCCCACTGCATAAAAAATTTGCACTAAATTCTTTGCAAGTGCGTAGCGGATATCACGCTTCTCTGATGAATGACGAACTACACAAAAATTATGAAGCCTACTACACAAAAACTATGATCATTTATTGCATAGAGGGTGCCCAGCAAGTATGGTTGTAGCAGTTACCCAAAGTTTGCTCAGAAAATCCTCTGAATGACTGCTCATCCAGCTTTCGCTGCGAGTGTGCTTCGCACCTATCATTTTTTTTAAAGTCGACCAGACTGAGTGACCACTCGCAAGTGTGCAATGGACAGTCGCACATGTACCCTGACGGTACTGTCATACCTTTTCTCTCTTTTCTTTAACCACCCACCCCTTCCCCCAGAACAGGGTAGCAAATCTGAAACTCGTCTGGTTGACTTCCCTGCCTTTCGTTTCTTTCCTTCCTCCTTCTCCTGCTACGGCTGTTTTGAAAGAGACAAGATAACACCCCCTCGAACAGTCGCGCATCCCACGACTTTCGAAGAAAGAGTGAATGCCTCTCACTACAATTCATACGATCATTTCACCCACGAAAGGCTCCCAACTTCTATAGAATATGACATTGGGTAGAGTTCCAGCAACGTCTGTATAACAATTCGGACGGCATTGCACTGCCACTTCCTACACGCGCATCATTATTGCCGTTACCTTCGCCTCCCCATTCCAGCAGGAGCGGTGCACAGATGGTTTTTGTTTCTCTGTCGTGTCGCTGTAATCTCGGTTCTTCTCATTGAGGAACACCCGTCAAGTTTCCCGCAACATACGTGTAACTTGAAACCGCACAGTTTTCAGAAATGTCTAGCGCGATGCTCCAACGGTTACAGTGCTCAGCAGCTGACCCAAAAGTTGAGTGTTCGATCCCGGCCAAGGCAGTCGTATTTCGATTGAGGCAGTATATCCTTGAGGTCTGTGTGCTACGTTGTGTAAGCACGCGTTAGAACACCAGATTCTCCAGGTTTCTGGAGCCCTCCACAACAGCTTTCCTCATTATCATTTCATAGTTTCGGGACGTGAAACTCCCCACGTTATTATCATTGCACATTAGTTTTTGAGAACATGCTCGGTAATAGCCCAATACAACTGCGTGTATTTCGATGGCGGTAGGTCGGGCATGACATAACACCCGGAAATCGGGCTGCTAGCATGTAGCAAGTTTACGAAGAGCTGTCTGGGGCACACAGTTCATGGCCTATGTGCCCCCGATTTAAATATTTGCTGATTTATGGTTCTGTGCTATCAATTTCAGTTTTTGTTCATACGTATTTCTGCTTCTAGTGCTTTGTCGAGGTTTCTATGCCGATTGTTAAAAAATCAATTTGGTTTAATGGTGAAAAGATAGTTACACGCAGTTACTTGCGTGAGACAAGAAGGAAACTCTGCAGGTTATATTTTAGATACGTGTGTTCAACCGTTACAGCATATGGCACTGGGAGCCATCATGGCATTGTTTCTGTCATTGCTGTCAAGCAAAACAGGCTTCTGCACTGTTCACCACATTTCATCGAGGAATCAACAGCTGGTCCAACTACCTACGGTCATACTTTTGATACTGGTCCTCCCCTTGCCGTGAAGCTAATCAGAGACACGATGCAAAAGTGTTGTGCAGCTGAAGTGCTTTGTCGTGTGGCATGTTTATGGGCTCTGCCTGTAAAGAAAAATGCAAAGGTTCATAATTTGTTCTTTCTCCATTCTTTTCACTCTGTGGACTGTCATGCAGAAACATACACTGCATTATGACACACGGTGACCTTCTGGGCAAACAGGTACAATTTTACGTTAAGCTCAGGATTGAACTTACATGTGTGAACTTTTAAAGGGACACTAAAGTCAAATAACAATTTATGTCAGAGTGAAAGCTAACTGTGTGACAACGCCTAAAGAGACAATATTACTAACAGCGGTGCCCTACTTACGGAGAAATGAATGTAAATGCACGAGAACACATGTGCTATGAGTGAACACATGTGCTGTGATCCAAATGACGTCAAATACCGCCTACTATTAATTACTAGTAATCGAACTAGCTGCACTAAATAAAATACTTGTGCATCAAGAGACGTAACAAAATGCTGCTTGGTTATTTCTGTTTGATTCATGGAAAAAAGAACCACCAGGCGTTACTATGGTGATTCAAAAGTTCAATCTAGCGGTGCCCAGTTGAACCAAGTACGTTTACCATCTTGAAGGCAATGGTAGGAAATCATTCAATGGTCATTGTTTTTGCTGTGGCTCCCGCTACTTTTACTCTCCTGCTACTAGTGTCAGCGGCCGTGCAGTAAATCCGGGCAACATTGTGCATGGCAACAGTGACGTGAAAGTTTTCACTTGAGGTGGGTAATTTAAAGAGTGCTAACATGATGCAGATTACTAAAACGTGCTTTTATTATAAAATAAGGACTTCGTTGGTAAAAAAAGTAGCACTACAAGGTTTATGGACCACTATTTCAGCAATCAGCATAGACTTTCCTTGCCTTTAGCGTCCTTTTAATTCACATGGAAAATTTACTGAATAGTCCCTACATATGAAAAACCAGGGGAAAACATTATTAACGCTCGTAATTCATAATTGTACTCTGTAGTACTCATGCCATCACAATATGGTGTCATGTGTAGTACAGTAAAACCTCGTTAATTTAGATTTCAAGGAAAGTATATAAAATATTTTAATTATACATAATGTTGAATCAACGCTATAGAGCATCGAGAAAATGACAAACAAATGTATATTACACAAATGAACTTTTATCATCTTCATGAATACCCATATCCTATTGTCCATGCAAGTAGAACAATGCAAAAGCCGCAGTTCACATCTTTCCGCGACTTGCTTCTCAGTGACCGCGGTGCACGACCTGCCTTAAAAAGATCAGCTAGGGACCACCGACACCACCACGAGCACATATAATTTTTTCACCCGCAATATGACCCGTGACAGATAGCTCTTCCATTGCAATGTAGTAGGCGAGTTTTATGCCAGTATGCGGGCCGAGGCTTTCAAAACTGTGTGGAGGCTGCCCATGATGATCACGTCGTTAGCGACCACGGTTTCTTCAGAATCTGGTACCGCACTCAGTTGTTTAGTTCTCAACTCTGTGCGTGCACTGCACAGAGTTGAGTGCGACACCAGCTATGAAAGATATCGCAGCTTGGCGAGTACGGGATACAGCAGGGAAAAAGGGTCTCTTCACCGCCCCCAGTGCAGTGTAGACAGGGGCCGCCTTCAATCCGCTGATTTGTATAAAGTTGTTCACCCACTCACTCTAACGACACGATCATCATGGGCAGTGCCCACGCAATTCTGAAAGCACCTTCAGATTATATCACACTGAATCGAGAGAGACCGGTGTAGACGTGTAATTGTCGCTGCCGTTTGCCCCGCGCGCAGGCGCACTGTGGTAAGAAGATATATATATATTGCCGAGAACAATAATACATATATATTGTTGGCACTACGTTTTCAATACGCGAAGATTTTTTTATTGGCAACGCGACATACCCGCAGAAAGCTAATAGAATTTGCCAGAACTCAAAATAAGCCATTTAAGCTTGTATAGTAGACAAGCTGCGCATCGAAAACGTTACTTACGTCTAAGACGCCGTCACTAAGTCAGTTATACGCTCAAGCAGGTAGCTAGAAGGAAACGTACAAACGTTTAGGAAGCCGGAGCTGCATAAGCCTTGCACTCCTCTATCACAAACAGTATCATTCCCTAATATTAGAAGCATCTTATCCAAATGTGAAATAGTCTCATCTTATATCGATGATAGCCTTTCTGATAGTCTTGTCTTCATTGAGACATGGTTTAACGCTGACATCAATGACAATGAGATTTTTACGCATGCTAACAGCTACAGCGTCTATCGAAGCGATCGTCCAGGCAGAAGGGGTGGTGGCGTTCTTATAGCTGTTAAAAAAAACCATCGCGTCTTATGTCGTCGCTTCCCATTATAAGATTGAAATTATATGGGTAGTTTGCACAATTCATTCCACAAGGATGTTGCTCGGCAGCTGTTATCGTCCTCCCGATTGTGATCATTCTTTCTTAGAAGAGTTGCGCCGCAGCATTAATTCTGCTGCCATCGAAATCTGTGAGGCTCGCATCGTTTATCTATTCGGTGACTTTAATCTACCATTTATTGACTGGGAGCAGCTGTCATCTTCTTGTAAGAACTCAACTGACTTCGTTAACTTAACTTTAGACTTTGGTTTGGCTCAGGTTGTCACTCATTCAACTCGTGGTTCAAATACACTTGACCAACTGCACCTGAAACTATAGACCACATAAACTATTTGAATGGCTTTAGTGACCACAAACAGCTGCAAGTTGATCTTTCTATCTTACCACCTTTTGCAGGAACCGAATCAAAGAAGATCAGAGATTATAATAAAGCCGATTATGAAGCCATTAACAGGAAACTTGAGTCTTTTCTTGACAATGTGCTACTGCCTTCTTTTAACAGTCGCTCAGTTGAGAAAAACTGGGTTCTTTTCAAGAATGAGATTTCAGCCCTAATAGAAATATAATCACGTGCCGTTGATAACGATTACGAATGATAAAACTAATCCATGGTTCACCAAGTCTTTGCGCAGACTTAGAAACAAAAAGAAGCGGCTTTATCGGTCTGTAAAAAAATCGCGTTCACACACGTCTTGGGATAGGTACGAGGAATTCCTAAAGAAATATTGCCACGAAATTACAACTGCGAAAAATAAACACTATTCCCAGGATTTGCCTTCACTCCTAAAATCTAATCCGAAAAAATTCTGGGAAGTAATAAGTCCTGATCGGGACGATAACTTCATTTCATTACACGATGCAAATAACACTCCTTTTGTCGACACTGATTGTCCTCATGTCTTTAATTCATTCTTTTCATCCGTGTTTACTAGCGAGCATGCTCATCTTCCAGAAATTGTTGAACGCAATTACTCATTCATGTCACCTATAGATATCACAATTGAAGGCATAGTTAAAATTATTGAAAATCTGAAGATGTCATCATCTTCTGGTATTGACGATATCAATTCAAAAATATTAAAGAACACTGTTTATGTATCAGGCACTATCCTGTTTCACATTTTTCAGCAGTCGCTCACTACAGAAATGTTGCCTTCTGACTAAAAGATAGCGAAGGTAGTGCCAGCCCATAAAAGTAGTAGTAAAAGTTCACCTGGAAATTATCGCCCCATTTCCTTGACGTGCATATGTTGCAAGATGCTTGAGCATGTCATAGCTTTCAACATTTATGCGCATCTAGAATCTAGCAATTTCTTTTTCTCTAACCAGCACGGGTTCCGAAAGGGTCGTTCTTGCGAGACTCAGCTCTTTGAGTTCACCACCGACCTACATTCTAACATGAACAGTAATCTACAGACAGATTGTTTATTTCTTTATTTTGCAAAGGCATTCGATCGTGTTGCTCATTGTCGCTTGATATTAAAACTGTCATCACTAAAACTTGATTCACTCACGCTAACATGGCTCAGAAACTTCTTAACTAACCGCCAACAATTCACCATCGCCAACAATCACTCTTCATCACTTTGTTACGTTTCCTCTGGTGTATAGCACAGGGCAGTGTTCTTGGTCCCTTACTTTTCCTCTTCTACATTAACAACCTGCCTGACAAATTATCCTCATGTATGCGTATATTTGCTGATGACAGCATTATCTATCGTCCCACCCGCAACAATAGCGATCATCTAACTTTTCAAAAAGTCCTCGAGCATATAATTGAGTGGTGCAAAACATAGCAGATGACACTTAATGTTCCCAAATGGGAACTAATCACCTTTAGTTGCAAACGTGATAACTTTGATAGCCAATACATAATTGATAATACCATTGTAGAACGTACTGATCATTACAAATACCTAGGCATAAACTTAACTTTTACACTTTCGTGGTCCACACATATCACATCTATCTGTGCCAACACATCAAGATCATTAGGTTTTCTGCGCCGAAATCTATACAGTGCTCCCTCCGATGTGCGCAAACTGGCTTATCTTGCTCTAATCCGTCCTCAACTGGAGTTCGCATCCTCCATTTGGTCACCACATCAACAATACCTCATAGATAAGTTAGAATGTATACAGAACAGAGCTAGTCAATTCATAGCGCGTAATCGTGCACAGCTACACAGATTAAACATAGCCTCGCACTCGAGCCACTGAAAATTATCCGTGACATCTCACTTTTATCACTATTTCACAAACTCATCCACACCGGCATGATGCCATCTGTTCACCTTAACCTAGCACATCGAACTTCAAGCAGACTACATAACACCTTTAGCTTATCACGCATGTACGGCAATACTAACGCTTTCAACCAGTCGGCTCTTCCACGAGCTATTCGTTTGTGGAATAATTTGCCAGATGATCTTGCGTCAGAACAAGACCACACAAAGTTCCATCATACTCTTAAAAACATTTTGTGCACCAAACACTGCTCTATCGCATCTTCGTAATCATCAGTGTTTATAGGACTGTTGCCGATATTTTTGCACTATTGCTAGGTTGTAGTTACTGTCATAATAGTTTTTTTTTGTATTTCACCTTCACGTACTGTAACTCACTTTTCTAGTATGTATTTTGCTTACATGTTCATAAGTTGAACTGCATTTTCTATTATATTCAATATTTGCCTATGTATGTGTAGATATATATGTATATATCTTTTTCTAACATATTATCTGTACCGCCCTCCCCCTTTACACAATGCCCCTCGAGGGCTCTGTAAGGTACTGTAAATAAATAAATAAATAAATAATAAATAAATAAATAAATATCTCACTGATGCACAGTCGTAGATGGCGACTACGCAACTCTGTTGGCATGTGGCGAAAACGACACTACTGTTAATCATTAAACTGCGGCGGATGAAGCAGGAGCCACTATTAACGCATGTGCACAAGTGAAAACGAAACTACAGTCGAGTGTAATTAACTTCAAAAGTCTGCAGAGGTCTCGCCCAGACGACCGAAGCGGGTCTGCAACTAAACTACTAGTCCCACTCACGGACTTAAGAATGTTTTCCTAAGGCAAAGCAGCCAGTTTACAAAGGCGAGCGGACAGGCATATACATAAGCTAACTTGAATCATTAATTGCTATTGAGACATCTCGACATGACGTGAAACGCCCTGCGCCCTCTGCTACGGCTGTCAACGTCACAGTTGCAGGGGAACAAATCAGCACCGCACCTCGACATTTTATTTTCGCAAGTGTATCATGAGTTCCGTATTTGGCGCAGATAAGTATATATGACACGCGTTGAATGCGCAATATGGTCGTTTCCCAGACAGCCATTCGAAATCCAGATTATACTTTGCAGTAGTCACAGAATTCGTTGTATTGAAAACTTCATTGTCTAATGCTTAAAAAGTTTCAAAAACACAGTAAAGACATTGGCATAACCTTGCTGCAGTGACCGGCTCGTTGGTCTAACCATGGAAACACAAAAAGGCGTGTACTTTACTGGTGATAATGTCATTCATTAGATAAAAAAGAAGGATCGTTGGTCTAGGGGTATGATTCTCGCTTCGGGTGCGAGAGGTCCCGGGTTCAAATCCCGGACGAGCCCATAAACTTTTGCTTCTTATACAAAGTATGCTTTTTGTTTTCATATATTGTTCGAAGTGAGCCCATTTCTTGCATCTATCGCACCACTTACAGGCAAGTATACATTTGATCATGCAAAATTTGCTTGATTCACTATACAGATCATCATTCCAACACAGAGATAATATAGTGAATACAGTAGTGTTTATTTGTGATAATTGACAAAGACCTTTAGGTTTTCCAAGATTTATTTATCTAATACAACTTTTCAGACCAAAGACGAGGATTGAGCGTCTGAAATTCCTCTTCCAGTTAATTCATAATCATTTTAAACTAAACTATTCAGATTACTTCCAGGTCAACACACAAGAACACTCCAGACATCGCCATAATATGTACATACCACCCCTAGTCCCACGTAACGATTGCTTTAAGTTCAGTTACTTTCCACGTGCTATTGAAGATTGGAATATGCTGCCAGAGTCTATAATTGGTTGTTCCTCGCTTACATCATTTGAACAGAATCTAAAACGTTTATTTTCTGAATAACAGTGACAAATGTTTTTTTTTTTTTTTGCGTGCGTGTGTACTTTTTGTTGGTTGCATGATTCTGCAGTAGTTGTCTTTCGAATCTTCAGCGCGGTGCAAAAGTGCCGCCTCAAATGCATCATGTGCTGTTCTGCGCGTATGTATTGCATCGCATGTGTATTCCATTTCTTGTTATGTATAACTTCGAGTTGCTGGTCACAACAATACCGAGAAATTATCTCGAGACCTGTACGGTACTTCTTTTTCGCAAATAATTGTTTGTACTTCCACCCTGTAACGGCCCACTTCTGGGCTAACAGTATAAATAAATGAAATGAAATGAAATTTCATAAAACTCTGCACTCATACCTACACTCATATGTTACAAGTACATATGTTGTGGCATCTTGCCTATCGATGATGCTTTTCATTTTACTTTTTAGTGTTTATTCACTGCTGTGCAACTTCCACTGCAAAAATTGTGATCATAAACCACAGTTACAAGGGTTCTTTCAGATCATCCCAGACAGACTGAACTTTGCAAACCTGATCAAACCGCCCATCAAAGTTTTTCAACTTGGCATGATTACATATGCACACAGAAAAACTAATGCAATGCAACCATAAACATACCTGAACCCCCCTCCCCTCCCCACCCACCTGAGAAAATTCTGGCTACACTATCGCGCCTGATGAATCCTGGCGAGGACTCCTCTTAATACTAAAATATTACGAAAAACTCATACGAAGATCGATTGTGTTGTCATGAGCAGAGAAACACTGACAACCGTAGACCAACATGGCAATCATCGAGAGTCCAGACGTACGTCTCAGCTTTCCACTATGTTTTTTGTTCATTCGTTCTTTGAAACATCTGCTACATCACAACACCGATAAAATTTAACACTACAAACGAAGCGCAATTTATGGACCCTTACACATCATTAGCATCACCAACTCAGCTAATCGAGTTCTTGGATACCTACGTCGTAACCTTGCTTCAGCACCTGCTGCTACTAAACTAATAGCTTATAAAACAGTCATCAGGCCTAAACTGGAGTATGCTAATGCCATTTTTGATCCTCATCGAGCTAACTTTTCCACTATGCTCGAATCCATTCAGGACCGTGCTTCCAGATTTATTCTCTCAAATAACTTAAATAACATAACTGTGTCAGCAGTCAAACACCAGTTTGATCTTCCTCATCTTGCGGGTCACCGTAAAATTTCACGCTTGTGCTTGTATCATAGGTTTTTTCATTCCTTGCCACCAGGCAATGCATTTATCAGACCTGCACATCGGACATCACGGCATTATCACCCCAACGCAGTATATCCCATACGCCCAAAAACATAGACCTTCCAGAGGTCATTTTTCTTTCAGACAGCACACGACTGGAACGACCTTCCTGCCCACATCGCCATGTCATTTCAGTTCGATCAATTTAAAAATGCCGTAAAAAGGCATATTTTATCCAGACATTCATGCCATATAAAAGCCATATATGATCTACTGCTGTTTTTCTATATTTTGTTATTGTTTGTGCCACTTTGCTCCTTTTTTTTTCATCTGTTATGTTTTTTTTTTTGCCCAGCCCTCATGTAGTGTTCCTCGGGACCCTTGAGGTACTAATAAACAAACAAACGAAACCTCATATAGTTATGCAAGTGGTGATCAGATACTGTCAGGGTTTGGACATCTATATGATTAAGAGTACTGATTATTCATAACTACCTGGAACACCACTGAACTTGATCAGAGACTCCGAGGCCATATTTCTCAAAATTGCCAAATGGGCACTGTTTTATTAATGCATGGGTTAAATTCTTAACTAGGTCATGTTGTCAATATCAATGACAATATGTAAATCGTCACCATCATCAGCCTGACTACGTCCACCGCAGAGCAAAGGCATGATCTGCCAATCAGCCCGGTCTTCTGCTTTCTGCTGCCACGCCACGTTTTACATGCGAACTCTTTAATCTCATCGGCCAACCTAACTTTCTGTCTCACCTTTGTGCATTTGCCTTCTCCGGGAATCTAGTCAGTTAGCAATGAAACTTAATTCTTAGTTATTATCACGCAGCAGTCCACCTCACAAATAGCACTCACCTGATGCAACATAGCTGCACAGTATTTAACGGGAATGAGCCTGCTTTTATTGCGTATAACCCAGAAAATGTACGACATATTTTTCACCAACCTAAACCAAGCTGCAAGCCGACCCTTGTTTAAATCCTTTGCCTGCATCCTATATGCTCTCTGTTGACAAAGGATCAATGCATTTGCCCGACTAGATTTTAGTGGTGGCGAGTGTGCATTATGGCAAGTCAATGTCTATCCACAACACAGCTGGATATCAGTTACAATAACCACGCAATCTGCAAAACTTCAACTTCATTGAGATTTCCTGATCGACATGTGCATATGTGCCATCAATACGAAGAGCACAGACAATGAAGCCGCAGACATGGGGGAAACTATTTTTATTACAGATCTAGACATCACGATAAAATCAAAAGTTGACAACAAAATTATTTGTCACCGGCAACAATCCAACACCTTGCGTTCAATGCCACGCATGCAGCCGATTCGCCAATTAAGCGCCACATTCCTAAACACTTAATTTGTTTCGCATTTGTTTATCATGACAACAGATGAGAAGGCATTAAGAAAATCTAGCCCGCTATGCTTGTGGTATCAGCCGGCGTATTTTAATTTTTTTACCCTAGAATAACTAATTTAGGAATATATACATACTATAGCCATGCCACTAAAGTGGATATTAGCAGACTGCCTGTTCATTATGCAAGCACTGACACTGTTCATTACTGCAGTCACTGCTGTAGCCACTCTGCATTTCAGCTGTATACAAGTGCCCAACATTAATGTCTGCCAGTTGTTAATGCAGAAGCAAAACAAATTCCACCTCACTTGTACTTGCAGCTATCCAGTTTTCTTTAGCTTGTCATTATTCACTGGGACCGCGCCATACCAGTAACACCTGTATCCCTTGGGAACACCGAAGAGCAAAGGAATGAAAAGGAATGCTAGAGACAATGATCGTTGTTGTAGGATGCCAAAGTACACTGCTTAGTTTTAGAATGTACATTACGAATGGGCATATAAAGGACATCCTTTTGACAAACAAAAATATATGTCCTTTGTAGTACTATAGTGCATCTATAATAGCACAGTTGATTATAATAGCGTGTACAGTCAAACCCCACTACAACGAAACTCACGGGGTGCGAAAAATATTTAGTTGAAGCGGGAATTTCGTTGTAGTGAAATAAAAAAAAATATTGATGATCTAAGCTAGCTATACAAAGGAACGTTTGTTTTTAAAATTAAAAAAGTGTACGCTGCTTCCTATTCTTTCCCAGCAGCGTCACAACACGATTCACAGTCATGCATAGCAAGGCCATGGTGGAAACCACGCTGAAACAACACCTACAACTACTTTCGTAAACGTACCACACAGTTGCATTAACACGTTAACACCAGCAGCCGTCCGCCGTCGAAGTGTATCCGACAACACCGAGATGGAGGCATGGTATCGTGGAGCGGTGACTTTGCCTTATTCTATACCATTCTTATCATCTAAATCTCGTGGCTGGCTGATTTGGTTGATAATGCGGACGAACAGCCGCACTGATTAGGTACCACACTAGCCAAGCGCAAATAAAATGATAAGCATTGGAATCAGAAAAGGCATCGCTCTGCGGTTGCACGCACCAGCTTCGTGAAGAAAACCATGAACCGAGTGACTGAGCTTCAGCTTCGGATCGTCTGTGGCTCGAAAACAAGCCAGTGGCAAAATGTAGGGCTATCCTTTATGAACAGGGCAGTCTCATTGCCATCGTTATCGAGCGATGGCGGCGCCCATGCTTGCTGAACAGCGGTAGTTCCTGGTGGTGCCAACGCGTGTTTTAGACTTCATCGACGTATTTTCTGGTTCTCAATATGCATCAAAGTGCTAAAGATTGAGTTTCCTGTGTAGCAATAAATAGCTGAGCCTGGAATTGCATCGTGAAATTTCGTTGAAGCGGGGCGGCAAAACAAAAAGTGTTCGTTGTGGCGACAATATTTATGCATTGACTCCTATGGACTGCTGATGGACTGCTGATAGGGAACTGTGAATTTTTCGTTGGAATCGTGAATTTTTCGTTGTAGCGGAAATTTCGTTGAAGCGGCGTTTGTTGTAGTGGGGTTCGACTGTACTATAAAACTTATTTAGTTTTCAACACCCATTTTTCAGACGTGTAGCAGGCCCCTACAACCAGCACGCAGCTAGTGGTATTAATATAACGGTAGCCAAAGATGGACGAAGTTTCAACAAACAAAATGTATTCTAAAATCTTCTATAGTACAACTCGACCGTTCAGCCCTGCAGCAGTCGAAACAAGAGTCCGCCAGTCAGAGGCCAAACCAGCTGGGCAGGCCCTGCCTGTGCGGGTCCTTGCGGAATGTGCACCTTCTGCAGCTTTTCAGCCTGTTCCATTTGCTTTGTGATGGCCTTCTCCTTTTCAGCAGTCGCCGGTTTGCTGAAGAGATCCGGAAAGGTGAACGTCTCGCCCTTGGGCTGTGCAGCAGACAAGCAAAGGAGACTAAAAGTTACATGAGTTTTATCACTAGAATATTTGAAGCTCTTCTTTTAGTACTACATTGCCACATGTATAGCTGTTGACAAAAGTTTGCAAAACCGACTTAAAGTGTCAATTTCCTGCTGCATCGATGCAAGATGCTACTGCTATATTAGTGGTTGACTGTGTCAGTCACATAAACTACCAAGCGCTAAAATAACTGTCATGTAGTTGAGACAGCACAAAAGAGACAAGTCAAAGTGATTGATATGTGGGGTTTAACATCCCAAAACCACCATATGATCATGAGAGACGCCGTAGTGGAGGGCTCCGGAAATTTCGGTTACCTGGGTGCACTGCTAAAGTGCACCCAAATCTGAGCACACAGGCCTACAGCATTTTCGCCTCCATCGAAAATGCATCCGCCACAGCCGCAGCAAGTCAAAGTGTCAAAGACGAAACTTTATATTGGGGAAACTTGAACCCAGAAAATCAAGCATGACTCACTGTAGAAGCGAGAAAAACAACACAATGATATTGGTGATTACAGTCATCGATTGTTCAAGAGCCGGAAGGTCTGCGAAATACATTGTCTTTTGTACATGCTCAATGGAACCTTCCAGCCTTATCGTTGTCGCTTGCGTTAGCTCCATAACTAACTAGACTACTCACAATGGGTATGTTATATTAAGGAAAGCCCTGAAACATCCGCAAAGTTAACCCAAGTACAATAAAATGGATAAAAAAGAAGAACTCTCTTGTGCGTTCTATTAAAAAAGACCGACCTGCTTCTGGTGTCTCAATCTCTGCGGCAATACCTCTGTTTTGACGTCGTGACAATATTACCACAGCTCGTGCCGAGCAGTGGTTACACATGTAACGGTCCGGTCACAAGGGAATACGAAAACTACCACGTGCTGCAACATTTAATTAAAGGCCATGTTTGCACAAGATACAGGACCTCAGCTGCTCCATAAACCATGGCACCTAAGTTTTTTTCCTACCACATACTACCGCTGTTTTCATTCTAAAACGTAAAGGCGCTCACAAGGCCCACACTTTCTTTTTGCAATATCAAAGAGGTGCAGCCCCCACACGTGACCAAACATTTTAGTCTGATCTTTTACTGTGGGCACGACATACAGTGTAATTCACTGTGTCCACACACCATCAGAAACGGGCATAGCCAGAAATTTAGTTCAGGGGTGGTTCAAGCACCCTTTACATAAACTCATGTACGCATATGTACAATCGTCAGCAAGCTCAACACGAGACAGTTTGACTGATGCTAGCACGGCGTAGGTTTCAGTCCTGCTGCCGACATACTATCTAAGCATACCGAGGTATTATCTTAGCAAAAGCGCCCAGTGCTTTGCAGCTGGCATCGCTTAAACTAGTCCTGGTCACACATCGGAGCATTCGTGTTAAGCTAGCACATAAATGTGTGTGTGCAAGTATTAGGGGTGACAATTACGAACAACCTAACTTGGCACCGCCACATTGAATCGGTTTGTTCTGAGTCATTTAAAAAACTGTGTTTTCTATGAGCAAAGATGCATAAAACACCGAAACATGTAAAGCTGCTTGCATACCACACATATATTAGACCTAGACTGGAATACGCCTCTGTGGTTTGGAGCCCTCCCCAGAAACACTTGGTCACCAAGTTAGAACGTATACAGAGGCGTGCAGCTCGGTTTGTGTGCTCTAGATATAGAAGGTGGGATTCAGTAACTGATATGCTAAATTCATGCAATTTAGAATCACTGGAAATTCGAAGAAGGAAACAAAAACTTAAAACATTATTTCGTATAATCCAAGGGATACTCAAAATACCTAAAGACGAGTACATACGCCTTCCCGGAAAGCGTAGCACTAGACTGAATCATGATGCCCCCATTGAACCTTTCAGCGCTCGCACTGACATCTTTCGGTGGTCATTTTTCCCGGATGCTATAGTAACAATGGAATTCTTTACCCCAACATGTTATTAATAGTACCGATGTACAAACTTTTGACAGAGAAATCGATGCTTATTTTGGTATTGGTTGAAGTACTGCCCATTCTGTTTTCCTGTGTTTATTGCTTAGTGGTTTTTTTAGGTGTTCTGTTTGTACTCATATTGTACTCCCTCCCTGTTATGACCCTCAAGCGAGGGTTGACAGTATTATTAAATAAATAAAAAAAAAACATACAGGGCACTTTAAACAAATCTTTTCAAATTACACGAAAATTGGGTAAATGCAGTGTTTCCTTGCTGTCTGCATAACTGATTTTTCTGTGGTGGCAGGTATCTAATATAGTTAAAGACATAATTTGGTACAATAATTGAGAAAGGTACATTAAGTTTTTAATTAGTGTCGTTAGACAGTTATGTCAAAAGAGAGAATCGAAGTTTTTCATGCAAAGAGCCTATCACAGCTTTGAGACATAGAAGTAGTCGTGGCCTTTAGCAATTTTTGCAGCGTAATAAAATTCAATCAAATTCAAAAGTGAAACCAAAACCAAAGCACTAACGAGCAGAAAAAGCAGATGACTAGAATGATGTCACTGTTCAAAACAAAGACTGCAGAGGTGTGTAGTCAATCCACGTTAGGTATTGCTACTGAATCTGGTGGAATTTCACTACCTCACAATTATTGCTATAGGATGGTTCATAGACATCTGAAAGCTGCAATGGGTTCTTTGCATGAGGGTCTTCAGATCTCCCATTTGGCGTAGCCACATAACTCCATTAATTAAAAAATTAACCAATTTAACTTTCGCAATTATTGTCCGAAATGATGTTTTTCTTTATTTTAAGTTGCCTGTGGCTTGAGAAGTAGTAACTGTGGAGGCATTGAACATATAACACACTTCCCTAACATTTAAGGATTTAGGTCACATTTTCTTAAACACCCAGCATATATATGCATGCAAAATTGAAAAATTTCAGGAGAAAAGTCGAACCCGTGGATAAGCCAATAACTGAAAACACAAATGTTATCCTTTTTTTTCCAAAGCATCTCTATGCATCCCTTTATTCAGGTTGCTCACTTGGCTATTCATTTTCACTCAGACAACCAGCCCTGGCTAAATTCTCATTTCTGACCATGTTAGTGGACCAGGTAATCTTCATTGCCACCTTTCGTTTCACTTCACAACCTCATTGTCTCGATATCATCAAAAATGAAACAACAAGAATCCATTGCACTGCTACATGTTCTAACTTATGTTCAAGAACGCACAATTTGTCTGGTCCCTTGTATGCCCTTTTGAGTAGCATAAGTCCACCACCAGAAGCAGCAGCAAAAGACCATAGAATCTTGAGCAAGCACCCCTTCTTCAGTAAAAGATAATTCGACGAGATTTACAGGCGAGGGCCCTTGCTCAGTCATGGATCAAAATTCAGGATGGCTGTGGAAGAGCCACTAAGATTAAAGAATGCACAACCGCGCTTCTCATGAAATGCTGTGTTCAGTACGCATGCATCCGCTGTTTTTAGTTGCCCTCGTCAGGCTAATAAAAATGGTGAATGAAACAATGAAAATGGTGGGAGGGGAGGAAAGGCCACTTTTAATTCTCCTAAAGAAGTGAAAGAGGCCCTTGTTCGGGTAGGGGTGTTTTCTAGACATCTTACGGTACACTTAAATTGAATGCAACTCACCAGTGTTACAAATGCGACTCGATAGTCGTCATCCTTGACTAGGTATCCCTTTCCCTCTGCTTTCCTTATCTTGCCTGCAATAAACAAAAGACAAGACCAGAAATTAAGCAACAAGGCGCATAAACAGAACAGCCAGTTTCAGTTCAATGTTTCTCAGTGCGCAAGAGGAGGCCGACGAGAATGAAGGCTTCGGATCATCCCCGTCGTACATAGAACACACACATGGGTTAAATTAACAGAGTGCCACTAAATAATAAAATAGAAGCACTGTACACAGCTCTATTCTCAGAATTTATTCGTTCACTTCTGAACTTAAAGGGACCCTGCAACATGTTTCCAAGTAATTGTTGAGTCACTCCATTTTAAGGAGTTCTTTGCCTCATGAATCAACTGCCGCAAAAGTATTTAGAACATGTCGAGTATGAGCGCAGCTACAGTGAGTTGTTGCACACTGTAGTTTTCGCTAGCCTCTCGCCCCGACAAACCCACCGGAAGCTAAGCAGGCAGGGACGGAACAAAGGAAAGAAGTTACGTCACGTATGCGTGAAGGCGTTAAGAACTTTTTTTTTTCGGAACGCATGGCTTGCTTTCAGTGTGATCATGAGCAAGTGCGCAGGCACGTGGCACCCTCTTGCAGCGACCTCTGTAACTATGAAGCACACGACGCTCAAATCGGCTAATGGCTGAAATTTGAATATATGGCGCGGTCATTTGGGTATATAGCACTATTAGTAGAAAGAAGGGGGAATGATCTTTAGTAGACTTTGAAAAATGATTCCAGGCCACGTGTTATGCTATAATGCTTGGCTCACCTGTTCTCGGGAGCCTCAACTACCAATCGGCAGCATTTTCTGACCATGCTGGAGGAATGTTGGAGGGTCCCTTTCAAAGAGCCCTTTATAGAAGTCCAGGGTTTCTTTTAACTCTCTGCCAGAGCTAGACTTGTCTTTAAGCACTAGGATGGCTTTACTGCAGTCCACATTACCAAACCTAATTGATGTACCTCCTCAGTATGCCCAGAACAGCACTGTTCACAAAGCGTCATTACCGAAATGGTACTTCAAAATAAGATTCTACAAATGGATATCTGTACAGATTTGCAGGAAGCATACACCATAAACGTTACACGTAGGAGAACGTGTGAGGAATGTATCAGGGGAGTTCTACTTCACGTTTCACCTGCACTTTAGACACCACGTGATGTACCGTAAAATCTCGGGCAATACGAGAGTCTCAAGAGGGAGCGAAAATATTCGTATCACCCAAAAATATTCATGTCAACAGAAATTTCGTAGCACCAAAAAACTAGCAGAATATATTTTCAAACCAAAACTTTTATTGCCGCCAAAATAACTTGCATATGTCTTTCTGACCAAAGGGGAAGGCAGAGATGATTGCTGTGAGTATAACAGTCACAGCTTCACTCGGAAACTAACAGCCGAAGTATGCTCCGTCGTAGTCATCAGCAAATGGTAACAGTGCTAAAACACTTCTTCTTTTTTACAGCTTTATTGCTTCTAGTCTACCGCTGCGTGGGCCGTGTACCTTCAAAGCAGCATAGTAGCTATCAATGATCACATCGACAGCAACTGCGGTTTTGTGCTCAGTAGTTATGGAGTTGTGTTTTCAATCGGTATGCGCTGGCTGCGTATGGGCCTTCGGAACTACATTGTTGCAACTAACGGCCATGGCCACCACACTACAGCAGTTTCTGCAAGCACCATTGCTTTGACTCGGTGAGCAATGGATGCGTGTACATTTTCGGAGGTTCGTTGTCACCCTACATGATAACATCGACAGTAAACGCCACTTCGTTCACCGCGCAAATGATAACCGCAGTTGTGACTGCACGTGCACTGGCCACGCGCATATTTCTTATGCTTTTTAAGCACGTTCCTGTCATGCGTTGTTTGGCGGTTTCAGTACCCATGTTCGTACCACTCGTCATGACGTGGATAAGGGTTGCGAATATACAAATTGCAGCCTATTGTCCACAATGAGATTATACCGTGGAGATTTACATATTCGCATCAGACTGATTTTCGTATCATCCAGGTTGGTATCACTGAGATTCTAATGTAATTAACGTTACCACAAGACAAATGACAGTACTGGAAACATTTGATGCCCACATCATCAAGATTATTGTACCACGGCACACTACCACAGCTCCATGCATTGCCTCACCTTGTACTATGGCGGTCCTGACGTCTGCCACAGGCACATTGTAGATCTTCTCCAGGTAGTTTTTGACGTCATACTTTGTCATCCTGTGTGTTATACATGCATCGGATTATTTCCATTCAAGAATAAAACTAAACGCATAACTTGAATGTTGTAATATGGAAAATCGACAATTTGAGACAGCTGCATGTACATTTAGAAGAATAGTACAAACCAATATCAGGTTCAAGAAAGAGGGACTGACAATCAGCCGCTGTCCCAGCATGAATACACAATCCGTATGAACTTCTTTATAACTCCATGCTATAAATCGGTCATTGTAAATTTCCCTTCACATTTAGCAATTGTCTTCAGGTACCATGTCTCCAGGTATGTAGTTTGCAAAAATTCAATGTCTGAAGCCAGCAAGAGACAAGAGGAGGCAAGCCATTTGATGAATATCATTCCACAGCTACTTGCACCCAGTTTTCCTAACATTGCTATCCCATCTTTTTATGGTTACATCTTACCAGCGTAATTCCTACACTTTAAAACTACAAAGCAACTCCTATATGTATGCTTTATTTCACTTTATTACTTGCAGGCTCCACACACTTGTGTGTTGTGAAACAATGGGCCTATCAATTCATTACCTCTCTTTCACTCTCTAACATGCAATGTGATTATTTTTAGCAATAAAGAAATATAGGACATGGCAGACACAGTTGAGATCTACGATATCATGGCCAGCTAGTGCATGAACTTCAACAAGGCTGCACCGGGGGCATTTTCTTATTTTGTGTATCTTGGCTCGGAAAGTATTGGATGTGGCAAGGCTGGTGTTTTTCTTACGGCGAGATGACAACTTGCAAATGCAAGCGGAAATCACTTTTCTCTTTACTGTACCTAGAAGAGCCGAAAGTGTTACAGCAACAAAATTACAGTCCCCACGGGGCAGAATTGGCATTACAGTACTCACTGGAGGGATATCATGAACTTGACCTCATTAGGAGGGAGCGGCTTGTCGTGCTTCACTAGCTTCATCCAGAAGTTTGGCAGGAAGACCCGCAGCTGCGGATTGCCTTTGACGTACAGCGGGTAACTAAAGAGCAGACAATAGATAAGCTTACTTAAATGTACTCATAGGGCAACTTGGCGAGCCGTATTGATGAGGCAGAGCAAACATTACACATTAAGGCACACATAAACAGCAGATAGTTTTAAATGACGTCACGGACACAGTATGGACACCACATGTCTTCACAAACACAATAACTCGAATATAACGGTCATGACGATGCGAGTACACAATATTATCACCCGTGCATTGTTTTCATTTTACAACAGTGATCATTTCTTTAGCGACTATCAGTGTTGTGAATTTGTTGCATGCCTCAAAACGCACTAGTCGTGCCTTCATGCTTCTTGTTTTCACAGCTCCTCAGTGTGCAGGCGCTATAAGATGGCAGCTGTGCTGATTACAGTGATTGATATATGGGGTTTAACGTCCAAAAACATTCATATGATTATGAGAGACACCATGGTGGACGGTTCCGAAAATTTTGACCACTTGTGGTTCTTTAAAGTGCACTCAAATCTGAGCACATGGGCCTACAACGTTTTTGCTTCCATTGAAAATGCAGCCACCTCAGCCGAGATTAATTCCTACGACTTTCAGGTAAGCAGCCGAGTACCTTAGCCACTAGACCACCGCGGCGGGACCTGATTTACAGTGCATGCCATCTATCTATATAAAAAGCTAATGGAGAGATGAACATAGAAGCATATTGTAGTTTTCTTCGCCAATTTCATTGATTGATTGGTTGATATGTGGAGTTTAACGTCCCAAAACCACCATATGATTATGAGAGACGTCGTAGTGGAGGGCTACGGAAATTTCGACCACCTGGGGTTCTTTAACATGCACCCAAATCTGAGCACACGGGCCTACAACATTTCCGCCTCCATCGGAAATGCAGCCGCCGCAGCCATTCGCCAATTCCAGGCAGTGTACCTAAGGCTGGGGCTCCTGTCAACCAACGATCTGCAGTGTTACAGAAGAGTCAAGAGCACCTGCCCAGTGCATGTTACGAGTCCTACAGTGCAGCTTCTTTTCAGTGTGCACTGTGGAAGAAGTGACCAAAGGTGTACAGTAAAGCAACCCTTTTATATTACTTCTTTTTTTTCCAACTGGCCTGATTGGCTTTATAACCTCTATTTGAATACATGAAGTTGGTGAGAATGAGGTGTATGTGCATTCTGTGTGGCCTGCAAAAATGACTCATGAGGGGTCGTGATGCAGGTTAAATGTGTCGAGTTTTGTAGGTTGACTCGTATATCTATGCATTCAACAGTGCATTGTGCAAACAGCCTAGGCCAACACAGTTACACATGCAGATAAGCAGGTTGCACACAATTTCTTTCTGCCCAGTTGCAATTAGCAAGCATATACTTTGAAATGTAGATTACTGAAAAATAACAAATGTGGTCCTGAAGAAGCGAACAAATGAGCTGTTTCATTTACCATCCCACTTGTTTCAATATCATGCACTTTGATCTGATTCGGCATTAATCACAGTGCAATGCCTTCACAACTGAAAGAGGCATCTATGTAGTGAAAGATTGCGTACGTTATACTTGAATTTAATGCACCTCTAACATGTTCCCAATTGACACGATCTCTTATGAAAAGGACGTGCTTTGCTTGCTCTGTGATGAGTGGTACAGTGCACAACTTTTGCAGCAAACTGACATATATAACAAAAAATTGCAGAGGTCCCAAGGCCTTTGTTATAGAGAGCACTTAATTCCAAAAATTGTCGGTTCACCTTCTACAATTTTCACGCATGACTCTCAGAGAGAGAGATACATGTGCGTATCAACAACACGGACACAGTCGTGTGTGACGCAATACACGAGCCTATCACCAGTATTCTCGAATGTAGCACAACGCGAAGCCCCAATCAGTGGTTACAAATTGCCGCTAGATCAAGCAGTCAAACTTAGCTAACGGTGTCCGGGCCTTCAACATGCAGCGCAAACCTGCCAGTTGTTCGTACAGAGCAAGAAGCACGGCAGATACTACGTTGCTGAAAGAAGTACAGCTAATAAATACCGCCACAAAGCCGCATAAACGATTTCGTTCGTTAAGCACCCTCCAGCGATGCAGGCACGATGCAGGCATCTTCAAACGCTGATACCACTGCCAGTAAGCTTGCGCGCGAGTCTCTAGAGACCGACACAAGTCTGGTACTCCATCGGTGTCGTCGCATATATTAGTGCTTCTCGATTTAGATGTTGAATATATCTTCACATTGACTCGAAAGTGGGAACTTGCAGAGCGAGAGGGGACACAACGCTCTAATTTTTAGACACTTTCATTCAGTAGAAAAGGTAAATTAACTTGTCGTGTCTTTGGACAGTCTTCTTCTCGTTAATTCCAAATGTCTAGCCTTAATGCGTGATTGGCTCGACTGATACAAGTCTATGTTTACGACCATGCAACGAAACACGCTACTCACATGCGAGACGACATCTTGGAAAGATGCAAGCGCCCCCTGAGCAGTAAACCATAGAGAAATAAAAAAAAGTCTTCTTCTTTCTCTCCTCAAGCTTTATGGCACCCAGAAACTCCCTAGTATTCCTTAGTAAAGTCAACAAATGTGGAGGCAAACTTCAAGTTGAAATGGGCATGACCTACTACACTCCTGACCTGCCCAGAGAGCACCTCTTCCAGCGCCCACGTTCTAGTTCATACCTTCTGCCGCTAGGGCCGTCACCTACGAGCGGCGTGGCGCTAGTCAGCACCTGCTCGCTGACGTCATCTTCACTCTTTGTGGTCAAATTTTGACCAACAAAGCACTCGTAGTGCGTATTTATGATCCAAAATTTAGAATTATTCAGAAATAATAATACTAAAAGACATTCAGAATTTTTTTGCAATAAAATGCACGCTACCACGCATAGGCTGCCCTACATCGTGTAAATCTACGGGTTCCCACGTTTGTCAACCAGTGTGCTATAAATACTCAAGCGCTCTGAACACCTTGCTTAACCAGCAATGTATGGGAAGAAATAGTCACATATATGCCGCCAGTTCACTACAGAATGCAGGCATTCTTATACCAGCGCCTACAAAACAACCGTAAAGAAACAGACGAACAGGTTATAGGTAGCGCCACCTACGGCGAGCGATTGAACGAGAGCGGGGACACGCGCTCCCATAGGAACCCCGCTATCTGAACAGGTCAGGAGTGTAGTAGGTCATGGAAATGGGCAGGTAGGGAATGTTGCGTTTGGACCAATGATGGTTTAGATTCTTCGTCAGGGTAGTCAGCATAATCAGTGTCAGGCAGGGCGTCAGGACCATGACCTACTACACTCCTGACCTGCCCAGAGAGCACCTCTTCCAGCGCCCACGTTCTAGTTCATACCTTCTGCCGCTAGGGCCGTCACCTACGAGCGGCGTGGCGCTAGTCAGCACCTGCTCGCTGACGTCATCTTCACTCTTTGTGGTCAAATTTTGACCAACAAAGCACTCGTAGTGCGTATTTATGATCCAAAATTTAGAATTATTCAGAAATAATAATACTAAAAGACATTCAGAATTTTTTTGCAATAAAATGCACGCTACCACGCATAGGCTGCCCTACATCGTGTAAATCTACGGGTTCCCACGTTTGTCAACCAGTGTGCTATAAATACTCAAGCGCTCTGAACACCTTGCTTAACCAGCAATGTATGGGAAGAAATAGTCACATATATGCCGCCAGTTCACTACAGAATGCAGGCATTCTTATACCAGCGCCTACAAAACAACCGTAAAGAAACAGACGAACAGGTTATAGGTAGCGCCACCAATGGCGAGCGATTGAACGAGAGCGGGGACACGCGCTCCCATAGGAACCCCGCTATCTGAACAGGTCAGGAGTGTAGTAGGTCATGGTCAGGACACTTGACCCCATATTACAGCACGTTATGTTTGCTTCGTCGCAGAACTCAGCTGCTCTGAGGTGAAGTTCGATACAGTGGATTTCTATTTCTCATTAAGTGACACGTTCGCCTTGTTGGTAAAGCGATGTGCAAGTTCGGGGACGATTGGTGCTGTAAACGAGTTGATGGCACTTTACTTTTCAACTGTTAATTTATCTGAAAGCCAACACAGGAGAGAATTTATCAAACAAGCTGGTTTTATTTTGTAATCTTACAGTGCTGTACACTTTACATGTCCTTTATGACAATTCTAAATGCAGTCTTTTTTTGTTGGTTCCGTATTTGTGTAGTCTTGCATTAGTTGAGCAATTCATATGGATGTTTGTAGTTTTATACTCGTAGCGTTGCAGTTTGCATAAAGTATGACCCCGCTGCTTGATTATTTATTGGTTTTCTGCTCTGGCCAATTATTCACTCGTAGACATGTCGCGTCTACCTCGGTGTCATGCGCTGTATGACTTGAAGTAAAAATCACAGCAAGCTCATTATTTCTTCTGTCTAGAAGCATCCTGCCCGTGCTGTTTTGTCATAACCAATTTAAACGCGTATGTGAAAATGTGTAACTGGGAATCCAATTGGTTGCAACTGGTATCAGCTGGTCCCAGTTGGGAACTAACTTGTCCCAGTTGATTCCCGTTGCAACAGGTTACACTTAGTTGCAACAGTTACAACAGTTGCAACTAGTTCCAGTTAGCAACTGGTACCAGCTAGTTGATTACAGTTGCAACTTGTTCCACTTAGCAGTTGGTAGTCCCACATGAGAATCTTTGTGCAGTTCGTGGAAGCGATGTGCAAATGATCGTTAAGCTGATTACAAGACCATCTTATGGCGAATTACGTTGTTCTTTGGACCATTCTAATTCACTATCATTTGCACACTCAATTGACTATAGTATATATATAACTGTCAGCCCTGTCCTAATTACTTGGCTCTTACATAATGGTGCTATGAACACTGTTCATTTATTATTTTCATCACCACTATGCACATGCAGTATTTGAAGAACCAATAAAATTTTTTGGTGTTATGTTCATATTCCTTCTTTCCAACTTGTGCATTTCTACTAAACTCACAGTAATGCACAACATAGTCAGGCTGTTGTACGCACCATCATGACTTATCTGATAGCTGCTAATTTATTGATATATATCAACATATACGCGTGGTACGGTGTGCTATGCCAGTGTGCTTATTTGCACTCACTTTCACCATACAGCTGCCGCGCAATAGCAGGTCATATTGGCCATACTTGTTGAGTGAAATTTATGGAATGCCTTTCACAAATGATTACTGACATCTCCTCATTCTTTTAATACAGCCATATACATTTGGAGCAGCAAATGAAGCCAAAAACACTGCCGAGTGTACCTGCTCATTTCTCATTAAAGAGCCTAGCTCTCTTTTTATTGAATAACATTTTAACGGCAGTAACAGGCAACTTATGTACGTATATACTTGTAGAGACATTTGGAGCTTAGTAAACATGCTATTGCAGATTGAGCTGCAGGAAGGTATTCGCTTGAAAGCTTGTCCCACTTGGCTGAAATTTAATTAAAACAAGTTGACTTTTCCTGAAATACTTATAGAAATGCATGCCGGCACATTTGTAGTTTTTGAAGCTGATGGGATCCCCTTCCTCGCTACTGAAGAATGTTTGACGATATAGTTATAGCGTGAGAACAAAACGACGTACGACACAGAGACAAGAAGGACACGAAAGACACGAGCGCTTGTGTATTTCGTGTTGTCTCTGTGTCGTCGTTTTGTTCTCGCGCTATAACTATCGTCATAGAGAAAGAAGAAGACAAGAGCGGACACTCCGCAAAACCTGGCCTCAGGAAGTGCGTCACGACTACGTAACGAACTAGTGCTCCCACCAAACTTCAGAGGGCGCAAGCGCAAAAAAACACAGTTATAATCAATGCAACAGAATTGTTTTCACAAATTATTAATTACACGCCCAAATTTGGTATGTTCTTTATACATAAAAACGATTTATTCAACACACCTTACCCGATTATTTTTCTTCAGCCGTACTGTCATAAACACCATCTACCCGGCGACAAGCCCATGCATGACTGACGGCGAGAAGCTTTCGTCGCTTTCGTCAACGTCGGCTGCGTCGGCGTTTTCAAGCGTGAGATTACAGGTGAGGCACGTTTTCAAGCGAAGCTTGTTGAATGACATGTTGTTGATCTTGTTGGGTCATTTTTTCAGAAAACGGTTACGCCTGCGCGAAAAAGACACCATGCAACAAACATAGGAAGATGCACACGCACACGTTGCGCTTCGTGTGTGCGAGTTTGTTTCTTACGTGGCGTCTCATTCACGCAGTTGTAACCTTTTTCTGAAGCTTGTAAGGACTGGGAGGTTCGCTAAAAAGAAAGTTTGTGGCTCTATGCGGCGGTTAGACGGGAACATTGTGCAACGTATGCAGTACATATAGCAAAGGCGGCACGGCGTCAAGCCGAGGCGACGCGTGCTGCGTCTGCCACGGACGCGAGCGTCTGTGCGCTGAGCATAGCTGGGCAGCTAGGTCATAGGCTCGGTGGCTCGGTGCAAAATATTGAGAATCGTTCGCTGGGCCTCGCATGCTTCACGACGCGTTTCCCGAAGGCTCGGAACACGAATAATTCTTGGTGTGCCGGAGGCAAATCTGGACTAGCCAAGTGGCCATCATCTTCGTTTCTTCGCTAGCCTTGTGTCACTAGTGCAAGCTGCCCACAAATTTTTTTTACGTTTCCAATATGATTTTACCGCACAAATTTCAACTACGATTTTTCTTCCCAATGTACTGCTGATACTGCGTACGCACGAAGGTGTTCTAAAGTTTCCAGGCCGCGATACCATTGCATTACAAGGGATAGCGGCCTGGAAACTTCTGAAGATTTTTGTTCGTGGTCTTGACGTATATCTTTGTAAGTCATAGTTTTATGGGTCAGAGATGTATCACTGGTTTTGTATTGTGCATCGATTAGCTAATCATTCAAAGGGGTTTGCTGGTACACTTATGACGTGCACATATCTTTTTCGTAATTTGACAGCGAAGCATCCACTTACTAACATTTTCAGACCGCGCTGACGCCATTCCGTCCGGCGGTCCAAGCTACGGCAGCTACTGCTGTGTATCGTGGTGCTTCAACAATGGCAGAACCCACAAGAAGCCTGGGACGAGTTTCTTCCGCGTATCACGGGACGGCAGGTGTGTTAAAGCTTTTGTATGGTTTGCATGTCTGTAGGCTTACTGTTCGTACTTGCTAAGTGAGGGTAACAATAAAAGATCACTATTCAAGCACTTCCCCTTACAGCTGATAGTTCATTGCCAATGCAGGATGAAAGCATGGATGCAGTATGCTGGACGCGATGATCTCCTGAGTAAGCCGGCCAGCCTATTGTACGCAACGTACAGGGTTTGTAGCGATCATTTTACTGCTCAAAGTTTCATGGACCCTGGGCACACAAGGCTTACAAGAATGGCTGTTCCCAGTGTGCAACCAGCTGCACCATGTAAGTGATTGACTGAAACTCAAATATGTGCAATAGCAGCCACTTGTATTGAATCAGTGGCGACAGTTAACCGTGAAGATCTTTGTAGCCGATGGAGAAACCTCACTACAGAAGTAACACTTGGAAAGTCTTAAATTCTGTGAATTTTGGGCTATTACCTTCCTAACAGCAGCTTTACATTTCTGTCATGTTTTGATGCTCTGGACCTGCGCAACTTGTTTGAAAGACTTTAAAGGGCTATTTCACGTTATCTTCAAGCCTAAGTGCACATGTACGTATACCTTTCATCAGTGAAAGCTGCCACTGTTGATAATTCCAAAATCACAAATTACTTGTTTCCTAGTTGGTGACGTCTGTTTTCTTCCACGTTCGACCAATTTATGCGTTTGAAAGAGCTGTTTAAGTTTCCCCATGCTACAAGCTTTGTAACTTGTACGAACTGCACATATATGCAGGTTCTCTGAGCGTCGCTTCAAGTAGTGACTGTGACATGGCTGCAGAAGCTGCACTGCAAGGTGCGGATGAGCTTCAGTTTGTGTTATTTTAAGCCTCTTACTGACACATTGTCGTAATTTTATTTCTTCAGGACCTGCGGTAGAGGCTTCAAAAAGCGGCTCCCACACATTGAGGTGCCCCGATGAACAGGGTGCGTTCAGTGTCGCGATTTCTTTTTTTACCCAAACTGACTGTTGACCAAACCTCTGCAGGTGGCAGCTCCCTTGTAGCTGGTGAAAGAATTTCTGCTGATTTCGTCTTGCCGGAGAAAACCTTAACCAGTCGTTCAGCTGTCACAAAAGGAACCTGTGTGGCCGGTAAGTTGTACGTTCACTTCAACACCAGAGTGGATTGATATAGAGACTTCCGCAGGCCGCTCGCAAGATTGTTCCGACAGCACTGTCCGAGGCACTGAACAAGCTTCACAAGACCCTCCAGAAGACGTCTCCGCCAACAGCTCCACGCCTGAGTGCCTTAGAGATAATGGTGACTATGCTTTTATTGCAGCAGTTTTTAATGTGCTATTTTATGTTTAGGACATTCTGAGGAAACTATCCGCAAAAGGACAATACGTGTGCACTTAAAAACGTAAGGGTGGGCTCTCAGTGATTTTCATTTTTTGTGCATTGTCAACATTGTGAATGGTTTGTTTTTAGGTAGTGGAATCGAAAAACTTTGTACCACAGAAAGTTGTGCACCTTGGGTCTGAAAGAGCGAGGAAAGTGCTCGTATGGGATTAGTTGTTCTTCGCTTTTACATCAATTTTTTTGTTTATTGCAGTGCGTTCCTGTGTGCCAGCGACAATGTCTCCATCAATGAAGTACAAGCAAACCATTAAACATCTGCAAGCCAAAGTAGCAGCACAGCGGAAAACTATCAAAAGACTGCGGAGACAGCCTCACCAAACTAACCACTCATTCGTTGCATACATTGTTTTGGTTACCCGCTATGAGGAGTAGGGACACTGTGTATTCGCTCGAAGTGATTTGCATAACCTTAAAGAGAGTGTTGGGTATCCTGTCTGTATTTTTGTAGCAAAATTCGGGCGAACTGGTACACTTTACTGTGGGTCGCTTGGTCACTGTGTATGCTTTATCTCTCCAGCTCAAGTAATATATCGATAACAAAACCGCTTGTTGAAATGTCTTCGAGCGGGTAAGGAACACAGTATGAAGTGGGCACAGTTCACGTTATCACGCTTTTTGTATTTTAGCTTCTCATCAACCTCCTCATCTCACCCATCAAAATTTTCAAAAGAATACCCAAACTTGTTAGCGTTTGATGGGGCTGCAGACGCTGCCATTTTATTTTTATATAGCTTGTGAGTGATAACGTACGATGTAGAGCCTTTGTGAAAAATAATGAGCCAAAGTGGTTTCCTTCTGCTATTTATTAGCCCTGTAATACCGCTCTCGTAACACCAATTAAGGTCCACAATTCTGGATAAGTGATGACTACAATCTATTTTAGCTCGCAAGCGTCACAGCAACACCCAGACGCAATCTCTTGGGATCTTAAGTTTTTGATGATAAGAAGAGCCACAAGACCTGCCAGTGTTGTAGCATAAAGTTTGTCTTTCACGTAGTGAGCAAGCTGCAAGGCCCTACCTTTCTGAGGACAAGCAGGCATCAAGTCTGCTTTTTTTTCATTTTGGGCTAGCTGTTCTTAAGCACAGCCAGCACACTGCAGCTTTGCCTTTCTGCTATATTGTGTCGTGTGGTTCTGTGCGCTCTTTTTTTCTATGCATTATTTCGGTTAAGCCCAGGCGTGATTCGCGACTTCATTGCTGTGTATATGTCACTTCTTCCTTCTTCATCGGCATTGTGCGCTGTGTTTTTGCCATAGATCCTTACTTACCCACTGGCCCGGTGTGTCATAATTCACCAGCTTCT